>JAOSBK010000006.1:30784958-30806629 GCA_027568895.1 Erythroxylum shatona | reverse complement strand
TAACACTTGTCACTTTCCTATGGTCTAATCTCTAACTTAGTTTTGTTTGAAACTAACTCTCTTAACTCTCATCTTACCATCCAACTATCTCCAAATCTTCTTTTAAATTTCTTTTTCCTTCTTTCTCTAATACTCCATAAATTCTGAAATAAATTCGAAATTCATCGAAATTCATCGAAATTCACAAGTATATAATTCCACTAATCAATAAAATTTCCAATATAATTTAAATTCCAAATTCACAATTTTCCCAAAAAAATCACAACTCTGTTCAATTATATCTAAAACTATTCATGAGTGCATGTACAAATTTTTTTGAAACAATTTCACTATTCATGTGTATGTATATGACATATTATACATGAGCATGAAAAATGCATTTCTAAGCTCTCATTGATCACTCACATTTACTATTCTAACCTTCCTGCAGTAATGGGATGTTACAAAGATTGATATTAGATATTAAATGTTATTTAAACCTAGTTAGTATTTAAATAGGATTATTTGTAATTTTACTTGAATTTTAATAAAATTTTAATTTAATTCAATTATTAAAAGGTTTGACCCTTAGACTATTAGGGACTATATATTTATGTAGCTAAAGTAGTTTTAATAGTTAATTTTAATAGTTAATTTTAAATATTTATTTTATGATATAATTATTTAGAAAATCAAATTAAAAAGATATAATATATTATTAATATTTTATTATATCTATGAATTAGTTACATTAAAAATTAAAAATAATTTTTGAAACATTTTTATTTTGGTCTGATGTGCTTCTGATGAAATCTCATTTTGACATTCCAACATAAAAAAACATGTTCAAGGTAGGTCGAGTAGTATTTTGTTGGCTTCTACTCCAAAATCTAGCATGACATGGCTTAAGCTCTTGTTTTTCCATAAATGAACTGAACTTACTCTTTTTGAACACCTTTCGCTTACCCCTATCCCTTATGAATGAATTCAGCTTTTGGAATGTAAACTTTTTATCTTTCACTACTAATCTTGAAGTTCTTCCCTCACTTCCTCTTCTTGCTACTCACTATCCATTTAAAGGCTCAAATCTATCAGGCTGTCGGATTGTTGTTGTTTGTAGTAACTTAACAGATATGCCATTTTTTTTACACTTCTTAATGGAAGAATATAACAAATGATTTCCTAGATTTTGGATATATTCTGTCTTAGGAATGCAAGTTATGAACCTTTTGAGATCTGTACTAGGGTAGTGGAGAGCAAGTGGAGAATCTCTTAATAGAGTATTCTTATTGATGTAAAAGTAAAAAATAATTAGTGAAGTTTTTAGATAGACCTATTCAGTTCATTGGAAGAGGATAGTCTAGTTATAAAAGATATGATTGATCTTTATAATGTTAGTGATTTTAGTAATTGGACAATTATTAATTACAAGGTTTTACAAACTTAAGATTAAGAAATTCAAATTCGATCTAGATTTAAGATAATAAAGAAGTCCAATAAATGATATAACTAAATGAGATCAAATTCAGTAAGAAAAATGGGTCCTAATCAATGTGGGTTGATTATGCGTTGGGCTTGTGATGAAGAGATCTAATAAGGTTACTTTAAATAGCTGCTAAGTATCCTACTGTTTGCTTAAGTAAGTTCTTGAACATTTAATTTCTTTAACCTGTTAAGAGGGGCACGTATTTAAAAAAAGTGTATAAAGACGTTAATAACATAAAGATATACAACTTTCATAAAGGTCGATCAAAATTTTCAAGAGCTTGTTCATACTTTGAGAAGTTTGTTCAAGTAGTTCAGCAACTTGTTAATCATGCAATGGATAGTAAAACATGTATTTTTTGCGTTTTTTCTATTAATATAAGTTCATGGTTGACCCTGGGTCCATAATTAAATATCTTATTATAACTAACATGTGATATCAGAGTGATTCCATGATTGTATGAATTTGAACAGAGATTTCCAAATTTCTCCGTAAAGAATTCAAAGAAATTACTTATAACTAACACATGATATCAGAGCGATTCCGTGATTGTAAGAATTTGAATAGAGATTTTCAAATTTCTCCATAAAGAATTCAAAGAAATGAATCTATTTCTGCTTATATAAATTACATATTTGTTGTTTAAATTGATTTTGAAACGAAGATTGCATAGAAAAAGGGTCAAAATGGACTTAGAGTTGATTTTTTAAAAAAAGATTTTCAAAATTAAGTGAAAATCACTAAAAAGTAGTTAAAATTTTCCTTTTTTAGCAACCAGGGGAACAACATTGAAGAAGTAGCTTGTTGCTTTTAGGACTCGTTAAGGGGAGCTAGGCATCACATGTTTCATTAGAGGCGGCACACATTCGGCCTATGCAGCACATGGTCATCACAAGCCTAATGCATCTAGAGGCACATCAGATATGATGCATGTGGTACATATGTTAACATTCCCACATGCAGTTTTGATGTCAACACACTACTAGATTAAAAAAAAGCTTATAATTTCCAAAATTTACAAAAGGTCCCTTAAGTTATTTTGGGTCAGTTTTTAAGATCGTGTGAATTTAAAATATGAGTTTTTTTATTTTTTCTAGATTTTTTACACTAGTGATAACTAAGGTTTAACTTCAAAAAATTCACATAAGGTTATTAAAGTCATCATTAAGTGAATGTTCATGCATTTGACTTGAAATAACTAAGAAAGATTTGATTTTAGTATCTTATATGATATATTTATTATTTGATATCACATGATTATCACTCTGATTGAGATTTTTCTTGTGATGAATTCTTAAATAAATTTTGTTGACAATGTGTTCAACAATGATAAGTAATAATAAATAAGTTAGTGCATGGGGATTTTGGATTTATAAATGGTAAATTGTCACATATTTTATGCCCATATAGAATCATGTGAGGATAACATATATGTGTCCCTTATGCTTGTGGATCCATTTAGGTACTAATGAGAATGTAGTCATCACAGTGGCCTTTCAAATTAGTATTTGAATTGTTCTGCTTATATATTTGGGGATGTCTTTAGTTTTATGTTTGGTTGTTCTACCTATAAGTGTTGACCTTATATGAGACTTTGAGATGTGCATAAAGGCATAAAATGGACAAAAGTCATTATTTAAGTAATCTATTCACCCACAGGTCTTAATCCTTATTAGGTCTCTTGCAAAAAGTATACATTAAGTGAATACTATGAAGGTTTAATATGGTTGACTGTAAACCTATTACAACACCAATCTCTCATGGTGAGAGATTATCTTTGGCACAATTTCCAAAGAATGATTCAGAGAGAAGGTCTATGAAGAATGTACCTTATTATAATGTAGTTAGTATCCTAATATATGCCCTGGCCTGCACTAGATCAGACATTGCATTTGTTGTTAGACTGATAGGTAGGTATCTAGCTTACCCAAGAATAGATCATTGGAATGTAGTCAAACTAGTGTTGAGATATCTGAAGAGAACTAAGGATTGTATGTTGACATTTAGGAATGTCAATAGTTTAGACCTTATAGGTTATACAAATTTAGATTTTTCTATGTGCCCAAATCATAGGAAGTCTATATCATGGTACATTTTTATGTTAGTAGAAGGTGCATTGTTATGGAAGAGTTTCAAGTGGACAAGGGTAACTTCCACGATAGTGCATGCAGAGTTTGTGGCATGCTATGATGCTGCTTCATAGATGATTCGGTTCAAGAACTTGATTTATGAGTTGTGTGTGGTTGATTCAGTGACTAGACCCATTTGGCTATATTGTGATAATCTTTTGTCATATTGTTCAGTAACATCAATAACATCACAAGGTTTAAGCATTTGAAGGTTAAATATTTGACCATAAAGAGATTAAAACAAAAAGGTGATATAGAGTTGGAGTATTTGACAATTGAATGCATACTTGTCGACGCTATGATTAAAGGGCTTCACCCAATTATTTTTAGTAACATGTGTATAATTTGGGTATACTAGAGTCCTTAATAATGTTAGTTAGGGGTAACAATATTTGCTCTTGATACATTTGTACAGATTATATGTATTATGACAGTATCTTTTTATACATATTAATGGTCATTGTTTTGTTCTTAGCCATACAACTTGTTGGACATTGTCATTATACAAGCGAAATTTTTAAGATCTGTATTGATGTTAAGCATTTTAAAGGTCAGTGGACATATATATACAAACTAGCCTTGAGTCTATGTCTTCAGGACGTGTAGATACATATATAAATCTGCGGATTTGATAAGACGTAGGAGATATAAGTATTTAATCCCAAAAGGGTTTTCTCTAATTTAGTTTTGCATTCAATAATAGAAAATAAATTTCTCCAATGTGATTTAACGTAAAGTTCAAAGGAATTTAGACCAACCAACAAAAAGAAGGTACATGTCAAATCATATATGTATCATCGTAGTTTGCCACTCTATTTTATCATTCACGTTAGTAAGGTATTAGATATGCGTGATTGTATTGTATCTATGTCGCATATGATATATGCATATGATATTTTCCAATATCGAAAGCCTTACTGGACCTAATGATAGACTTTCATTATCTCTGAATTAAATGTTCTAAATTGGTCGAACTATATATTGATTTTGCTTAACAAGTTTTACAGTTTTATTGTTATTACAACTTGTAGTTAATATTTGTCTAAGGGGGTGAATGTTAGTGATTTCGTCAATTGGATAATTATTAATTACGAGGTTTTATAAACTTAAGCTTAAGAAAATCAAATTTGATCTGGATTAGAGATAATGAAGAAGTCCAATAAAGGATCTAGCTAAATGGGCTGAAGTTTAGTGAAGAAAATAGACCCTAATCAGTGTGGGTCGATTATGTATTAAGCCTGTTATGAGAAGGCCTGATAAGGTTACTATAAATAGCTGTTAAGGCCTCTCGTTGTCTATTTAAGTAAGTTCATGAATATTTTATTTCTCTGACCCATTAAAAGGACCGCTCATTAAGAAAGCCGCAGAAAAACGTTAATGGCATAAGGATAAACAACTTTAATAAAAGTCGATCAAAAGTTTGAGGAGCTTGTTCATTATGCAATGGATAGCAAAATAGTTTTTTTTTTCCTTATTTTCTTCGTTAATACAATTTTATGGTTGATCATGGGTCCATAATTAAAATTCATGTTATAACTAATACGTAATTTTGGTGAGCTTAGGACTTTGAAGTGAACAAGACTGGAGCATACCATGAAGGCCTAGGAAGCAAAATTTTTAGACGAGTAATTAGTGGAGAGTAGAAGAACATTTGACAACTTCTACAGTTGAGACTCGAGATCTTATCAATAAGCAAAGTTTTGATGGCATTTACTTGTCATTTTAGTGTATCTTGATGGCAATTATTCATTATATTTACCTTCGTTTACGAAAGGTTATAAGTAAGATATTCCACTCTTGTTACTTATGCTACACTCTTGCCAGCAAAATGATGTTAGACTCTTCTTTCTCTAAAAATGAAATGCATGTCACATCAGGAAGTCATGCTTTACTGACAAGTCAAGTTGATAGGTTCCAGTAAAAGTTGTTTCCATTTCTTTTTCCTTTTCCTCCTTAACGAAGAGTTGTTTTCATTTCCATGAGCAAAAAGTTTTAAATCTTATTCGACCCACAATAAAAATCAATCAATTGGCCCCAATTGATATAGGCCAATAATTTTATCTTTTTTTGTAACGACACTCGTTGTTTAAGTCGAGTGGTGTAAGTGGAGAAACGATTAGATGCCAGTGCCGCCTACTTGGAAAGCTTATAATCTTCTTTTTGATTTGCAAAGAAAAATTGCTGAGAATTCTTTAGCTGAATCAGTCATCATGGCTATATAGTTTGAGCATGAGGAGTGCCTGTTTATGTAATTCCTCGACAAGATGATTTGAGAAGGTGAAATCACCCTTCATATTTGGATACTGCACCAGTGAGGCCTGCAACTAACTGACAATAGACCTTATGCCATAACATATTATTTTAACACCATACATCGCATTTCTTAGCAAGTTTCAGCTTCATGAAAACTATTTCCTTCCAAACTAGAGATGCTGGATGGACTTCTTAGAATACTAACTTTTCAATAGCCAACATCCACCAGTTCACTCAATCTTGTAAAGGCCATATTGCAATTTCTTCATACCCATCTTCAGTAGCACAAGCACGGAACATGCCTGTTGTATTGAAGGCCATTGCGACTTCTCCTTTTGCAGAAACAGCAACCAATCCAGCATTGCCTCTTGGAACACACTCATGGATGACATATGATGCCGCTTCTTTAACTGAAAGACCTTTATACTCCATAAGGGCAGCAACATCTCTGGCGACAGTTCCACGTATAATTGCTTCTCCTTTGCCTGTGGCAGAAACTGCACAGAGATTGTTGGCATATGTCCCTGCTCCTATTACGGGTGTGTCCCCAATCCTACCCACCATTTTGTTTACAAACCCCCCAGTAGAAGTTGCAGAAGCTAAGTTCCCATGGTTATCAACAACAACACAACCAACCGTTCCAATTTGGCTGTCTCCATCTGGAGTTGGAAATCCACTTCTCTCATCCATCTTAATGGGTTGCGTGTAATCAATCTGTACATGCAAGCTAAGGGATATGACAGAAACCTTGAAAACATTGATGTACATTTATAGGCTAAAAACATAAATGATCATGTTTATCAACGCATAATTGCCAACAGAGTTGGGTTATTCCTACCAGTAACATATCTTTGGACCCCAACAGAATCTACAAACCATTAATGACCATGTTCAGTGCAGATGATTTTGCAACAACAGATTTCAATAAGCTAAGATCTTTGCTTAAAAGACTTCAGATTCAAAAGCCAACCACTGACATCACGAGCAGTAACAAGGGTCGTACCTGGACTCTGTTGGCTTCTTTTGCCTGCTTTAGCCTTTCAATGTTTTGTGAAGTAACGAAATCACTAGGATCCACAGTCTCGACACCCTCGTCAGTTCAAAAGATCAGATTCAGGCATGATTTTTTTCCAATTAAATCAACTCTATGCATCACAAAGTCAGTTATGCATTACATGTAAGAACCGAAATTTGTACAGAGTAGAAGCATCACTAAAACATTGAAGTATACAGAATAAGAATTAAATAAGAGTGCCAAGAAAAATGGACAGAAGAGACCACTTACTTGCTCCCTGGCAAAAGCCTCAGCTCCATCGAACGCAAGATAAATATGAGGGGTCTTCTCCATGACCAACCGAGCCAGCGAAATGGGATTAACAACAGTGCTGAGACCAGAAACAGCACCACATCTCTTAGTCTTACCTTCCATGATTGAAGCTTCCATCTCAACAGTGCCTACGGTGGTTAGAACAGATCCCTTCCCAGCATTAAAATGTGGGCAGTTTTCCAATTCACGGACCTATACAGGGTAAAACACTAGCAACTAAATCATAATCAATTTTGCATGAAAAATCCCATGAACTTATCAGGATTTACCCACTTCACTAGATTCCCAAAGCAAACAAATATCATATTTTTACACAAAAAAATAGAAAAAGATTGCTTTTTTGTCATCTGTTTATGAATTATGTTTGAATTCAATAGAAAAACCATAAAATAGCCGAAGAGTTAGATGCCCCTGAAGGAAAACTGTATGACTTAAATATACCACAAGCTCGGCAACATCAAGGGGGTGGTTTTGGGCTTGGAGAGCGGCGACGCCGATCTGGAGGCAGCGACGGAGGGTATCTTCGCAGGGGAGGCGGCGCTCAGGTGGGAGGGAGGGATTAATATCGCCTGCGCCGCCTTGAATTGCTATTGCCCAGCCCATTTGCACGGTTTTTCTGACAGTATCTCTACTCTCTAGTCTTGGGACAGTTGCAGCGGTTGTTGGAGGGAAATAAGACCATAGTCCTGGGAAACATATAGACGGTGTAAATCGGTTTGAATTCTGGGCAGTGTGAAATGTGAGATGCTATTATTTTCTATATAAAAGTTACATCAAAGATGAGACATTCATATGAAAGATTCGGTTGGTGAATGTGGCTTTTATATAAAAACAAAAAAGAGCCACTCTCTTTTGATACAGACATTCCACAATGTTACAGCAAACTATTTGGATTTTGGACTGTTGCTGAACAACTTTACGAGTACATTATTCTCAATTCCCACAATGTTGGGACCTACTCTCCCGTCACCCTCTAGCTTAGAGTATTTATCCTTTTATGAGATGGCTAGGAAGGTCCTGCTTTTAGATCACACTTCCCTCTTTTTCGTGTATCCGTTTGACATTGTTTGTTTGCTCAACTTGTCTATCATTCCTCGTATTATGGCAGGGCCTTAAGGGTGGAACTCAACATCACCGTGATCCTCGTACGAGGAGTTCATAAATTATGTTTAGTAAATTAAACCAAGATTACTATTTTATTAAAGTTAATCACTATAAAAATTTGCATAGAATATACCAAAAACACAAGAAGAGAGGTTTAACATATGCATCCATTTAGAAAGATCATCAATAAGAGATGTTTAACAAATGCATTCATTTAGGAAGATCATGTAAGCAATATTGGTTTATACCCTACAGTCAATCAATTGATTATAGTTTAATGACATAATTCTTTAAGGAAAGTTTTTATCTTATACATATTCAAATATACATGATAAAGTTCGTGGGTTAAATATTTTTCCCTCTCCTGTAAGAGCCATGGGCCTCTTTGGCTCTATTTACACATCTACCTCCTCAGTAATATCACGAAGCACTATTACATTTTTATGCATATCTCATCTCAAGAGGTCCAACTTCTTACCCATATATTCCTCTCTACTATCATTGACATGGACCTCAACTTCCTCAATATGTTGCTCCTTAGGCAATTATAATGAGTATCCAATTTTGAACCTCTTCTCTGCTGAGATCAAGATTCCTTATTCCTAGGCTCTCTAATTTTAGGAATAAGTTACATAGACCTTGTCCTTAAAAAGTTTATTGTTTTCATCCAATCTCAAAATAGGTAAAGCTTTAGGTATTTATTGATCAACATCCACCAAAATAGATATTCTTATGAAGCTCACCCTACTCATTCTTATTATAACATCATACATACACAATGTCTTTCCAATGTAGCCCACCAAATGGCTCAACCCCCTTTTTGTCCAATATTCCAATAGAATGCTATTAAAATTTATCCACTTGATAATTTCTTTTACTTCAAAATATGAAATGAGATACCCGACTTCCATCTTTATAAGAATAGTGTCGTCTATTGCTGTAATTCCAAGGATCAAATTCTATAACCTTATGAGCTATATTCATTGATTCAAATATAAAGATAAATATATTTTCCTTATTCATCATTGTTTCTAGAAGTTCCTATTTCTCCACTGATGTTATGCCTAAGCCACTCTCTTATCAAAGAAGAACCTTCTAAGAATGACTTCTCATTTGAGAGTCCCTTTCTTAAGTGTCTCCAAGCCTAGTGAAATTATGGCTTTTCTAGTTGACACATTAGGGGGAAGTGGTGGAGTTTAAGGGCTTTAGTGGAGTCACTTAGAACTTATATATACCTAAGTCTTCCTAACACCAATAGGTGGCTGAGGAATAACTTTTAGAAGTTTAGAACTTTAGTGTGTGCTTGTGTTTAATTTTGAGGTGAAAAGGCTGAGGATGTATGCAAAAGAGGGCTCAGTTAGGTCAAAGGGACCAAGGGTAGGGTTGGAACCATTTGGAGCTAAGGTGTGGAACTCTTCCAAAGGAATAGGAGCAAGTTGGTTCAGCATACTTAAAAAAGTATTTTAAAAGGTAATTAAATGAAAAAAGAAGAATTATAGAGTGGCAATAACAATAGAGGAGAAGAAAAATTATGACTTAAATATTCCAGAGGTATAAGAGCGCACTAAACCAATTCAATTAAGAAGATCCACTATAGTAAGAAGGCGTACTATCTCATCTGATTACATAGTCTACTTAGATAAATAAGACTATGATATTGGACATATAGTATATCTAGTTACTTTTACAGAAGCTAATTCTGGACCTTATGCAGATTTGTGGTTAGATGCAATAAGGGATGATATGCAATCCATGAAGCATAATAAGGTATGGGTGCTTGTGGATTTACCTCACAACTGTAAACATGTCAACTGTAAATGGATTTACAAGATCAAAAAGTGCCATCAAGGTAAAGTTGAGTGGTTCAAAGCCCGTTTGGTTGTTAAAGGGTTCACTTAAAGAGAAGGGATTAACTTTAATGTTACATTTTTCTCCTGCATCCTTTAAGGATGCATTTAGAGTGATTATGAAAATAATGGGTCATTATGATATGAAGCTATATTAGATGGATGTAAAAATTGCTTTGCTAAATGGAAACCTTTATGAAGAGGTCTATATAAAATAATCTGAAGGATTTCATGTTCAAAACAAAGCTGATATGGTTTGTAACTTGAGGAAATCCATATATGGTTTGAAACAAGCCTCTAAATAATGGCAGTTAAAGTTTGATAAGGTTGTTACCGCATTTGGATTTATGGAAAATAAAGTTGAAAGATTCTTGTATTACAAGATTAGAAGGAGCAAGGTTATCTTTCTCCTTTTATATGTAGATGATATCTTGCTCTCATCAAATGACTTGAACATGTTGCATAAGGTTAAGCAGTTTTTGACTAAGCATTTTGACATGAAGGACCTTGCTGAGGAATCTTTTGTCAGAGAATACATTGAACAAGAGCTTTAAAGGTTTTATATGGTTGATTATAAATCTATTACAACACCAATCTCTCATGGTAAGAGATTGTCTTTGGCATAATTTCTAAATAATGGTATAGAGAGAGAGGCTATAAATAATGTACTTTATTTTAGTGCATTTGGTATCCTGATGTATGTTCATGTGTGCACTAAATCAAACATTGCATTTATTACTTGACTACTGGGTAGGTATCTAGCTATCCTAGGAATAAAACACTAGAATATAGTCAAACAAGTGTTGAGAAATCTGAAAGGAACTAAAGATTATATGTTAACATTTAGGAAAGTTAACAATCTAACCTTACAAGTTATATAAATTCAAAATTTTACTATACGCCTAAATGATAAAAAGTCCACATCAGGGTACATTTTTATGTTAATAGATGATGTATTATTGTGGAAGAGTGTTAAGTAGACAATAGTCACTTCCTCAACAATGCATGCAGAGTTTGTGGCTTGATATGGGGCTACTTCATAGACAATTTGGCTCAGGAACTTAATTTCTAAGTTATATATGGTTGATTCAGTGGCTATACCCATTTGTTTATATTGTGATAATCTTTTTGCTTTAATGTTCAGCAACAATAATAAGAACATCACATGTTCTAAGTATTTGGAGGTTAAATATTTGACCATAAAGGAATTGATGTAGAAAGGTGATATCGATGTGGATTATTTGACGACTGACTGCATGCTTTATTGATCCTCTGAGTAAAGGACTTCACCCAATTATTTTTCAATTACATGTGTATAGTATGAGTTTACTAAAGTCTTTAATCACTACTATTTTACTAAAGTCTTTAGGAATCATAGTATTTGCTCTTGATATATTTGTACGAATTTCATGTATTATGACAATATCTTTTATGCATATTAATGATCATCATTTTGTTCTCAACCAAACAACTTGTTATACATTGTCATAATACAAGTGAAATTCTTAAGACTTGTATCAATCTTAAGCATTAAACATTTCAAAGGTCATTGGTCATATATATACAAATTGCCCTAGAGTCTGTCTTAAGGACATATATAGATACATATATAAATTTATAGATTTGATAAGACATATAGGGATATAAGTATTTATTCCCATAATTCTAATGTATTTTTGCATTTAGTGAGAGAAAATAAATTTCTGTTATTTAGTTTAGAATAAAGTTCAGAAGAATTGAGACTAATAAACAAAAAGATGTTACATTTTAGATCATACAGGCATCATCGTAGTTTGCTACACTTCATTTTCTTATTTATGTTAGTAAGGTATTATATAAGTGTGATTGTATTGAATCTATGTCGCATATGATATATGCATTTAATATTTTCCAATATTGAAAGCCTTATGGGACCAAATAATGGACTTTCATTATCCTTAGATCAAATGCTCTAAATTGATCAACCTATATATTGATTTTGCATAACCACTTTTACTGTTTTTATCATTGTTATAACTATTGTAGTTAATATTTGTCAAAGGGGAAGAATGTTAGTGATTTTCTATTTTCTTAATTGGACAATTATTAATTAAGATGTTTTATAAGCTTAAGATTAAGAAAATCAAATTTGATCTAGATTAAAGATAATAAAGAAGACTAATAAAAGATCTGGTTAAATAATTGAAGTTCGGTGAGAAAAATGGGCTCTACTCATCATGAGCCATTATGTATTGGATTTGTGCTGGGGAGGTAGGATAAGGTTACTATAAATAGCTACTAAGATCCCTTACTGTTTGCTTAAGTGAGTGTGTGGACTTCAGTTTCTTTGACTCGTTAAGAGGGCGTAGAAAGACATTAACGACATAAGGATACAACTTTCATAAAGGTTGATGGAAAGTTTTAAGAGCTTTTTCATATATTGATAAGTTTGTTTAAGTAATTCAACAACTTGATCTTCATGCAATGGATAGCCAAAATGTGTATTTTTTTTTGCATTTTATCCTTTAATACAAGTTTATGGTTGATCCTAAATCTATAATTAAGGTTTGTGTTATAACTAATATCTAATTTTGATGAGTTGAGGACTTTGGAGTGAACAAGACTGAAGCATACCATGAAGGCCTAGGAAATAAAATTTTCAGAAAAGTAATCGGTCGAGAGTGGAAGAATCATTTGACAACATCTACGGTTGAGACTCTCAATCTCATCACTAAATAGAGGTCTGATGGCATTGACTTGTCATTTTAGTGTCTTTTAATGACAATTGTTCACTATATTTTCCTCCATTTACGAAAGGTTATAAGTCAGATATTCCACTCCTGTTACTTATGCTTCACTCTTATGAGCAAAATAATGTTGACTCTTCTTTCTCTACAAATGAAATGCAAATCACATCAGGAACTCATGCTTTGCTTTAGCAAGTCAAGTTGATAGGTTCCATCATTCGTGAGAGTTGTTTCTATTTCTATTTCTTTTTTTTCTCCTTAATGGGTTGTTTTCATTTCAATGAGCAAAATGTTTCAAATCTTATTCGACCCAAAATAAAAATCAAGCAATTAACCCCAATTGATATAGGCCAATAATTTTTTTTGGAATGACACTCGTTATTTAAATCGAGTGATGTTAGTGGCAAAACTATTAGATATCAAAGGATGGCTTTTCTCATTTTCTTCATTAATACAAGTTTATAGCTGATCATAGGTCCATAATTAAAGTTCATGTTATAACTAATACATAATTTTGGTGAGCTTAGGACTTTGGAGTGAACAAAACTGGAGCATATCATGAAGGCGTAGGAAGCAAAATTTTCAGACAAGTAATTGGTGGAGAGTGGAAGAATATTTGACAATTTCTACAGTTGAGACTCTCAGTCTCATCATTAAACAGAGGTTTGATGGCATTGACTTGTCATTTTAATGTATCTTGATGGCAATTATTCACTATATTTTCCTCCATTTACAAAAAGTTATAAGTCAGATGTTTCACTCCTGTTACTTATGCTTCACTCTTGAGAGCAAAATGATGTTGAATCTTCTTTCTCAACAAATGAAATGCAGGTCACATTAGGAACTCATGCTTTGATTTAGCAAGTCAAGTTGATAGATTCCATCATTCGTGAGAGTTGTTTCCATTTCTTTTTCTTTTTTCTCCTTCATGGAGAGTTGTTTTCATTTCAATGAGCAAAAAGTTTCAAATCTTATTAGACCTACAATAAAAATCAAGCAATTAACCCCAATTGATATACGCCAATAATTTTTTTTTGTAATGACACTCGTTGTAACATCCCGTTCCCATATTAAGGGTTAGAACCCTAGATTTTTGTAATTGAGAAAATAGCTATAAGAGATTAGAAAAATGTATTTCATGCTCATGCATAATATAACATACGCACACACACGTGAATATCGATTTTTGCACAATAAAATGACTATACATGCAGTCATTGACATTTTCTGGGTACAATTGATCTATAAATGTGATTATATTGAGAATTGTAGTTTTTATGTGTTGAAAATTGATTTGGAGAGTATATGTATTGATTTAGAATTTTTGGTGAAATTTGAGAAAATTCTAAAATTTTGGGTATTTTTGGACTAGGAAAAATGCCAAATGGTAGAACAATTGATGAATAGTAGTAGAATTAAGAGTCAAATGACAATGAAAATTTTTATAAATGATATTGGGATTTAGTGACAAGTGTCATTGAACATTGGGTTGAAAATTAGAAACAAATGAACTAGCTCTTTAAAAGAACCAATTAGAGATCACAATAAAAGGACAAGTGGCAAGTGACAAGTTTCACAACACATGACACTCACTACTCAAGACACTTTATCATTTTGAATGGCCATCTCCTTTGTCTTTCATATTTACTCTCACGAAATGCTCTAACCTTCCCTACTACCTTTGGATTGATGATGATCGAATGAAGCCATGGAAAGCTAGGGTTTCATGGTGATTAAAGAAGCTTGGAGTTTAATCAAGTAAGTTAAACTCTATTCTTCATGGGTTGTCTAAATAGAAGCTTGTATGATGATAATTAGAGGTTAAATGGGCATAAAATGGTGATTTATGTATGCTGGAACATGATTGATGAAATGTATATGAACATGTCTTGCTTTTGTATATGTATGATGATTAATGATTCATAAATTGATGTAGAGTTGATTTAGAGTTAGAATGAACCCTAAAATGAGGAAGAAAGAAGTGTCGAAAAATTGATTTGAGAATGGATATTGTTATGTCCTATTTTTGATGGATAAAAATATGGATCATTGGTTGTTTTAGACATGGATTGAATTGAGATTTGAAGTTAAAGGAAGAAGAGTCAACATCATTTAGTGTCTCGTGATGACAATTGTTCACTATATTTTTCTCTGTTTACGAAAGGTTATAAGTCAGATATTCCACTCCTGTTACTTATGTTTCACTCTTACGAGCAAAATGATGTTGACTCTTCTTTCTCTACAAATGAAGTGCAAGTCACATCAGGAACTCATGCTTTGCTTTAGCAAGTCAAGTTTATAGGTTCCATCGTTCGTGAGAGTTGTTTCCATTTCTTTTTCTTTTTTCTCCTTAATGGAGAGTTGTTTTCATTTCAATAAGCAAAAAGTTTCGAATCTTATTCTACCCACAATAAAAATCAAGCAATTAACCCTAGTTGATATAGGCCAATAATTTTTTGTAACGACACTCGTTGTTTAAATTGAGTGATGTTAGTGGCAAAACTATTAGATGCCAATGGATAGCAAAATAGTTTTTCCCTCATTTTCTTCGTTAATACAAGTTTACAGCTGATCATGGGTCCATAATTAAAGTTCATGTTATAACTAATACGTAATTTTAGTGAGTTTAGGACTTTGGAGTGAACAAAATTGGAGTCAGCAAAATTTTCAGACTAGTAATTGGTGGAGAGTGGAAGAATATTTGACAACTTCTACGGTTAAGACTCTCGATCTCATAATTAAATAGAGGTTTGATGGCATTGACTTGTCATTTTAGTGTATCTTGATGGCAATTATTCACTGTATTTTCCTCCGCTTACGAAAGGTTATAAGTTAGATGTTTCACTCATGTTACTTATGCTTCACTCTTGGGAGTAAAATGATGTTGAATCTTCTTTCTCTACAAATGAAACGCATGTCACATCAAGAACTCATGCTTTGCTTTATTAAGTCAAGTTGATAGATTCCATCATTCGCGAGAGTTGTTTCCATTTCTTTTTCTTTTTTCCCCTTCATAGAGAGTTATTTTCATTTTAAAAAGAAAAAAGTTTCAAATCTTATTCCACCCATAATGAAAATCAAGCAACTAACCCCAATATATGCCAATAATTTTTTTTGTAATGACACTTGTTGTAACATCCCGTTCCCATACTAAGGGTTAGAAGCCTAGATTTTTGTAATTGAGAAAATAGCTATAAGCAATTAAAAAAGTGCATTTCATGCTTATGCATAATATAGCATACACACACACACACATGTGAATATCAATTTTTGCACAATAAAATGACTATACATGCATTCATTGACATTTTATGGGTACAATTGATTTATAAATGTGATTATATTGAGAATTGTGATTTTTATGTGTTGAAAATTGATTTGAGGAGTATACGTATTGATTTATAATTTTGGTGAAATTTGAGAAATTGACAAAATTTTGGGTATTTTTTTATTAGGAAAATGTCAAATGACAGAACAATTGATGAATAGTAGTAGACTTAAGAGTCAAATTCCAATTGAAGTTTTTATAAATGATATTGGGATTTAATGACAAGTATCTTTGAAAATTGGGAGAAAATTGAGTTGAAAATTGGTGACAAATGGACTAGCTTTTTAAAAGAACCAATTAAAAACAACACTAAAAGGACAAGTAGCAAGTGACAAGTGTAACAACACTTGCCACTCACCACTCACGACACTTTATCATTTTGGATGGCCATCTCCTTTGTCTTTCATATTTACTCTCACAAAATGCTCTAATCTTCTTCAACTTTTCCATTGTTCTCCTCCACGACATTCACTCTCACCCCATTAACATTGAAGCTTTCTCTCACCTCCATTTGTTACTATCATTTTTGCTATCTTCTTCATATTTGTCACTAAAGACTTAGCCCTACTACCTTTGGAATGATGATGATCATATGAAGCCATGGAAATTTAGGGTTTCATGGTGATTGAAGAAGCTTGGAGTTTAATCAAGTTAAACTCTATTCCTCATGGGTTATCTAAATAGAAGCTTGTATGATGATAATTAGAGGTTAAATGGGCATAAAATGGTGCTTTATGTATGCTAGAATGTGAGTGATGAAATGTATATGAAAATGTCTTGCTTTTGTATATGTATGATGATTAATGATTCATAAATCAATGTAGAGTTGATCTAGAGTTAGAATGAACCCTAAAATGAGGAAGAAAGAAGTGCAGAAAAATTAATTTATGAATAGATATTACTGTGTCCTATTTTTGATGGATTAAAAACATGGATCATTGGTTGTTTTAGGCATGGATTGAATTGAGATTTTAAGTTAGAGGAAATGTAAGTGTAGTGTCTTGAAAAGGGAAGAACTAGGATGAAGTTAAGAAAAAAAAATGGTAATGGTGTTTAAATGTGCTGGAAAAATGTTAGCTGTAACATTTTCTATCAATTATGCATCTGTAATTTAGCCATAACTTGTTCTGTAAATATCCCAATTAGATGATTTTTGATTGGATTAAATTAGAGACATAAGGCTACATTTTTCATGAAGTCATCAAATTCAAATTCTGTCTTTGAGAGTTTCAATTTTTGACTACAAGTTGAGTATTGGCTGCAGAAAGTTGATGATGAATGTATATATGTGTATATGTTCTATTTTCGGTATTATGATCAAACATAGAGTATGATTTGTTTTTTATTGAAATTGAACTGAAATGTAAGTAGGAATAAAGAGGAAATATTGAGGAGATAAGCTAGTAGAGATAGACTAAGAAAAAGAGATGAACTAAGATGAAAATGATGATGAAGAGTGCTAGAAAATGTATAGATGCAGTGTTTTCACTGAATATGCATCTATATTTTAATCATATCTTAATCAGTAGACTTACAAATTGGATTATGTTAAGTTTAAATTAAACTAGAGGAATATGGCTATAATTTTCATGCATGAATCAATTTTGAATCTTGTCTCTAAAAGTTTCAAATTTTGGCTTGAAGTTGAGTTTTTGTATTCTGTCGTGGTTTGGGAACGGTCTGTAGTATTTTAAATATAACTTGCAGAATACTGAACAAAATTACATGAAATTGGTGTCATTAGAAACTTAAGACATAAAGAAACAATTGTTTAGGAGAATGTTTTTCCTAAATCCTTCATTCTTTGTCAAAATGGCCATGAAAAATTGACCCGAAGGTTTGTTTTGAGAAGAGCCAGAAGGGAGCTTGAATAAAAGATAGTGCACGATCGTGCACAACCACAATCGTGACAAAATGGGTCATTAAGGGATTGCACGATCATGACAATGGAGGATCAATTGGAATTGCACGATCGTGCACAGTGAGGGTATACTGCTATTTGATAGCTTTGAATATCCTTCACTCTTTTGACCATAACTTCTTCTTCGGACCTCCGATTGACTTGAAATTTGGACCACAAACTCCTCACACATTTTTCTTCCTCTCAACTAAATTTAATTATCATCCAAATTCATTAATAATGGATTGTTGTTTACCTAATGCTCAAGTCTGAAATTTTAGAGATGTTATAAGAAGGAATGAGAGTTTGGTTATTGTATGATCATAAAATGTTATAATAAAATTGATAAATGATTGATTGATGATATTATAATTTATTTAGGTCTTAACCTAAGTTCAAATTATACTTATATGAGTTTTGAAGAATGAATGATCATAAGATACGAATTTAGATGATATACTCGAGATTGTCATTGAGCATGCATGATATAAAACACACATACATATGTATGTGATTGAGTATTCATAAGATTGTGCAATTAATAATGTGTGTGCAATATGTTTATTGCAAAATGACGATACAAGATAAAACGTCCGCATCCAGACGTTTCCGGATCATGGAAGATAATGCTAATTTGGAGTGTACTATGAGTTGACCTAGATGGTCTCATTTCATTATTTGTTCTGTTTTAAATTTCTGCATTTAATTACTACTAATATGATTGATATGCAATGTGAATGTGTTGATTCTGGACTTTGAAAGTCCGAGGTGTTTGATGCATGAATATCATATTAGAAGTGCTCATTACATGTGAATTTGATGAAATAAGTGATACTCAACTTGATTATTGAATGTCGGACCAAGTTTCGAAGAAAAATGTGAATGTGCATGTGAATGAAATAAGTGATTCTCAACTTAAATGTTGAATGTCAGACCAAGGTCCAATGACATGTGTAAAGTGAAATAAAGTGACTGATTGGTCTTATATGATTGATGCATTCCATTACATGAATGTATGACAACATAAAGGTTGTTGTGACCAGAGTAGTTACCAAAAAAGAGCTTAAAGCTTAGAAAGTGAAAAAGAGCTTAAAACTCAGAATGTAATTAAGAGCCAAAGGCTCACTATGTATAATAAGCCCGGTATCTCTAATGGATACGGGACAGTTATCAAAGAACCTAGTATCCGCAATAGATACGAGACAGTTATAGGCACTCGGTCACAATAATAACAAATTAAAAGTGAGTCTCATGAGTACTGCATATGCATCTGATATGTATGATTTAAATAGTTGACTGATTTCTAAATGTGATATATGATTTAAGTAAATATGAAGTATATATGACACAACATGTTGAATTGATGAAGTGCTGTGCATTATGTAATTATATGAATTCATGTATTATGTGTTTGATTAAGCCATCGATGATGGTACACTCACTGAGTTCGCAAAACTCAACCTAAAATTTGCAATAATTTTCAGGCTTAGAGAAGATCTCCAGTTAAACAAATTAGAGTCAAGCCACTGTATTTGAGTAAGGATAGAAGTCGGGATCAGTTCGCGTCTGCATTTATATTTCTTTATTTTGTATCAAAATATGTATTCACAAGTATTTTACAATGTGTAAGTAAATGATTTTGTAATGTAATAACTTCATGACTAAAATGTTTTGTATCTGAAATGGGCTCAAGTGACTAGTGAAATTTTGATGAGTTGTGTAATGGTTGTAACATTGTGTTTGAAAATGTTTACAAATAAAATGGGTCCAAAGTTTATTATTGATTTTCCGCATATGTGTGTGATGTTTTGAAAATTTTGTAATGAATTCGATCGACTGAATATTATTGCATGCCGCCCTTGTGGGGTACATACTCGAACATCACTTAGGATGTCGAGTACGTGTCTTGCGTGCTGGTCCCCAAATTTTTTTCTTTAATTAAACATTATTCAAATGAATTATAAGGTGTTGATAGATTTATTTTTGGAGTTTAAATTATTATGTCTATGTTAGTAGGATTTAATTAATTGGATTATTAAATGAAAAGTGGTAAGCATGTACGAGCGTAATTTTGGCTTCACACTTAAGCATTTAAGATCTTAAAGCATTAAAGGAAGAGTAAAGTGGACTTTGAGCATTCACTAAGGGTAGAATGGGAAGAGGAAAAATGTTGTCTTGCATTTGGGAAGAAAAAAACGTGAATTGAAGGGAAAGAAGAGTGAATTACAAAAACAAAGAAGAGAGGAAGAGAGGTTTCGATTCTTTAAGAGGAAAGAAGGAAGTTTGAGTTAGGTTTAATCTTTTCTTAGCTTTTAAGAGTGAATTTGAGGTTGATCAAGAAGAGAAAAAGAAAGAGGAAGAGAAGAGCTTTCATTTAAGCCAAGAATCTTGTTATTTGGTGAAGACTCAAAATAAGTTCGATTTCTAATCTTTTGAATTTTCGGAAGGGTTTTGATTCATAAAGCTTAGGAAATGCATGGGTTTAAGTTAGTGAATGTGTGTTCATTAGGTTTTCAATTTTGAATTCCTATTGAATGGGATTTTTGCAAACGTTGAAGAAAATCAAGAAAGGCAAGAGGAGCAATAGGAGAGGCATCCTTAAGCAAATTTTAAGCAAGAAATTCAAGGTGGGTTACATTTTTAAAATTGAGTCACAAACCATTAATGTTTCTTCCAAACCAAGAAAGTTAATTGTTTTCGATTGTGTTATAAATGTGCATTTATTGCTTTTTGAATGCTTTGAGAAAGTGTTATATGTTTGGTATGTGAATATTGTGTTGATGATTTATGAAAAGAATATGAAAATGATTTTTGAAAAGATATTATGTTTATGAAATCACTTTTCAAAAAAGGTATCATTTTGGGCAACAAGTTTACAAGTTATGAAATACATGTTATGTAGGTTTGGTTTGGCCATTATGTATGTCAAGTACACTTTGACTAAAGACTTCTTCTGCCTACCCGCTAGTGACATGGAGCTCCTTCATAGACTCCCTTATGTTTACGATTACGCAAAAACCACTATGTGGGATCATGTTAGTTCATAATGTTCACTACTACATAGAACCATTTTATAGGAATGTGTTAGTTCATTCTGTTTATGGACCTCTCAAACTATTTTGATGTGCTTATGTGTTGATAAGTTTGTTGAATTCATGATTTATGTTGCTTATAAATTGTTTGATAAATTGAGAATTGGAAAATATGTGTTTCATGATTCAATATGAGTTTTACAATAGAAATGAATATTTCAATAATTTTTTTTTGCTTGTTACCGATTATAAAACTATTACCCACGAGCTTTAAGCTCATCCCCCCCCCCCCTTCTATCCCATCTTCAAGTGACGAGCAAGAGATCGAGTAACCGAGAGGCATGGCGTCACTCAAAATTTGCATTTTTTTGTATTTTGAAGTAGTTTATGTAAAACCCAAGGTTTTGGCAGCATTTCAAGTTTTTTTATTCGCTATTGTATATCTTGATTATTTTTGTATTTTGGTTTGTGAAACCAAGGATGTATTGTGGCTTGAAATGCCTTTCAATCTTTGTAAAAATCTTATCTATTGATGTTAATGAAAAATGATTGTGTCTTGC
>JAOSBK010000006.1:30745026-30773076 GCA_027568895.1 Erythroxylum shatona | reverse complement strand
CACTAACGTCAATAGTACTATAGCGCTGACATCAGTGGTACATCACCACTGCACATGGCTAGGGCACGTGTGCACCGCGTGCCAGACGAGTCTAAAAAGTGCAACGCACATGCCCACTCTGGCACCACTCACCTAGTTATTGTCACGCACAGACACTTCTTTATCATATGGCAGATGCAATGCACGTACCCTCCATATGTTCCCATCTGCGCAGTCCATGTGCTGAGACACGTGACAGGTTGTCCGTGGGAGAGTGGGCCATGTGAGGCACATGTGTTGGACATTCCAACACACGTCCGCAAGCCCGCAAAGCCATGTGGTTGGCTGTGGTTGGTGCGTGCAATGCATGCTCTACCCAAACTGCTCGTGGGGCCTGACGATGCAATTGCCCTCCAAGGGGGAGGGTAATTTTCGGTAACCCCAGGAGTCGTTTTTGCACTTTATGGCTTATTTTCGATTCATTTTTTATAGCTAGCCTCATATATGCGACTTTCATACAATCATATATGTAAAAAATCAAAAAATGAATAAAAAATGAATGAAAACTCTAATGGATGAAAATTGAAAAAAAAATTCATTTCCGATAACCCGATCATGTAACTACTCCGATAATGCATGTAACATGTAGCACAACCTTATTACATGTCCTAGATCGTTCATGAAACAAAATACTTGATTTCGGTTCCGTTCCAACTTTTAAAGTAGTTTTCGTAGGCAAAACGAGCTTTGATCTTGTGGGACCTTCGCGGGAATCGTTCACTATCACATGATTAACGTCTTTTTATAGTTTTCTTAAAACATAACTACTCTTAATAGTTCAAAGAATATATATGCTTACGAATAATATTAGTAACTGCAGAAGACTTTAACTTTTATATATAGATTTCATATTGTTCTTCCCTATCATAGGCTCGATATGAGTCTAGTTCACACTAATCAAGGCCTATTTTTTTCCTGGACTTCGACCTATTATTTTGGATCATTTATTGAGCTACTTTATTAGTTTTATTTGGATCAAATTATGTAACTTAACTAATAAATTATCGAAAAATACAATTAATAATTATCCAACTTTATGAGAAATGACTAAATTATCCAACAAATATATCCTTACGCGACCACCATACAATTGTTGAGAAAATTTTTTTAAACCCATTCATCTCATACTTTGGGTCTAGCACAAAAAATCACCACCACAATATCCCATAATATAAATCAGTAAGTATAAAGGTGCGAAATGGGACTGTGGAGGAGGTGGAAGACTGGACGTACTCGTTAATTTAAACGACGTCATTTTATTTAATAAACAAAAGAATGTCGTCAACTTCAAGCTTTAGACCCATATATTAGTTCCACCTGTGCCAGCAAAAAGCAGTTGGATAACCATTACACACACAAGTGGCCCAAAACACCATTCTACGAGACCGGTAATGGTCAAAAACAAAAAGTCGAAGAGGCAGAATGTTAAAATACATTTAACCCGTGTTTTATTCTGTAGTATGTTATATTCTTTTTTATTTAAAAAATAGACTTATTATTTTATTTAACAATCAGTAAAAAGAATTTAGAATTTAAAAAGACTTTTATACCTTTATATTAAGATGACATCACTACAATTATACATGTTGCATTTTTTAGACAAAAGTACCCTTTTAGTATTTTGTTGACTAAAATACATTAAATTCTTATATTTTGTTTTATTTTATTATGCCATTTATTTTAATTATTTTTAAGCATGTATTATATTTTGACTATTAATAAATAAAAAAATGATTATGAACATCATTATCTTTACAATCGTATTTCATGACCATTAATTTATAAAAAATTTAAAATTTTTATTTAAAATGTCATTTTTTTCATAAGTTATTGATAAAAAAATTACAAATTTTTATTTGTAAGTTACCTTCTCACCATTATTTCACAAAAAAATAAAATAATTAAAAATGTCATTGTCTTCAAAATTGTACAATATGTGATAATTCTATCCTTAAAAAAAGATTTAAAAATAATAACCATTTTTTTTGGGCAAAGAAAAAAATGCAAAACTTTATTCTAATTCTTTAAAGTAAAAAACACCATGGAGTATAATGAAACAAATAAAAAACAAAATTTTATTTTTAAAATAGTGAGCATAATAAAATAAAGCAAAAAATATAAAGATTTAATATATTTTAGTCAACAAAAGACTAAATGGACATCTTTGCCCAAAAAAAATGAAACATGTAAAATTGTGACGGTGTCATCATAATATAAAAGTAAAGTCTTTCTAAAATTTAAGTTTTTTTTGACCGATAGTCAAAGAAGGTAATAATGATATTTTTAAAATAGATAAGTACATAATATACCAAGGATAAGGGAAAGACCCCAAATTAATGGTCCATTGACTTTGCATTCCTAAATCCATCAATGTCAGAGCTATAGAGTTTGGACTACATACTATGACAAATGTTATCCTAAAGTCATATATCTACGGGTAAACTACACCCGCAATTTTTTGCAGAACAGAACAGATTTCCACACGCCCACACCGCAGCATCCACATCAGCAACTTCCCCCAATTAAATCCTTTCTTACTCTTCAAGTTCTCGATCTTCGAACTGGTGATCGGCTGTCGACAATGATACAAAATGCCATAATGGAGGTTAGATGGGAATGACAAAAAGGAAACTAGTTAATTAGTAAAGTGGAATCAAGACTTTTACAAAGATTTTTTCAAATTTCCTACCTGCGATACCTGCCATGATATCTGCCATGGTCAGGACTTCTGTTCCGACCATAATCAGGACTCCTTTCCCTATCATAAACCGGGCCATTGTACCTATCATAAGCTGGGCTACGAGCTCGACCATAGTCAGGACTAGGACGCCTGCGATATGCCGGACTCGTTGACCTCCCATATCTTCCTCTTCTAGGGCTATCATATCTACCCCCGCTCTCATCATCATCCCTTAAAGCATACTCGACAGATACCACCCTATCCAGTATCTTGCTGAAGAAACACATACGCTATCTATTAGAACTATCATATAACATGCTACTACCAAGCAGGAAAAGGCAGGTTTAAAAACCTCATGTGTGTGCACTCAAGTGCTTTGGTTGCATCTTCTTGCGTCTCAAACTGCACAAATGCAAAGTTTCGCCTGATTCTTACATGATGAACCGCCCCATATCGTTCAAAATGTCTCTGTATATCATCAACCCTTGTACGAATTGGATCAAAATTAATAACAAACAGGGTTTTGGTGGGCTTTTGATTTGCCATTGACCTTGATCCATCACCATGTCGTCCACGTTCACCCTGTAGAATTGATTACTTAATCCAACTAGATCCACAAATGAAGAGTAATATAGTAACTTCTACAGAATGAGAGCCTGAAGACATCTGTAAGTGCATAAACATACATACGTATACACACATATGATTACGCATGAAAAGGATATATACCCTAGCCCACTCTACCGAGAGTCTGCGCCTGTCATGACCAAATGGTACATTGTCAAGCTGTCGTATGGCATCTGCAGCATCATGCTCGTCCTCAAAATAGACAAAAGCAAACCCTGCAATTATAATACTAATATTAGAGATAGGAGTATAAGATTCCTGAACTATTTATAACACCCAAACCAAGCACCTCAGCCAAAACAGGGTTTCTTTTCTAAGTAGGAACATAAAATTATACAACACCTGCACATATTTGATAGGCTGATGCACAAAAGCATGTAGAATCGTTGCATGAGGAACTAAATCAAGATGTTGGCATTAAAGAGTTTAAAATCCAAGAATTCAGGGTCTGAGATGTCATTGCAAGCATGCTTCGCCATTCAGACAGCACAAGTTCAGAAATGGAAGGCATGGCAAGACAGATTTCATTGGTCCTCCTATTATCAGTAGTGGTAGGCATGGGCACTAAATTCATTGATCCCGCCACAACCATTCTTGTGAAATGGTAACGTTTAGGCGGAGAAGTGAGTGAGTAGCACAAGATTGAATGAAGAAAAATCAGGATGATGGTGATGATGATTCCATCTGTGAGTGCATGTATGGAAGACTGGCAAGGAGGTTTCCAAGCCAATAAATAAATAGTTTGCAGAGAAGTTGCGAAGCCCAGATGGAAAGCTCATATTTCCTTAGTAGAAGTTCCTGCGTCAAAACAAACACTTAATACCCAAATCCAATGATTGGATATTGAAATTGGGTATGATTGCTAAAAAGCACCAATCATCCAGACCCAAGAAACACTTTTTAGCATAAAAACCCTAACTTTAGTTCCAACTATTGTGCAACCGAAAAACAACCGCCGCCAGCAATAAAATCAACCTCCTCCTCAGTCAACACAACCCGCAATGGATACAACAAATTTACTTCCAATGACAACAACGATCCATTCCACCCCACTAGACATAATCTCGATTTTTATCAAGAGATGTAAAACCCTAATTCAAAACGCAACCAATAAAAATACTTCCGAACTACACAAAAAAACAAATGGCAATGCGTTACCAGATTTCATATCGACTCTTGCGACCCGACCGTACTTGCCAAACAGACGATCCAAGTCGGATTGACGAGTATCGTACTCAAAATTTCCTACGAAAATTGGACGCGCCATTGCTGCCTTCCGTTAAGAAGAGGAACACTACAAACAGATAATAATCATCAAATATTCAATTTCTTCTTCATTCGGTTTTTCGGTAACCAAACAGAGATGATAAACTCACCTGAATGCTTGAAATTTTTGTACCAGCGAACCCAGAGAATCGTCTGTTTTTATGCCATGAACGGTCATGTCATTTTCAAATATATCGACAAAAAGCCCGAGCCGTCAGATCATCCCTCTTGGTGCCTTTTACGGTCGCTGTTCCTACGCTATTCCGCTACTAAAACGTAGACGTTTTAATAAAATTCATTGATCTGGCTTTGCTCGGCCCCGCCCCCTCTTTCTTTTGATTCTACGGCCGCCTCAACTCTTTTCTTCTCCTTTTGGGTTAAGTCATGAAACATATTCGTCCGCTCTAGATTGAGTTTCGGGGTTCTTAAAGGCTGAGATATGCTCTTTTTGGACAAAGTTTCGTAATTTTGTTCTCTATCAACAATTAATTGATACAGTGGATATTGTTGCAAGTCAGATTCGAAATACCCAAATGATCACAAGGGATCAAACTTTCATTTCATTAACAGAGATGAAAAAACAAATACAACGAATAGTGTTTATATCTGTAGAAAAGTAGAAATAACAAATGAACAAATGAAAAAATGACACGTGTCCCTTCCGTTGTAAATCCTCTTATTAGGCTCAACATGTAACAATACCGCCCCCTCAAGTTTCCTTGTCCGCAAGGAAACCAGGAAATCGAGCTTCAATGTCAGTGGCAAACTCCCAAGTAGCATCCGCAGGTGAGTGATCCTGCCAATGAATGAGCCATTGAGTGGCAGCTTGGTTATGACGACGAACCATCATCCGTTCCAACACGGCTTGAGGGTAAGCATCATTGAGGTGTGAAACTGAAGGCAAGGCTGGTACTGGACCCTGAGGAGCTGAACTAGGCCTGAGTTGAGAGACATGAAAAACAGGATGAATGACAGCATCTGCAGGTAACTGAAGCTTGTAAGCCACTGCTCCAACTTTCTCCAATATCCGATAAGGGCCAAAATACTTAGGCTCAAATTTTTGATGTTTCGGCTTGAGAGAAATCTGCCTATAAGGCTGTAACTTCAACAGGACCCAATCCCCCACTGCATAACTTCTATCAGTCCTGTGCTTATCCACCTGATGCTTCATCCTAGCAGCAGCCTTTTGCAAGTTAACCTTGAGAACTTCCAAAGTAGCCTCTCTGTCACGCAAGAAAATATCTACTGCAGCCACATTAGAATCATTGGCAAAATATGGAACATGAACAGGAGGAGGAATGCCATAAAGGGCCTCAAAAGGGGACATCTGAATGCTGGAGTGATAAGATGTGTTGTACCAATATTGAGCCAACGACAACCACTGATGCCAAGAGTGAGGTAACTCCCCTGCCATACATCTCAAGTAACATTGCAACCCTCTATTCACTACCTCAGTTTGCCCATCAGTCTGTGGGTGATAGGCAGTGGAATATTGCAATTGAACCCCCTGTAGGGCAAACAATTCCTTCCAAAATGTACTTAAAAACACAGCACCCCTATCACTAGTTATTGTTTGTGGCATACCATGCAACTTAAAAATATTCTCAAGGAAAGACTGAGCTACTTGCTTTGCAGAGAAAGGATGAGACATAGCTATGAAATGGCTAAACTTGCTAAGTCTATCAACCACCACAAAGATGACATTTTTACCTTGAGAGAGAGGCAAAGCTTCAACAAAATCCATGGTAATATCCGTGAATAAAGAAGTTGGGGTGGGTAGAGGTTGCAATAACCCTGCTGGAGCACTATTATCAGCTTTGTACCTTTGGCAAACTACACAATTTCTGATAAATTCTCTCACAGCCTTGGTCATGCCAGACCAATACACCACTGCTGCCATCCGCTTATAAGTGGGAAGCATCCCTGAATGACCAGCTGCTGCAGAAGAATGAAACAAGGTTAATAATTCCTGTCGCAAGGTAACATCCTGGCCTATTACCAGCTTTCCTTTCCTCCTCAAATCACCATTGACATAAGAATAAGCTGGATGTGCATCAAGATTCTGCAATTTCCCTTGAATCAACTTGTTCAAGTGTGGATCCGTTTGCCAAGAAGCTCTGATTTTCTGAATCAGTTCCAATGGTACCATAATGGAAGTTAAAGCACAAAGAGTCCTCTCAGGAATTCGAGAGAGAGCATCTGCCACAGCATTCTCAGTTCCTCTCTTGTACTTAATCTCATACTCAAACTGCATTAATTTCGACATCCAAGCCTGTTGAGTTGGGGTACTCAACTTTTGCTCCAAGAGATAATGCAGGCTTTGGTGATCTGTCAAGATAGTAAACTTCCTGGCTTGCAAATAGTGGTACCATTTCTTAACTGCAAAAAGTATTGCAAACAACTCCCTCTCATATGCTGAAAGTGCCTGATGTTTAGGAGAAAGTGTTTTGCTAATGTAGGCCACTGGATGCCCATCTTGCATTAAAACTGCTCCAATGCCACTGCCTGAAGCATCAGTTTCCAGCACAAAACTCTTTGAGAAATCTGGTAATGTCAAAACAGGAACTGTAATCATTGCTTGTTTCAACGCATCAAAAGCCTGTTGTGCTTCACTTGTCCACTGAAAAACTGACAGTTTCAACAAATCCACTAAAGGCCTTGCCAACACTCCATACCCTTTCACAAACCTCCTATAGTAGCCTGTGAGTCCCAAAAAACTTCTCAATTGTTTATGAGTCTTTGGAATTGGCCATTGAGCCACTGCCTGGATTTTAGTTTCATCAGTAGCTACACCCTGCCCAGAAATAACATGCCCTAAATACTCTATTTGTTGGCATCCAAAAGAACACTTAGATCTCTTGGCTAACAATTGATGTTCCCTCATAGTCTGCAACACCAGCTGTAAATGATGAACATGCTCCTCCTGAGTCCTGCTGTACACCAAGATATCATCAAAAAATACCAATACAAATTTCCTCAAAAATGGTTTAAAAATCGTATTCATCAAACTCTGGAAGGTAGCAGGGGCATTAGTTAAGCCAAAAGGCATAACTAAGAACTCATAATGACCTTCATGAGTCTTAAAGGCCGTTTTTTTTCACATCCTCCTCATGCATTCTCACCTGCCAGTAACCTGAACGCAAATCAATCTTGGAAAACCAGGCAGCCGTTCCCAACTCATCCAGCAGCTCTTCAATCACAGGTATGGGATATTTATCTTTGACTGTGAGTTGATTAAGTTCTCTATAATCAACACACAGCCTCCAAGTGTGATCTTTCTTCTTCACCAACACGATTGGACTAGCATATGGACTTGTGCTATTCCTGATCACCCCTGCTTGTAACATCTCTGCAACCAGTTGTTCAATGGCATCTTTCTGAACTGCAGCATATTTGTAAGGTCTAACATTAACAGGGGCAGCACCATCCTTCAACACTATTTTATGGTCATGCTCCCTCTTTGGTGGCAGAGAGTTAGGCTCTTGGAACACATCTTCGAATGTGTGCAACAAAGCCTGCAAGTCAGCCCATGTCTCCGCAGCCTGCAAAACACAACACTGCCTCACTGACAACCCTTCCAAACTTGTACGCAGCTGACTCATTTTAAGTTCCCCTTGCTCTTCATCCAATAAAAACTGATGAGAATGCATAGTCAAACTATGAAGCTGCTTGTTCCTTGGTTTCCACACTTCCCCTTGCAATCTATGCCCCTTTGCATCCACTTGAAACATCATTTGTAGTGTCTGGAAATTCCAAGTGATTTCCCCCAAGGTAGACAACCATTGAACTCCTAGAATGAGATCATAACTGTCTACATCAATGAGATAAACTTCAGCCTCAAAAACATACCCCTGCATTTTCCAAATAAAAGTTTGGCACTTATACTGACATTGCAACTTTTGACCATTAGCTACTTCAACTGGAACAGCTAATGTAGGAACCAATTCACACTTTAACCTACTAGCAACCTTAGCACTCAAGAAGTTATGAGTGCTGCCTGTATCCACTAGTATCCGCAGCTTCCTTCCCTGGCATTCTCCTCGGATCCTCATAGTTTGGGACCCCTCCAAGCCAAACATAGCATGCAATGAGAGCTGAACATCAGCTGCACTTCCCTGTTCTTCCTCTACCGCTAACTCCTCATCTTCATCATCCTCCTCAGACATCAATTGCATCACATAAACTTTTTTCTTCTTACAGTGATGATTGAAAGTGTACTTTTCATCACACCAAAAACACAATCCCTTGGCTCGTTTTTCATCCATTTCCTTGCTTGTAATTCTACCAGTCTGAGAACCTGGGGTAAAGTTGTTTGAACGGGTAACAGGGTTAGCTTCTTTGGTTGGTAGTTGAAGAGAGGCTTTATAAGGTGTGGTAGTAACTGTAGCACCTTTTTGGGTCACAGGTGAGGTAAAGGAACTAGGCTTGTAGGTTGGTTTTGGTTTATTTTGTATGGCTGCCACTGTGAGTTCCTGCAATTTAGCTAAGGCAAAAGCATCTGCCAAAGTAGTAGGTCTGAACATTCTAACAGACATTTGGAGTTCATCAACCAATCCGGATACAAAAAAACTTAGAGCCTGATCCTCACGAATACCAGCACGTGGGTACAACTCATCAAATGCATCCAAGTATTCTTGTAGAGAGCTTACCTGTTTAAGATTTCTCAAATCTGACAGTGGATCGTCAAATGCCTTCGATCCAAAACGAGCTGCCAGTGCCTTTACATAACCGTTCCAGTCATCATAGACCGCCGATCCCTTCAGAGAAATAAACCCTTGATGCCACTGTAATGCCTTGCCCTCAAGGTGTAGAGCAGCAATCTTCACTCTCTCCTCTAACACCACATCAGCAACTTCAAAGAAGTATTCAGCACGAAGCAACCATCCATCAAAGCCCTCCCCCACGAATTTGGGAAACTCCAGTCGGGTTGACTTTCCCCAATTCGTCTTTACTGCATTAATCGAGGCTTCCGATCGCCCACTCGAGTTCAGCGGCTCCTCCACAACTCGACGCTGCTGCTGAATACTGAGACCTTTTATCAAGGTCGCCAGCTCCTCGAATCGTGCATCGGCATGGGTTTTCAAGGCCTCCTGCCTCTGTTCCACCTCTTGGATCATCGCCTCCACTCGCCGTTCCAAGTCTTGTGAACGGGTCTCCATCGCCGTTTTCGTCATGGCCGAGAATCGGAAGCTCTGATACCAATGTTGCAAGTCAGATTCAAAATACCCAAATGATCACCAAGGATCAACTTTCATTTCATTAACAGAGATGATGAAAACAAATACAACGAATAGTGTGTTTATATCTGTAGAAAAATGAAAATAACAAATGAACGAATGAAAAAATGACACGTGTTCCTTCTGTGTAACTGAATAGTAATAGGACTAAAATCCTATCCTCTCGTCGTTAGGCGTTAAGCTCAATATGTAACAAATGTTTATCTAATAGGATGTGGGATTGGTGCTCTAACAATGCTTCATTTTTGTCTCTTAATAAAATAGGGACTTGTGCTACCCCATGCAAATATGAAGCCCTATTGGCTTCCATTCTCCAACTTATAAGCATGACCTTCTTCCCCCATTTGTCTGTGCCCTAGTGAGATAAACAATTATATCTTTGGCCATGAATTAATTAACTATAGCACCTTGAGTTATTGCCAATGTACCTTATTTGACACATGAATTTGTATAAGGAAATGGGGGACTTCACATCTCACAAGTGATAAGATACTGTAAAGTTGATGGTCTCCTACGAATGGAATGCAAATAAATCATACTTAAGCATATGTCTTCAATAATGATATAAACTATGTCATAAAATGAGAACTGTATTTCATTTTTAAAGGTATCAAAATATCAAATAATTTTCTTAAGCTTGGGGAAATATGCTCTCTTTGACTCAAATGATCATCTAGTTAGGAAATTAATAATTGATCAAATCACGGGTGAAATTAAATAATTTTTATAATTTTGGAAATGATTACTTTAATAAAAAGTTTGAAGCAGTAATTATTAGATTAAAGACAAATATGATTCATATATTCTACAAAACTTTTTTTATGAAGTCAATTACAAGTTGTCTAACTATTCAACCTTTATGGTATTTATATATTAAAGAAAAAAACTCTAATTTTTAAAGAGAGATTAACTGGAGTGTCAGCTCCTTTAGTGCCTTTCCTTTTTATAGAGAAAAACTAAGGCTTAACAAGGTTAATTACAATTAAAATCTAAAATGTAATTAAAGTCTAATGGAAATTATAATTCTAGTTAAATCTTAATAAAATCAAATATCTCATATTTGATCCTTAAAAGTTTTTAAACTTCATAATTAAGTCTAAGTTAATTAAAAATATTTTTCTCTTTAATTGTACTATATATATGTCCTATTAAGTTCATATTATGTTAGTAATAATTATAATTGATAATTAAAATTAGATAATTTATTTTATTTCTCTAATTAAATCATTCATAAATATATATTAAAATTGATATCTACCAACATCTCGTGGCTACCAAGATGTTAGGAATATTAAAAGGATTTGACTTAATATGCCCATATATAAGTATAACATCTAGTTTAATCTTTTTATTATCTAATACTTCAATTAGAGATTGAGTACAAAACTAGTGTTTATTATATTAAAATCTAACCATCTTCATTCTTTCACAATAGTAATTGATTTCTAATTGATATTTGAAAAAATCTTTTCAAATATCAATTTACTCTAATCAAATAATTCGTAACAGATTGCCAATAAAAATAGTATAATATTCTCCTTAATTAATTTAACGAGATGAATCTTATCCAATACTATTGATTAAACTATCCTAAATAGAATCAACCATAAATATAATCAAAGTATAGTAATCACCATATTAGATAATCTGATAATCTCAAGTTTAAAAATCAATTATATAATCATCAAAATGAGGACATTCACACACTCAATTAATGTTCCATTTAAGATCTTCATTATCAAGTTACTTTAATAAACTTATTTTTTAAAATAAACACTTACATTATTTAAATATTCTCAATTACTTTCTTTATAAGACAGAGATATAATGTGTGCTAATTTTTATAATTCTATCAATATTTTATCCTTAAGTTTTCCTACATCTATTGATTGTCGATTCTAACATTGAGTGAAAGGTATTATGCCTATGGTGAAGGTATGGGTTCTATATTGTAGGTTAATGTTTATGCTTATGGTTAGGTCATAGATTCAAGTCACGAAAAAAACTCTTCGTAAAAATATAAAGAAAAAGTTGTCTAATATGACCCTTTCTAAACTCCAGCAAAATGGAGAGCCCTATACACTAAGTATGTTGACTTGACTTTATGCTTATAGTTAGGGTATGGTTCTATTCTAGGTTAATCTTACTTCAATCGTAACAATAAGTAGAATAAAGAAAGGACTACACTTAGAAATCAACAACATACAAAAATTTTGATATAAATTATTATCTTTTCCTTACAGGGATCAGAATTAAGAAAAGAGGTTGAGACAATAAGCATTAATCTCGTTTATACTTTGGATACACTTATAACCATAAAAAACTGTTGAAGAGACTAATTTCTAGAAAGTGAAAAAAGTTAAAGACAAAGAAATTGTTGGAATTAACTTAATACTTTTATATAATACCAGAAAAAATCTTTTGAAGGAAGGTTGACTAGAGATTTCTTGTAAAAACATATAGTCTTAAAGGAAGAGCTTAAACTACTAAAGCACTCACTAGAATCATTAGAAGATTGAGACATGCAGGTGTACCTTTTTACAAAGTGCGTGCTATAGATTGAACTAGCAAGACTAACAGGTCTCTGAACACTAATGAATTGAGCTAGTATTGAACACCCGAAGAAAGGTTTGCAAAGTATGTTCTCGAATTGAATCATACCCCTAACCTTGAGCAAGGTGGGAAATTCATGTTTAAATAACCATGAAGTACGTTTTTCTTTGGGAAATAGTACGCAAGACAGTAGCTATTGTACAGAGACTGGAAGTAGTTTATCTCCATCAGTACAGGCTAATGCTAAAGCCTCGTAAAACGTTGAATTGTATCAAGCAATCATAGTAATGCAAGTAATTAGACATTAGTATAAAAGGCAAACATTACGTTGAGATGGAAGTACTAAAATTGAAGGACAAGAGTATAACTCGGAAGAATATACATTGAACAACTAATGTATCTTTCTCCTTCCTTACTGTATTAATCGTCTCGTATGAGAGGAGTGACAGGAAGTCCTGTCATATTAAGCAAAGTACAATTGCAAAACGCAAAGTATCAAACATGGGATTAACCGATCAAGTGCACCACAAGTAAAAGCTCTGACGAAGACCTTCATTCTAAGCCAACATTTTAACTTCTCTTGCTTAGGGCCTTGCAGCTCCCCGCAACGATCAACTTTCCCGCAATTCATGCGGTTGACAGAGTTCGCATTTTTAGAAGGCATACATTTTGCCCAGCTTCCCTAGTCCAGAAATGATGCCCCAGGCGGAGTTGATCCCTCGTTACGTTGTCAGCTGACTAGCTAATCTTATATCACTTGGAGAAACCTATCTACATGTAATGTACCGTATGAACCAACCATTGATCTTCAAATATCCTCTTTTTTTGTGCAAAAGCAAAATTTCAGCATGTCCAATCTTTGCAACTGATATCCCGGGTGCCAACACCATTGAACTAATGGAGTAAAACCACATCTAAACAGAACTTGTGAGATTTCACGTAGACAAGTAAAAGAATAAGTCGTTTTCTTCGTTTACTTGAAACATCAGAGACATTTTCATCAAATACTTTAGCAGCCAAGATTATCATATACCTGAAAAAGCTAGCAAATCTCTTCGATTTACATAGAGCTGCATCTTTGAAGCCAATGCTACTTTGCTGGGTGAATCACCATTCAATCTACGATGCCCTTGAACAGGTTTAACCGCATTTCCGGAACAACTATCGCCACTTGGTTTTCAAATTATCTACCAAGTTTTGGGCCACTGAGGTATCTCACAGGTTCTAGCTACGCCTAATAGCAACCAGATTTACCAACTAATTGTAATGAAAAATGTGCTTAGGAGAACCACTCAATTATTTCAATGAGAAAGGAAAAGATGATTCAAACCAGCAGTAGGATTCACTAGCACAATTAAATTGTATGCACTCAAAAACTAAATAATTGGTGTATACTAGACCTAAGAAGCTTCTGGCTTGGTACAAATATCATGGCCAAAAATGTTCAACGAAGTTTATGCATTGGAAGATTGTAGTAGTGGTGGTGGGAAGGATATGGAGTTAGGAAGGGTTGAAAAGATGCTGTAAACCCATTGTTTCTCTTTGATTGTGACAACACATGGCAACATATCAAACTGATTACAGTATGGGTGTGATTAAGGAGGTTTTGACCCTCTCCATGCTACGGGCACTTACAGACAACACATACGAGTTTAGGAAACTGCTCTATATGCTTTTACGAGGACCATAAATGTCTCTAAAGTAAGATTCTTCTGCATCCAGAACACCCTGTAGAAAATTTTAAAATACATTAAAAAATAAAAAATATCAGAATGGAGGTCCTCAAGGTTTGAGCAGAACCTTAATGATGATAATGGCAGCATCCTTGTGTAGAACTTCATTGTATTCATGGCAAACCAAGCTCTGCAATAAATGACAATCTACTTTATTCAAGTATGAACAGAAGATAAATGTGGAAGTCAGGTGAGTGGTGAGACAGACTTGAACACAATTAGGGCAACCAGTATTCCCAAAGCAGTGGCAAGATATGAGAAGTTCCAAAGCAGAACCTAGCAGCTCTGTGAAATATGGTTGAATCTGTTGCATGTACAGAACTCAAAAGTCAGGGAAGATGAAAATGTCATGAAACCATGCAGTAGACTATGAAAAACCTGCCTGTGTTTAAAGGTCAAGCATGATAGCATACCCAAGAGCTATTAAACCACCCAAAAAAATCTTAACTCAATTTGAATTTCTTATATTTTGGGTGAACCGCCAACCAAATTGCCGAAATACATATAACACTTCACTCAAATTTCCGTTTTAAGTATGACAAGGCCATTGAACCTGGATGGTTATACTATGCCATCAAATTTCCAGCAACTATAATTAACAAATATTAGTTTTAAGCTCAGGTACTTCTGCATTCTGTTGTTAGGCTACCAAACTTCATGAATAAAAAATTAAATTAGAGCATTTCAATTTCTAACTACCTGCTTTGAGACACCAGTCCCTCCTGGATGCTGATCGTATACCAGAATTCTTTCTGGATAATAGCGGGTATCATGTGGGTTTGGACATTCTGGAGACAAGTCAGATGAGTTGCATCTTATATATCTGCAAGCCAAAGCATCAGAATGTACTCAACCAGTTTAGAGCACCAAAGCAGGTATGCATAAGAAGTAAAAGTTTTGACTTTTGAGAAAATAATTACAAGCTTTAAGTGAACGTATGAGGAAAGAGTTTCTGATTTTAGATGATCATAAATATAAAACTCACAGAGGCACTACGTTAAGAATGGCATGAGATGCAGCATGCAGACCACCACAAAATGAAAAACCTTTTTCCTCTACCAACTTTTTAATGGATTGGGGAACTTGAATCCAAACAGCCTGTACAGAAATTCATCAAGAAGTTATAGCATCTGAAAAGAAAAGGAGAATGGTTTAATCAAAAGACAATCATGTGCAACTGGATAAGGGTTACTGCAAACATGACTTCAGCAATAACAGCAACCTGAGATTCAAATGAGAATGTAGGCAGTGAGAGATCAACTACATCTAAAATTCTGTTGCTTCCTCTTTGTATACAGTAGAAGCCAAACCAAGTAGTTGTTACTTTACAAAAATTTGCTTGAGCTGTAGTTCTAGAGGACTGGTTCCCGGAAACCCGTGCAGGATAGGCCTAACATAACATAGAAGATATCCCAGTCTCAAAGCAAATACATCATTTATAAGATGCAGAAGAAATAATTACAAATTCTACGCTGATGTATAACTTTCTCGATGGTATATTTATTGTTCAAAGCAATATATAACTATACATTGTTGCTTCCTACAAAATAGGTTTCTTTAAAAGTCATTCTCTCCATTATGAATTGATCACTTCCCCTTGGCATGATTTACAATTACAAACGGAAACGCAGACAAAAAAAGCAAGGAATATCTTCCCCTCTAATCATCATTATCAATTGAAATCAACTTCGTAGTAACTCAGAGTGAACATCAAGATGTAATACCATTAAGTACTGAACATTTGAAAGTACAAAAACATGACAAGTGTGAAGAATTACTAACAGAAGTTCAAAGGGAAAGAGCAGAGGAAAACAGAAGGTTGAGGGTCCAACTCACAAGGTTGCCACCAAGTACATGGATATCGGTATAGTCACGGGTTTTGGTGTAATAATTTACATTAGTTTCATGGCATAAAGCAATCTTCTCCGACAAATTCAATTCCTTCACTAGATAGGTCTTCCCTTGATGCATATAGACTGCACCATCATATACCTAATCCCATGTATTACATAAGGAATTGAATGAAAAAGAGCTTACTATGGAATTGATAAGGAATACAGCTAAACAGATAAAAGAGACGAAACCATGGTCCACTTTGAAAATAAAAATTGCAGCTTTGATACCTGAAAGAAAGCTCTACTTTCCTCAATCTCTTCGAGGACTTCTTTTTTTTCTATGTCTGTTACCCTGTATCTGACAGTTTCTATAGCTCGAATACTTATACCACGTGATGGCATTTTCTAGACAAATGATAGAAAGGAAAGGAAAACAAATTTGGAAATAAATTAAAATTGTCACAAATTTTATCAATTAAGGAAACAAAATAAGGGTTGTCCCAGTGCACAAAGCTCCCCGCTTTGGGAGAGTCGGGAGAGAGTCATCAATTGTATGCAACTTTTCCTTTGTGTTTTACAAAGAGGCTGTTTCTCTAACTAGAACTTTTGACCTTTCGATCACAAAGGAGTAATCTTACCAGTTGCACCAAAGCTCGCCCTCTATTATGGAAACAAAATATTAAATGTAATGTACACATAATAATAACAATAAATACCTCATGTCCAATGTAGCTCCAAGTTTGAGCAGAAACTTCACGCAAGGGATCAAAACCCAAATAACCTTTAGTTTTAAGGGATTTCACTGCATTCTCTAAACTATGGCCAAAATATTTTTCATCATGTTCCAAACTAAGAGGGTGTTCAAGAGCAGCACAGACAAGATGCTGCTCAAGCACCTACAATAGCAAGTCATTAAAGGGAAAGCACATAGATTAGCCTATTTTATTGGATACAGAAAAATAACAACACAAAAATGATTGATTCAGACAAAACTTTCAATCACAGCAAATTTGATACCTGTTCGTTTTGAGCATCAATATGACAGCACTCTATTGGGCCATCAAAAAGTTTCTTAGGAAACTTCATAAAATATTGGTCCAGGGGACCTTCAAATGCTATATAAACAGCAAGAGATGCCTTCTCTCTCCTTCCAGATCTGCCAGCTTGTTGCCAAAGGCTAAAAGTGGAAGAAAAATGTTTACAATTTGAACAATTGGAGAACTACCAAAATCGCTGAAAATGGAGTAACTAAGCATTTTACCTAGAAATACTACCAGGAAAACCTAAATGAAGGGTAGCATCAATGTGGCCAACATCAATACCCAACTCAAGGGCATTCGTTGCAGCAATGCCACAAAGCCTTCCGCTGAAAAAATCCTTCTCTATTTTCCTACGATCCTGTATAAATTGCAAATATAACCAGATTATCAAACAGGCTGGCAATGATTTTCACCTGATATGTCAAGTATGAACATGGAAATGACAACTGAGGTACAACATTAAGATGTTAGAAAAGTTGATATGACATCGTTGTCTTTTTTTTTTCTTTTGACAACTGTTGTTCAATCCAGTGATATAAACCAAAGCTTCAACTGAAAGTCTCATCAAGAAACTAAAAGGAACTGTAGTTATGAAAGCCAATGTTAGAAATGAAAATGGAGAAAAGAAACAGTTCCTTCATGGGTAACTTGTTATATAGATGAAATTTCATCTTAGGATAGAATCTGACAGATCAAAACATAATGAAGTATGAAGTATGACACAATAGCCCTCCTTTGATCCAATTTAGGAATAGCTTCACTATCTTCAAATAACTTTTATTATACTTATACTTCTGAGAAACTAGATGGCTCAGAGATCAAGTATGGGAGGTGGACATTACATGGTTTCATGAAGACAAAAGCTCAAAGGCACATTGATCACACTCGTTGCAACTGATTAATATAAAGTACTGAAAAGGGTTAACTAATCAATAAATAATAGTATCTATAACATGTCTAACCTAGAAAGAAGGAAATTATTCACCAAAGTTTGATTCAATTTTCAGAAATCAGAAACACAAATTCTCTGATTCATGAATCTACTTTGCAACAACATAACAAGTGTCCAAACATGGTTACCAAGAAACGTCTGAACTCACTTCAGCAATGTAGCCAGCACGATAAGCAGCTATTGAGTCTGCAAAGTTTGGAGCTGTCTCTTGAAGAATCTCTCGCCTATAACAGTTGTTGAAATTTAATGATAAAAATCGGTATTAATAAACTGCTATCAAAATAATTCCGAATTTATAGTATGAATTGACATACGTATAGGATAAAACAATCTCAGTGAGTTTGCGTGATCTACAGAATGCAATGCAACGTAGTCCATGCTGAATCATTTCTGCAAAGAGATGTGAAACTTCCGATATTGGGCTGCAAAACCAAATTTTGGGTTAGGTTATACCTCTGCAGACAGGTAGAAAGTTGTTTAGATATTTTCATTTGAATCATTTTATCACGCATCTATCAAATTTAAGTAAACAAAAGAACATATAATCAGCATGTAAGCTACCTTTATCTTCTTAGAAGCACTAAAATAAACCAGACACAATACAGATCTCTTAGATCTTGAAAATTTGCTTATATCAAATGTTTACAATAGGTTTAGCTTATAATACAAAATTCTAGTACCTATAAATTGAAACTAATGATTCTAATCTCATGATTTGTTCATTATTCTAATATAATAGAAAACTTAATCAAATACAATCAATCAATATATATGATTTTGCCACACTCCCCCTCAAGTTGGTGAATAGGTGTTCTCCATTTCCAGCTTGGATAAAATATTATGAAAAACTGAGTTGCTCAAACTTTTGGTGAGAATGTCAGCCAATTGACCGTGAGTAGACTCATTAAGGTATACAAATTAATCCAATTTTTAATTTTTCCTTGATAAAGTGCTTGTCGATTTCAATATGCTTTGTTCAATCATGTTGAACTGGGTTGTAAGCTATGCTGATTGTAGATTTGTTGTTTTAGTATAGTCTCATAGGGTCATCCCACTTGATCTTCAAATCTTCAAGAATAATCTTCAACTAGAGTGGTTCACACACACCTTGAGCCATCGCCTAAAACTCAGCCTCTACACTTGACTGAGCCACTAAACATTGTTTTTTGCTTCTTCAAGTGACAAGGTTCCCACCAAGAGAAGTGCAATATCTTGAAACTGATCTTCTATCAACACTAGATCCAACATAACCAGCTTCAATATATGCCTTAAAAACCAAACCTCCATTTGTTTCAAACAATATACATTTCCCTAGTGTTCACTTAAGATATTGAAGTTTTCTTTGAGCTGTTTGCAGATGAACTTCCTTCGACTATGCATAAACTGACTAATTATACTTACTGCATATGTTATATCTGGTCGTAAGTGAGATAGATAAATTAGTCTTCCTACCAGGTGCTGATACATTTCTCTGCCTACTACAGCATCCTCTGCTTTTTTAAGCTTAGACTCATATCAATAGAAGTGTTTAGAGGTTTGCATATCATCTTGCCTATTTCCTTGAAAAGATATGTTATATACTTTTGTTGTGAGGTAAAATTTCCCTAACTATAATGGTATAATGGTGCAACTTCAAATCCAAGGAAATACTTCAACCTTTCAGCACCTTAATCTCAAACTCCTTAGCTAATCATTGAGTCAATAACTGTTTTTCTTTATCATTATCCCCTTTCACTATAAGAGCTATAACTCTCGTTGAAGAAGAGTGTTTAACAAACAGTGTATGATCTCCTTGACTTTGTCTATATCCAATAGCCAACATAACTCTTGCAAATCTTTCGAACCATGCTCGAGGTGATTGTTTAAGGATATATAGTGCCTTACTTCAACTTATACACAATATAGCAGCAAAATTCTTCCCATAACCTACTAGAATTTCCATGTAAATCTCTTCTAGTTCTCCATATAAAAATACATTATTGACATAAAATTGTTGCAGTTCCCAACCATAATTAGTTGCAGACAATAATATTCTATCCATATCCCTCTTTGCAACATGAGTCAAAGTCTCTAAATAATTAATCCCATAAGTTTGAATATAGCCTTTTGTTACCAATCACAACTTGTATCTCTCAATGGACCCATCTCCCATATATTTCGTTGTTTATACCAATGTTTTAAAAATCGGACTAGATATTGAACGGATCAAAAGAAAGGCTTAAGGTTTAAAGGTTCAACTGGTATTGAACTGCTATAAAACCGGTATATAATAATAAGTAAAAATTATGAGAGTAAATAAAAATAAAATGTTTTGTTGTTGTTGTTGTAAGAAACAGTTTAGGCTAAATAACTAAGAGAGAAATACTACCAATTTGGTCAATTAAGTTTTTTAAAAGAATATTTTTTGATTTAATTCTATAATTATTTTAATTTTTTTTTTGTTATTTGAATTCATTATGCTTTATTATTTTTAAAAAAAGGAAAATGAAATATATACAAATGCTATATTTTGCAGAAATGCAAGTCTAAAAAAAAGAAAACTTATGAATTTCTTATGTTATTAAAATTAGTGTGGAATAAGATGGTTCATCTTAAAACTAATATCTTATGAATCAAATACGGTTCTAAGTTTGTCAAAGTTGTTTTAGTAAAATTTAACATTAAATTGAATGAAAAAAATTAACGTTCAGAAGGATTAACATTTAACATTATACTTTTTCATAATATTAAAATGAAATATTATATATAACCAAAAGTTTCAAGACAAATAGTTCATAAAAATAAAGATTATAACAATACACATGTTATACCAAAGAAGCTATCAAAGCAAAGGAGAGATAAAAAGGGGGAGGTTAGGGTTGGGGCTCGCATGAAGTTGAAACGGCTGCGTTGTGTGTTGTGATGGATAGGCTCAGGGATAGAGGAGGAGGAGGAGGAGGACAATGGGGTTTTATACCTTCGTTTCTTACTATCTCTCTTTTTCAAACAACAACACCCAGTAAAAATCCAACTAAGGCACGGGGTGTGGGACTATCTCTCTTTTTCATGTATGTAAATCGATAAATGCTTAGTTTCTCTTCCTGAGTTTAGCCTCACCAAATTCAAACCCTAGAACAAACTCATCTCTTCACTTCATTCTCGTCAACTAAATCCAAGCATTGGGTCTTTGGGCTTCCATGTTTCATAGTCGTTTGGGTAAATTTGGATGATTGACGATGACGCCTTTTGTGCTGAGCATTCTCGGTGGGTTTCTTTTCCAATGGCTCAGTGGCAATCTTTGCGTCTCGATCATCTGCTACTTATCGATTCCAACTAGTTAATGCAAGTTATTAAATGAGACTGAATGGGACAACCAGCCAGTTCATATTATTTATGGTCGAATTGGCTAGTCCGATTTGATTTTTAAAACACTAGTTTATACCCACTTACACAGCATCAGTTTCTTTCCTACAGGTAACTTCAGTAATTCTTAAGTTCTTTTTTTCCAATGCCTCCATCTCCACATTCATAGCTTGTTTTCATTTTTCATTAGATAACGCCTCAAATAAGGTGGTAGGGATGATAATAGTATTCAAGCTCATGACGAAGGCTTTGTGAGATGGTGAAAATTTTTCCAATGATAGAAATGTGCAAAAGGGTATAATGGTCATTTTGTACACTCTTTAGTTCCTTTTCTGATGGCAATAGGAAAGTCCTCCTCATCATTATCCATACAAATCTTGTTCATTGAATGTAAGATTCATTAAGACATAGAACTACTTTGATGGAGACTAGTAACACTATACCCTTTTTAGGTCGAAGAAAAGCCCACGAGACATATTTTAGTCCTAGGATCTAGTTTCCCCCCATTATGAAAATACACAAATGACACTCGAGAATTCTATGAACAAGATTGTTAATAGTGTCGAGATTCGAATAAAATATTAAAAGGACTTTCACATAACTTTTGAGATGCAAGATTTTAGAAGGCAATATGTATAAGAGATGAGTGACTGCAAGAACTGCTTCGCCCAAAATGCCTAGACACATTTTTTTGAAACAATGGAGCACATGCTTTTTCAAGATGATGACCATTTTTCCTCTCTATTACCCCGTTTTATTATAGAGTATATACACAAGATCCCTCATGAACTATTCCTTCATTTTAAAAGCATGGGCTAAGAACTTGTTTAAAACATTCCTTGACATTATCTGACTTAAACCTTCTGATGTTGACCCCAAATTGATTTTTGGTCATGGAGCAAAAATTTGGAAGTATGGCATTAAGATCATATTTATGTTTTGGTATTAAGATCATATTTATGTTTGAGTAGAAAAATCTAAGGAACATGGGTACAATCATCAATGAAAAAAAGAAACATCTTGTCCTGAAAACACTGGAAACAATATATAGACCTGGGAATAAGATAGAAGAAATAAAGCCCCTTTGATTACGAATTGGAAAAGGTATACATTTGCCTTTAGCAAGCTCACAGACCTCAATGAAAATTTTCAACATTAAGATTTGTAAACAAAGAGAGAAACATAATCTTAATAATTTGAAAAGATGGATGTCCTAACCGATAAGGGTGAAGCAAAATTTTTCTTTAATGGATGCAACAAAATCTGATATGAATGAATTGGATAATGTACCATTAGTTATGTTCAACTGACTTAGTGCTTCAAGATACTAGAGGTCATCCCATTCTCTAACAAGTCCAATCATCCTCCCTAAATCCTTGTCTTGAAATACACAATGACTACTATAAAAAATCAAATTACAACATAAATCATGGGTGAAATTTGTATGGAAACAAACTTGGTAGATAGTTTGGAAACATGAAGAACATTTATTAAGAGTTATTCATGGGATTATTTTAACATCCTTACACCTGCTACAATTAAAGATCCATCGCCTATTGCTATTTTTCAACTATTTGGACATAGATTGTATATTGAGAAATATTTGGATAAATGGGTCATATGGTCTGTTGCTCTTGAGTACATAACCCAAGAGTTGGTAAAGTTTGTATTTGAGGCATTTAATCCAAAGGAAAACAGAAACTTACCAGAATATAAAGAACAACTATCTAAAGGCCTTTCATGGTTGTTGATAAGAGATCCCACTCCCAATTTCTTCTTGGTTAATACTACTTGACCATTACGACGTTGATTAGTTTTGTGATATTATGGCAATATGGACTTTCCATTAGCACGTAATAATCTCCATTTTGACTCGATTCAAGGTTAGAAGTCTTTCTATGAAGCGTCCAACATTTTTCATGATAGTGGCAAGTTTTCTTGAAATAAGTACACCATAATCCATCACAAATTGAAGTCCTTGTCTGACCACTTTTTTCTGTCCCTTGAGCTACTCTTCTTTTTGAGTTAGTGACTGATTTGTTACTTTTACCTACAATTGTTGAACTATCAGTGTCCCATCAGTCGTCTTCTACTTTCCTCACCTCGTCTTCTACTTTCCTCACCTCGAATGAGTGAAGCCACTTCATTGAAACATGGAACCTCTTGTTTGCCTAAAATCTGGATTCTCACTTGGCCAAATTCTGAGTTAAGTCCAACAAAGAAGTCATAGATTCTATCCTGCTCAATAAAATCCTTTAGAAGAGCTGTATCATCAGGAGTTTTTATTACCCTATAATGATCAAACTCCTGCCACAATGACTTCAATTGGGTGACATATTTAGTGACAATCCTATTCCCTTATTTTGCAGCTAGGTTTTCATTTCAACTTCATATACTTGAGCTGTGTCTCTAGCTTTGGAAAAGGATTGTTGCATAACCTCCCAAATAACTTTATTTGTAGCCAACAAATGCATACGTCACTGTGAGAATCTGTTTTATAGATACTGTATTAGATAAATATCAAATATAGGAGAAAAATATCAGATATAGGATATGTATTAGGATCCCTAAAAATAAGGGATCCTCAAATAAGGTTAGATTCCTAGTTCAGTGGGATTAGGCGATTTGTTTCGTAATCTATGTTGTACTCTTTATGTATATATATTCTATTAAGTTTCAATAAAGAGGGCATCTTGAAACCCTAAATTCTGATATGGTATCAGAGCTTTAGGCTCGAATTTTCCTGGAAAATAAAGAGAGGATTGAGTAATGCAAAATCGGAGGCCCATAGCTTATTTTAGTAAAGCCCTTTCGGAGGGGAATCTTTCCAAGTCAGCCTATGAAAAGGAGTTAATGGCTTTGGTACTAGCGGTGCACCATTGGCGCCATTATTTAGTAGGGAGGTCCTTTGTGGTGTTTTCTGATCAAAAGAGCCTACGTCACTTGTTGCAACAAAGGGTGACTACCACGGATCAGCAATGTTGGATGGCCAAGCTTCTAGGCTATCATTTTGAGGTTGTGTATAAACCGGGTCCTGAAAATAAGGCAGCTGATGCCCTATCAAGGATGTATGATGAAGGGGAACTAAAGACCATCATTTCCTATCCTCAATGGATGGAGAGCCGACACCTACAGCTAGAGGTACAACAAGATTCTGCTCTATGTGGTATTATCAAGGATATACAGCAGAATCCTCAAGCTAGACCTGGGTTTACATGGCAACAAGGAGTACTAAGGCACAAAGGGAGACTGGTGATTTCAGCCTCTTCGGTGTACATTCCCATTCTTTTACAGGAGTTTCATTCGTCTCCGATGGGGGGACATTCCGGGTTCCTAAGAACTTATAGAAGAATCGCTAGCAACTTGTATTGGATTGGTATGAAGAAGTGTGCTCAGGAATTTGTGCAGGCTTGTGATACTTGTCAGCAGCAGAAATATGCTGCTACATCTCCTGCCGGGTTGCTTCAACCTTTGCCCATTCCGAGTCAGGTTTGGGAAGATATTGCTATGGATTTTATTACCGGACTTCCTAAATCTAAGGGGTATGAAGCTATATTGGTGGTGGTGGACAGATTGTCAAAATATGGCCACTTCATTCTCCTTAAACATCCATATACTGCAAAAACAGTTGCTGAAGTGTTCCTTAAAAAAGTGGTTCGTTTACATGGAATTCCTCAATCTATAGTCAGTGACCGAGATCCTCTGTTTGTGAGTATGTTTTGGAAAAAATTATTTCGTTTGCAGAGCACAAAGCTGAAAATGAGCTCCGCTTACCATCCAGAAACGGATGGGCAAACGGAAGTTTTAAACCGGTGTTTGGAGACTTACTTGAGGTGTTTCGCTTCCGAACAACCTAGAACTTGGTCCTTGTGGATCGCATGGGCAGAATTGTGGTACAACACCACTTTTCACATTTCTACGGGGTCAACTCCATTTGAAGTGGTTTATGGTAGGAAACCTCCTCCATTGGTTCGATATTCACGAGGGGAAACAAGGGTAGAAGCTGTAGCTAGAGAATTGCATGAGAGGGATGAAGCCTTGAATCAGCTGAAGTACAATCTGATTCGTGCATAACAGCAGATGAAGAAACAAGCTGACAAGAAAAGGACTTCTCCATGTTTCCAAGTAGGAGAGTGGGTGTTCCTTAAACTTCGGCCTCATAAGCAAGTGTCGGTAATCAAGCGTATTAACCAGAAGCTATCAGCCAGGTTTTATGGCCCATTTCAGATTGGGGAAAAGTATGGAGCTGTCACCTACAAGCTTCAGTTGCCTCCACATTCAAGAATCCATCCGGTGTTTCATATCTCACAGCTCAAGAGGGCAGTGGGCAACTATTCTGTGGAACCTAACCTACCTGAAGGGTTGGAGGTAGAACTGGAAGAGATCATTGAACCAAAAACGGTGCTAGCTAGCAGGGAACTCACTAAGGCTGGAACTTCGACCCGTCAATGGCTGATCCAATGGAAAGACAAACCTATAGAGAATGCTACATGGGAGGACGAGATGGTTATTCGCAGTCAATTTCCTCAGCTCAACCTTGAGGACAAGGTTGTTTTTCCAGAGGGGAGTAGTGTTAGGACCGATCAAGGAAGGGGTAGAAAGGGGAATAAGCCTAGTGTGTGGAGAGTGTATTCGAGAAGGAAGAAAGAGAGTAGAGAGGGGGAGTTAGTTAGAGGGAGTGAGCTGGCATAACAGAATGGTGAGAAGGGATGAGAGTTGGGGGGTTTTTGATGTGCTGAAGGAGAGCAGAGAGAAGGCAGGCAGAAGTAAGGTATCAATTTGGGCAGAGAGAATAGATTTTCTCCCTGAGGAGCATTGTTGCTCTGGTTTAGTAAGAATTCGGATACTGACCTTTGTAATAGCAGAGCTAGACATTGGTTGAATTGAATAATATACTACTTGATAGCTGTTTGAGATTGAGTTTCCTATCAATTGGTCCGACCTGCCGGATTCGTCAGGGAGAGTTTAATTCGCTTGACATTCATGCCACCTAAGATGTCCGACAGAGTAGATGTTCTGGAGTCTCGTATGGCGAACTTGGAGGCGGGAATGGAGGACATCCGATCTTCCATGCGCTTGGCAATGGGCGAAATGCAACGGGCACTACTGTTGGAGATGAGTAAGGTTATGGGTAAGAGAACCGAGGAAGGCCAGGGAAGCGATACAGTAAGGAATGAACAGACGCCGATGGGTGATCGACACACTCCAGTTCCGCAACATTCCAGACCACTTGGGGAGTCTGCGGCGGACATGGACGAGTACAGGATGTCGGTAAGAAAAGTGGAGCTACCCATGTTTGATGGGTCTGACCCCGTTGGATGGATAACTAGAGCCGAAGTATACTTCGAGGTCCACCATACTTCAGAGGAAGTAAAGATCAAACTCGCCCTCTTAAGCATGGAGGGCTCAACTATCCACTGGTTTAACCTTTTACGAGAGACGGAGCAAGTCTTGAGCTGGGAGACTTTTAAGAAGGCGCTGATCGATCGTTTTGGAGGAAGGAAGTTTGAGAATCCGTATGAGGAACTCTCTGATCTTCAGCAAACCGAAACCGTGGATGACTACATTGAAGCCTTTGGATTCATCTCTTCTCAAGTCGGTCGACTTCCGGAAGAACAGTTCATGGGGTACTTTATGAGTGGGCTGAGATCCGATATCAGGAGGAGGGTTCGCACCTTCAACCCAGTAAATCGGTACCAAATGATGAAAATCGCCAGAGCAGTGGAAGAGGAAGTGTGTGGTGAGGAAGGTTGGAGATTGCGACATCGACCATGGGGTCAACGTCGGGAAGCTAGGGTTAAGAATCAGGCCCATTTGCGGGCCAACCCGAGTCGACTGGACCCGGGTCACTCCAACTATTTGGGTCGAGCGCAGATAGGAGGGGAATATGGAGCGGGAAGAACCCGCGACGTTCTTGGGTATCACCACAACGTTCAGGCGCCGGTTCAGCCAACTCCGGCGTCGCAGGTGAGGAGGGTCGACACCGACAGGAGGCCATCAGCTGAGAGAAACCGCGGTTTGCGCCATATCTCTTACCAAGAGCTTATGGACCGCAAGTCAAAGGGGTTGTGTTTTCGGTGTGGGGAACGTTTTCACCCGTTGCATCAGTGTGCCGAGAGGCAACTTCGGTTGCTGGTGTTAGACGAAAATGAGACACTTAATGAGGATGGGGAAATAATTGCAGTGGAGATGGAAGAAGAAGACGGAGGGGACGATGTGGCTTTGGAGTGTCGGGTGATGGGTGTCTTCGGAGTATACAAGGCTCCGACGTCTGAAACCAAGACCATGCGGCTGGAAGGGAATATTTTCGGGGTTCCTATCGTGGTGTTAGTGGATAGTGGCGCAAGCCACAACTTCATCTCTCCCGAATTGGCTACTGGGTTGGGACTGACGACAGTAATTACTAGAACCCTGGGAATCAGATTGGGCGATGGGCACAAAGTGATGACAAAAGGGAAATGTGTCGGGGTTCCTATTCAGCTAGGGAATCTGGATTGGAAGGTGGAGGCATATATGCTAGACTTGGGTGGAATGGATGTCATTTTGGGGGTTGCTTGGCTGCAAACTTTGGGGAAGGTCATGGTAGATTGGAAGGAAATGACTATGCAGTTTCAGCATGATGGGCAGATGGTAGAGTTGGGTGGTAAGGATGACAGTAAAACAAGACAGCAAACTAGGGAAGGAAGAGACAAAAGTCCAGCACCCTTGCATGGGTTACTGGCAAGTTTACAGAAGGGGATTCCATC
>JAOSBK010000006.1:30684369-30724968 GCA_027568895.1 Erythroxylum shatona | reverse complement strand
AAAAGTTGAAAATGCAGTGAATGGTTATGGCAGAGCATGAAGAGTTAACTGTTGATATTTGTTTTCTTGATGGAACTAGGTTAAAATTGCATTTTTTTGAGGTAGTGTGAATTGCGGTGAATGAGTTTATTGAAATGGAGTTGAATTGACTAGAATAAAAATAGAAGTGTTGGATTAAAAAAAAAGGAAGTCTGAAAATTTTTTGGGAATGAATAGTAATTAATAGTGATGAATTTTCGAGCTGAAACTTCCGTGAATTTTCTGTATTTATATATACAGATTTTTACTAAATGGTCTTTATAAAAGTTGTAGATCTTTCTCTTAGCTTTCCATTGATATAAAGTTTGTAAATTTTAAAGTTTTGGATCAAAAGTTATGGGGTTTAGAAGTTGAGATGTCGGTGAAGAAGAAGAAGTAGAAAAGCACAGATTTTAGGCCAAAAGCACAGTCATGCAAAGCACGACAGCGACTTTGGGGAGTTTAAACAAATGTTGCTATCATGCATTTGCACGATAGTGACTTTGAAGGTTTTAGGGGTGATGAACATTCGATAGTGTTTTGATCATAACTTCTTCTCTAGACTTCTAAATGACTTGATTCTTGAACCATTGGATTCAAAAGACATTTCTCTACCTCTCCATACAAATTGGTAGCATCCTGAAATGAATTGAGAAAGATTGAATGAAAAAGGTGGGATGGGTACAGTGAGTGTGCTCTTGAATAATATGAACTGGTGTTCTTTCACTAACCATACCTCAGTATTTTGATTATATCTGAACCTATAGGATTCCAAATAAAATGATTTTTGATTTGGAGTAAACTAGAGAAACAGGGCTAGAAATCATATTAAAAATTTGAATTGTGATTCAGTCTCTAAGATGCTGAATTTCTGAATGGATTTTGTGATAGTACACTATTTTTGAATGTGAACAACCCAATAATGTTTGAGGTATATCTTCCAAATTACTGAACCAAATTGAGTGATTTTTGTACCAATGGAAAGATAAGACATAGAGGAACACTTTTTTATAAGAGAGTTTGACCAAATTACATCAGTTTCACTTTCTAATTGAATGTGAATGGTGGACCCAAAGGTTTGAAATATTGGAGAATTTATACAAAGAAATGAGAGTTTTGATGATATGTGATCATATAATGATGGAATAACATTAATGAGTGAATTTTTTGTATTAAAGTACCAAAGACGTGTGTTTAATGGAGATGAAATGGTCCATATGATTAAATTTGTAATTCAAAAAGAGAAGTAAAGTATATCTAGTGGAAATGAACAAGAAATGAGTTCTTATGAAAACAATTGATGCGAAAAGATGATGATAATGTGATAAAGTGGGAAATTTGATAATATACTTGAGATTATCATGAACATGCATCGTACATATTTCATATACACACATGTGCATAAATGAATGCTTATAATTATGCAAAATTATTAATGTGTGTGCAATGTGTGTATTGCATAAATGAGTTGTGTAGGTTAAAAGTCCACATTCAGGCATTTCCAGAATTTAGAAGCAAATGCTAATCTGGAGAGTACTATGAGTAGACTGAGAGGGTCTCACTTTATTGTTTGTTATTTAAATTTTGTATTAATTGACTACTGAATGATTATGTGAATATGACTGATTAGGTTGGTTTTCAGATAGAAGGTCCAATGAATGTAATGTATTAATGAAATATTGAAGTGCTCATTGAATGTGAATTGGATGAACTAAGTGTACGTAGTTGGATTGTTAAATGTGTTCTGAAAGTGCATTTGCATATGAATGAAAGTGTGAATTCTCAATCATGAATGCATGAAACATAATGATTGTTGTGACTAGAGTAGCCACCGATCAGAGCTTAAAACTCAATGAGTGAAAATGGGCTTCGAGCTCAAAAGTGAATTAGAGTCTCAGGCTCAACTTTTGATGAGCTCTATACCCCACAAGCGGATAAAGGATAGTTATTAATGAGTCATATATGAGACAGTTTAGGCACTCGATCACAATAAAATACCAAATAGAAAGTGGGTCTCATGTGCACTGCATATGCATAATATGAGTGATTATATCTATTGAATGTGAAGTGTGAAATGTTGTGAATGTGATTATTTTTTATGTGATTGGGTAAGCCATTAATGATGATCGCTCATTGAGTTCGCAAAACTCACCCAAAATTTGCAAATATTTTTCAGGACTCAGAAGAATACCTCGTTAAGCAAACGAGAGTATACTTACTACGACATGCAAGTAAGAGATAAAGGTTGGGATCAGTTGACGTCTGCATTTATATTTTCCTATTTTGTATATTCAAAAATGATTGTACAAATGTGTTTACGTTGTAATGTAAAGAAATTATATCTACGTGTTTTGTATTTATAATGGGCCCTAAGTGATTAGTGAATCTCTCATGAGTTGTGTAACTGAAAATGTTTATGAATGAAATAAAGCGATCTCAAATTAATTTATGATTTCTACATATTTGGATGAAAAAAATTTATACTGAGTTTTTGACTGGATAAGTGACCTAGCACACCACCCTTTATGATTTCTACGTATTTGGATGAAAAAAATTTATACTAAGTTTTTGACTGGATAAGTGACCTAGTACGCCACCCTCGCGGAGCATGGACTCGGATATTACCCATCAATGTCAGGTTTGGGTCTTGCGGGAGTGGGGTGCTACACCTACACTTGTCCTCCTTAGTGGGATTAATGTTGTTGCATACCCCATTAATTCATTAAATTTATCTCATACTCTGGCATTGAGAGACTTCCTTGTTTCAGATCCAGAAATTCTTTCATCTTTCTATCCAAATAAATCTTCGGCATGTAATTTTCTTTAAATACCTTCAGAAAATCTTCTCAAGTCAAACTACAAGATCTGATGGCACTGCCTGGAATAGTCTTCCACCACTAATATACTGGACCTTGCAAAAGTGAGATCGCATAATCAAATCTCTCATCTGACTTATAATCCATCTGATCAAATACTCTTTTAGTTCTCTTTAGCCAACTTTTTAGCTCGGTAGGGTCTGTACTTTTGTAGAAGTCTAAGCTCCCTACTTCTAAAGCTTATCATATCTCCATTCCCTCCACTTTAGGATTCTCGGGGGTATTTGTGCAAACTCAAGTATAAGAGACTCTCTATTGACTTCTACATAGTCTATATCAGCTAACTCTCTAACTTGATCACCTATGGCAGATGATCTATAACAAAAAAGTCATGATCACTAACTGAGTCTCCCATAATTTATCATGTCTCAATACTCTTATATGTCCCTGTGGATGCCAAACTTTGCTCTAATACAAAAATTGTAACATCCCACTACCATAGAGTATATACCCGAATATCCATAGGACATTCAAGTACATATCCTATGACAATGGTATGTTAGAGCAAACATATTCTCTTAAATGGCATTATAAAGAATATACAAAACTTAAAACCTTACACTTCATTTCATTCATTGACAAAAGTTTACATTATAGTCATTAAAACAAATATTTACAATCCTTTATACAAAAGTTCTATATGTCAAAGAAACTACAAAATACAGTCTATAACTCCTCTAATGTCAGTTGATAGACCTTTGAGCCATAAATTAATCCAAAATGTTCTTCTAGACAATATTAAGAACGAGGTCTCTTGTCTCATACCTGAAAATTTACGTTGCAATTTTTGATATGTTTTGCAAACTCAATGAGTGAACCATCATTGATGATCTCACTGAGGTCAAATACACAAATATCACACAATCAATCGATTTCACAAACGTTCTTTCAAAATATGAATAACCCAATCAATCACATTATCATGGCATATCACTTAATCATCACAATTTTAAAAAAGATTTCATGATCATAAATTTCATAATCATAAGTATACAAATGTAGATGCATATGAGACTCCAGATTTGTTATTATTTGTTGTGACCAAGCGCCTTTCATATACAGATACAGATATTGACCCATTAGGCTCAGCTAGATACAGAAATCACAAAGCAAAGCTCTACATGCAGAATTCTAAGACTAGCAACTCATATCACAACACCTTTATTTGAACATGTATTTTATGAAATACATCAAATAACAAATTATGCCATGTATAGCATTCACTTTTAATGCACAAACATCATCTCATATTCATCGAACCTTAGTCCAGCATTCAACTTTTGTTGAGTATATAGAATTAAGATGCAAACAAACCACTTCCTATACATTCTCGAATATCAAACTCCTCATACCATTAAAGTCTAGAATTCACAAACAAATAAAAAATAATTCATTAATTAGAAGTTAAATAAAATAAATCAATTCTAGGAAGACCATCTAGGTTGACTCACAGCACGCTCCAATTATGTTATTGCCTAGATAGTTAGGCAATGTCTGAATGGCGTCCAATTTGAGCGTCTAAAAATATACAATTCACATTACGAAGTTGATCAATCAAATACTTATTCACATTTGTGCCCATATGTACATATGTTATGTTCAATATATGCTCAATGACTATTCCGGACATGTTTTCTTTACTCACAACTCAACTCATGATCATTTATACTTCAAACTCATATATTTCTAATATGAACTGATGTTTACACCTCAATAATACAAATTTATTCTATGTTCATCACTCTATCATGCAGTAAGTTTCATATCTGAATACACTCAATTATTATAACATCATCAATTGATCATCACCAATGCTTTCTTAATGAATTCAGATGACTATGAAATTTGGTGGAAAGGAAATGGATGAGAAGCTTGTGGTTTAAATTTCAAGTCAATCAGAGGTCCAGGGAAGAAGTTATGGTCAAAAGAATGAAGGGTGTTCAAAGTTATCAAACAGTAGTACACCTTCAATGTCATGATCATGCTTGTGCATGATCATGCACTTCCAATTGATCCTCCTCTATCACGATCATGCTTGTGCATGATCATGCAACCTTCTAATGTACTCTTTCTTTCATGATCGTGCACTACCTTTTATTCAAGCATCATTCTAGTTTTTCTTCAAATAGTATTTCTGGTTAATTTGCATTGACATTTTGACAAGGAAAATCAAGTATTTAGGCAACACATTCTTCTAAAATAATGTTACCATATGCCTTAATTTACTAATGACACCAATTGCATGTATTTTGGTTTAGTATTATGCAAGTTATACCTAAAATACTACAGACTATTCCCAAACCACGACAAAATCCAAAATCTCAACTTCAAACTAAACTTTGAAACTCTTAAATACAAAATTAAAATTAGACTCCTTCATAAAAAATATATCCATATGTCTCTAGTTTAATCTAAAATTAAAATGGCTAAATTATCGATGCATGTTCAATGAAAACACTACAGCTAACATATTCCAGCACAATCAATCATTAATATCATATGGAATTCATCCTAATTCATCATCATCAATTCTCTATCATAAAAAGCTATAAACACTAATCATTTGCTTACATGCTTAACTCCAATTTCAGCTCAAAAGATCAAGCCTATCCAGTAATCTAAGTAAGTTGAACCATCACACATTCAAGGTAAAACTTAGATGGATTTCGGCTAGGTTTAGTAAGGCAACTTCAAACTGATATTTTACTTACCTTTGTGAGGCTAAAACATGGATTATTTGTGCAAAAATTAGGCATAACCATAAGCAAGTTCAGGGAGGTGAAAGAAAAGAGTTTCGGTGGTGTGAATGAGAGAAGAATGAACAAGAATGAGCTGAACCAAATTTGCTCCTACTGAATGTTACACCTAAGGTGTTAGGTGTCATCTAATAGAATGGCCATATTTCTAAAGGCATGCTCAAAATGTATCAAGCATATATGCTTCCATATGTTACCAATTAATCAGTCCATATGTCTCATTATAATTAGTCCACATGTCACACAATAATTGGTCCATTTCTCACTTAGTTACTTGTCCATTTGTCACCAATTTTAACTATGCTAAATGTCACTCAATTTTAGGCTAAATCATCCAAAAATTTTATGTATCAATTTATCCTACTACTTGGCATTTGCCTTAGTCCTAACGTACATTTTAATTCATCAATTTCTCAATCCATAACATTAATTCCAATTTACTCATTGAAATCCAATCATATAAAAATTCAAGACATATTAATTAATAATTCACATCATGAGCACTTAACATTTTTCATACCCCAGAATAAGTCAATTGAGTGCATACACTATCTTTGTAATGTGTTCTAATATTAGTTCTTGTATGAACTCTAATGTTATGCATGTATATGCAATACTTAATCTAGGGTTAAACCCTAGGCATAGACCAAAAAATAGGATATCACACAGACAATAGTCCTAACTTAAGTTTCTGAGGGATTTTTTGGACCTTTCAAGCCCAGAAAAGACCTTAGGGTTGCCCTAATTGAAAATACTGTATAAGACTTAAGGATGTAACCCTAACAAACCTTCAACATTTTGTCATTTTTGGAAAGTTCAACAGAGAGAAAAGAAGAGAGAGACAAGAAGAAAAGGGAGAAGAAGTGGGTCCCGACACTACTACATTTCAAATTAGATGGTCTCTCGATGCTGCTTCCTTCCTGGATTGTCTGATCTAACTTTTATTTCCTTTCCATTTCATTTTTTTCATTTAGTGTATAAGATTGAAATGGATTGTATGATGATGGGTTTTGGATTGCTGACGATGTTTAAACTCTTCCTTAGGGATTGTACTTTAATTTAATGTTAATTTAGTCAATTTTGTGTTTTATTGATTGGGTGTTGTGATTAACTTTGATTTTTTTCATATTTTGGTAAAAAATTGAGAGGGTGAGCTGTATAAAAATGATTGGATCAGGTTAACTAGAGTTAGGCAATCCAATAGACCACTTAGTTAATTATATTGGTTTTTGTGAGTAGAGATGTCTTGTGTAAGACCTGGTAGTTTAGTAAAGAGTTTTTTATCTAATTTTAATTATGGTTCTTTTGTTAATTAAGAGATTGCAAATTTAAAATTTTAATTAGGGTTAATGATTTAGGGCGCGAGATTATAACTCGAGAGAGAATAGTTCCCCCTATGCTAGTCTAGAATTGACACCTCGCAACTCATAATTGGCTGGGTTAGCATTAATGATAGGTAAAATCCCCTCTCATAACTTGGTAATTTCTCTTGACTTATTTCTGTAGTGACCTTTTATATTACTCAGTTTCAATTCGTTTTTTGTGTTAATTTCTTAAGTTAAATTCTTGTAATCAAATTCTCATGTTTATATTCTTGTTTCATTTTTAATTTCACCTTATTATTTCTCTAAGCCCTAGACACCTTAGAAGTAGATTAGTTCACCCTCCTTATAGGATCGACCCTTCAATTACTAAAATTCACAACTTGTACACTTGCGATATTTAAGGGCCATACTTGTAAAGCTTGATGAACACGATAAAGTTTTTGGTGCCATTGGCCTGGGAGGAGTAGGATTAGTTTAAATCTTTTAGTCTAAGGATTAAGAAATTAGAAAAAAAAAGAAAGGAAGTTTGGGCATTAGTTGAAGGAACATGTTTTAGACATCATAAGACAATTATGAGGAATCAAGAAGGTTAAATGCTAAGAAGAAATGGAAAGAACAATGATGGAGGATATCTATTATAGGGAGTAAGGAACTCTTGCAAACTTCAATGAGGCATAATTTACCGAGGAAAAGTATTATCCTTATATGAACATGTACACTCTAGGGTGGCAAAACCACTTAAATTTCTATTGGTCTAACAATGTCAAGACTCTAATGGGACATCAAGGCCTATTAGGATTTCAACAAGATGAGTCCAATTCATGGGATTTCAAGCTAGAAAAAATTACGGATAAGCTCACAGACATGGAAGAGACCTAGAAAAGAATGGAAGAGAAGTTTAAGCAAGTAATGGAAGATCATGTCTCTTCTATTCACAACCTAGAGTTTTAAATGGGTCAGATTTCTTATAAGTTTTGTAAGAGAAGTGTGTCAGTTAGGTTAGCATTACAAATAGGTAAAACTCTCTTTCTAGGTAAAACTCTCTTTCTCGCAATTTGCAATTTCTTTCGGTTGATTCTTGGATATGTTACAAATTGCTTAGTAATCAGTATTTTCATGTTTAACTCTTAAATTGATTGATTGAATTAAATTCTTGTATTAGTTTCGTACAACTTGAATTTTTGTTATTGTTTCTGACCTTAGATTTTAGGATTAGATTAACTCCCTTCTTGTGGGATAGACACCTTTGGTATTACGCTAACGAACCATGCGCTTGTAGATTATTGAGGGTTAATAATTAAAACTTACACTCAACTAACTTCATGACAACATGCTTCCCAGATTAGGAAGTTTCCCGATGCTGCTGGCTTCCTAGATCATCCATTATAAGTTTCTATTTCCTTTTCGTTTCAATTTATTCATGTATAAATTTGGGATAGATTGTATGATGATAGAAGATAGAATGTTGATGATGTTCTAACTCTACTTCAAAATTTTGTTTTGATTTAATGATAATTTAGTTGATTGTGTTTATTAGATAAATGTTATGATTTTGATTGTGTTCTTGCATAATTCAGTAATAAATTGAGAGGGTGAACTGAATGAAAAACTATTAAATCAAATTAACGAAAGTTAGGCGATATAATAGAAATATGACAAATCATATTAGTAATTGTGGGGAGAGATCCGGTGTGATATTCTGATAGTTTATTAGAGTGCTTCAGATCTAATTATAGTTTTGCATAAGTTGTGGATTGAGAAATTAAAATTTCATAATCCAATTGGAATTTATAAATTAGGGTTTAATGGTTATTTTATAACTCGAGAGAGATTAATCAGTCTTAAGATTGTCTAGAATCGACACCCTATTAACACATAATCAGCTAGGTTAACATTAATGATAGATAAAATGTCCTTTCTCGTAACTTGGTAAGTTCTTTGGTTAATTTCCATTGTGCATGCTTATTGCTCAATTGTTAATTGTTTTGTGTTTAACTTTTGATTTAATTGGTTGAATTAAATTCTCGTATTTACTTCCCGTTGCATTGTCTATTTTTAGTTTCATATCTTTTCAACCTTAGATTTTAGGATTAAATTAATTCCCCTTCTTGTAGGATCAACACCTCTTATACTACAGTTACAACCTGTGTACCTTAGGTATTTGAGGGCTTATAAATTTTAAAGCTCGAACGACACGATCAATCGATTACTTCTTTCATAATCAAAAACATAACGTGTACTAATTTTTTTGCATTCTATTAATGTTCAATCTTAATGGAATAATGATTAAGAACAATTTAAGGATAATACATAAATGCAATATAAATTTTGTAATTATAATCTAATTATAATTTTATTTACGATGTATAATTATCTTATGAATTTTTATTATATACATATAAACATATACAACATAAAAAATGTCTTTAAATAATTGTCACTAAACTGTAACCCCACTAATTCTTCTTATATCATTGACTCCACCCTCGTCGCCTCTTACGAAGAATTTATTACCAAAACATAACTTTTAGCCCAACTAAAGCACAACCTGGACCAATCTAAACGTTGGATGGCTCAATAGGCAAATCAACACAAGCACTGTAAAGAATTCAAGGAGATTGGATTTTTGTTAAATTAGGGCCTTACCGACAAATCTTAACGCCCCGTCGGCAATTAGAAAAGCAATAAAGTGATTGATGACCCTTTTCGAGTTGTTCGACGGATTAACATGGTTGCGTATGAACTAGATCTTCCAACAATAATAAGGATTCAACTAGTATTTCATATTTTGTTTGTTGCTCCATTCATGCAAAGGAAACCCAGAGAACTAGGCTTGCCCACTGCCTTCTCTGATTGATGAAAGACACCCTATTTTGAGTCCCAAAACCAACCTTAGAACTTACACTCTGTCAACGATGAGTGACAGATTCGCCAGCTCTTAGTATACTACGAGGCAACCAATGGAGGAAGTTACATGGGAGAATTTAGAAGACTTTCAGAATGTTTATCCGCAGTTTGACTTAGAGGACAGGGTCACTTCTTAAATGGGTGGTGGTAAATAATAAGGATATGGATCATTGGCAACTGCAAAATATTTTAATAAGGTCCAAACGCATATTGAAGAAGCTAGGCTGGTACAAAGAACAAGTAAATATTAGGTTCTAGTATTCCATCTCTTAAACTCTAGCTAAATAACGAATCCACTTTGATCGTCTGATTTTGATATACATTTCTTGATTCAAAATTTTAACAAATTCAGTTGTATGGAGCATCTTTAAATATTTTTAAAAAATGAGAAACAAACATGTTAACGTCCAAAATATTCCTCTTTTCTTTTTGCAGAGAACAACGTCAACAACTTAAGGTTTTAGGAACAAAAACTGCAAAGTGCACAGAAAATTAAAAAGCTAAACAACAAAAAAAAAGGTAACACTAAACACCAAACTTAAAAATTCCAGACTTAGCTTAGAGTTGAATTCCTTGACAAAAGAAATCTCCTTATTCTAGTGAATTAGATTACGACCATGATCATAAAGAGTATTTTCCAGGCTTCTGAATATTTTATCATTTCCTTCATTTCAAAAAGAGTAAACAGCATGGCCGAAAGATAATCAAATAAAGTAGCGTCCCCTTCAATATTGAAATAGATCTTAAAAGCCACTGCTCTAAATGCAGCCAAGCAAGAGGATCGCACTGCTTGAGTATACACGAATTTAAGGCCGTCTAAACAAACCTGATGACTAAGAGAAAGTGCAAGTGTACCCTAAACAACAATTTAAGGATGGAATAACCGTTGGCTGGATTGAGCGGATGGAAGGCTAATGCAGTTGGTTCTTTCGTAGTCTATGCAATTAATCACCTAAAGCACCTATAACCCTGTCTTGTACCTTTGATTCAATGAGTAGACAATTCTTAATTATGTAGGGTCCTGTAATACAGTGTGAGTTGTGTGTATTGACAGGATTAAGGCTTGCATTGCATGGGAATTTCAATTAGGAAATAAGAAGCTTGTATTTGAATCTGATTCTCAGGGGCTATCCATCTCATCTGCCTGTCGTGGTGGGCAAGCTTTCCACCCAGCATCACCTCTTGTTGATGCTATTCAACAATTCTTGACAAGAGACTGGTCTGTGCATATAAATCATATATAGCGTGAAGCATACTCCTATCCTCATTGGCTCGCCAATCTGGCATTCTCCCATGAGTTAGGACCCAATAACAACCTATTTGAAGATATTCCAGCGTTGCATGTTAGAATTATATACTATGTCATTAGTTAACAGTTTAGTTTTCGCGGTTCAGTTACACATGTACAGTATAAATACTCTTCATTCGGATGCAATTAATAACACTTTTTCTCTCTTAATTGGAATTTCTGATATGGTATCGAGCGTTTACTTCCGCATTTCTGACTTCTCTGGGTTTGTCTCAATTACCCAGTTTTTCTTGTTTTCCCGTCAAGAACGCACAGCGTTTCTTTCTCTTATTGTTTTACGTTAAGACTGTTCATCTGATATGGCTTGGAGTGCGGCTTCTGGTTCGACGTCCAAACCAGAGGAGAATCCGTCCAGTCCGTATTTTCTTCACGTGAATGAGAACCCGACATTGGTTCTGGTTTCTTCGGTTCTCATAGGACCGAGCTATCATCAGTGGCAAAGCGCGATATCCATGCTGTCCAAGAACAAGCTTAGTTTTGTGGATGGTTCGATCTTGCAGCCATCACGTTCTAATCCTCTGTTCGTTCCATGGGAACATTGTAATAACTTGGTGATTTCCTGGCTAATGCATTCTGTTTCTCCTTCCATTGCACAGTCGATCATCTAGTTAGATTCAGCCTATGAAATATGGCAGGATCTCAAAGCAAGATTTGCTCAAAGCAATTCTTTCCGCATTTGTGACCTTCAGCTTGAAATTTACACTTGTCAACAAGGTAGTTTGTCAGTTCATGAGTATTTTACTAAGCTCAAAATCTTGTGGGATGAGTTACAAATCTTGCGTCCTCTCCCGTCTTGTTCCTGTACTCCTCAGTGTTCTTGTGGATTGTCCAAGAATATTCGCGATTTCCATGACCATGATCAAGTCATGGTCTTCATAAAAGGATTAAATGATTCGTATTCAACTGTGAAGTCTCAGATCCTGTTAATGGATCCTTTGCCCTCTTTAAATAAAGCATTCTCTTTAGTTATTCAACAAGAACGTCCTTTGGTTATTCCACCAGCATGTTCTTCAGTTCCTAATATTAATACTTTAGCTGTTAAGGGTGTTAGTGCTGCTGCACCTAAGAAACATTTTAACAATTCTATACCGCCGATTTGCATTCACTGTGGAAAGGAAGGTCATACGATCAATAGATGTTACAAGAAACATGGTTATCCTCCCAACATGAAGACTTCCAAGACTTCCAAGAAATTTCCCAGTCGCCCGTATGCTAATGCCGTTGATGTTGATTCTCCTATTTCAGTTGCTGATGATCTTCCCTTTGCAAATACAGAGGACACAGGTTCTAATTTTTCAGTTTACTAAAGATCAATATGATCAAATTTTACAATTGCTTCAGGGTCTTTCTTCTACTTCTCATCATGTGAATTCAGTGACTCTACAGAAATCTCTTCAGCCAACTTCTACTTCAGGTTTGCTTTCTTCGAATGATGAGCTTATTTCTCACATCTCTTTAAATATTTCCACTGGTCATGATTTGCATTCCAATGAATGGATTATTGATACCGGTGCTACAGATCATATAACATGCTCCTTATCTTTTTTCCATTCTTATAAATCAGTTTCTAACGTTTTTGTCACCCTTCCTAACAAATGCAAAGTTAGAGTTACACATGTGGGTACTGTTCTTTTAAATAGCCATCTGCAACTTTTTAATGTTTTACACGTGCCTACGTTTACTTTTAATCTTGTTTCTGTTGGTAAGTTAGTTCGTGATCTCTCTTGTTGTTTAATTGTTTCACCTTCTCATTGTATAATTCAGAGTTTCCAGCCATGGAGGATGATTGGGGTTGCTAAGCATTCTCATGGGCTATACAGATTCCATTCCAATGATGTTTCTCCTGCTTCTTCTATGGTTGTTGCTAATTCTGTTTTTTGTAATAAAGAAACTACTTTACTTTGGCATGCTAGGCTAGGCCATCTTCCTTTTTCTCGATTACGATCAATAGTTCCTTCTGTTTCTCTTCATGAGCCTTGTGATATTTGTCACATGTCAAGGCAAAAACGGTTGCCTTTTCCAAACAGTACCTCTTTTCTGATTGCCTTGCTTTTGCTTCAAATCATTCTAACGTTAGGAAAAAATTTGATTCACGTAGTATTAAGTCTGTTTTCTGTGGTTTTTCTCCGGGTGTTAAAGGTTATAAACTCTATGATATTAATTCTCACAAGCTGTTTATTTCACGGGATGTTTCCTTTTATGAGAACGTGTTTCCTTTTTCCACACTAACGTCTAATATGCAGCACTCCGATGACTCCAATTCTTTAATTCTTCCTTCCTCTTCGGATCAATCAACTTATGATTGTCTTCCTCCTGTTCCTGGTGAGTCTACATTACCGGTTCCAGACGTCCCTTCATCTTCTTCCTCGACATCTGTTGATCCTCCATCCACGTCTCTACCTGACGTTCAACTTTCTGCTCCCGCACCCAGTCAACAACCGCCAACTTCATCTTTGCGAAGAAGCACCAGAGTGACGTCCCTACCGCAGTACCTCGTTGATTATCAGTGCATGGCTATTCGACGGACTAGTCCTCATTCTCTTTCCCAGGTGTTTTCTTATTCCCATCTTGCTCCTAAACATTTTGTTTTTGCCGCTGCTGTCGATCAGGATCTGGAGCCTCGTACCTATGACCAAGAGGTTCAAAGTGATGCTTGGAGACAGGCCATGCGGGCGGAACTCGATGCTCTCCAGCAAAATCATACTTGGGAGCTTGTCGACTTACCTCCTGGAAAGACAGCGATCGGTTGCAAGTGGGTTTTCCGTATTAAGCGAAAGGCTGATGGCTCTATCGAACGGTATAAGGCCCGGCTTGTTGCTAAGGGTTATACCCAACGTGAAGGTGTTGATTTTCTGGACACTTTTAGTCCAGTTGCCAAGATGACGACGATCCGATTGCTTCTTGCCTTAGCTGCAGTCAAAGGATGGTATCTTCATCAATTGGACATCAATAACGCGTTCCTTCATGGGGATCTGGATGAAGAGGTATATATGCAACTTCCCCAGGGCTGTGCTGGTGATTGCAACAAAGTATGCCGATTAGTTAAGTCCCTTTATGGTTTACGTCAAGCAAGTCGTCAATGGAACGCAAAACTAACTTCGGCCTTACTTCACTATGGGTTCACACAAGCCTCATCTGATCAGACGTTGTTTCTTAAAAACGACAGTGATGGTTTCATGGCCCTTTTGGTGTACGTCGATGATGTCGTTTTAGCCAGTGATAGTATACAGGCTATTCGTAACATTAAACAATATCTACATGATGCCTTTACCATTAAAGATCTTGGCGAGCTAAAGTTTTTTCTTGGACTGGAAGTGGCCAGAACTCTGAAGGGCATTAATATTTGTCAGAAGAAATACACTCTTGATTTACTTCGGGACACTCATTTTTTGGAGTCTAAACCTGTCTCTACGCCTATTCTGCCTGAAACTAAGCTCTCCAAAGATGGGGGTTCGCCATTGGAGGATGTTACATCCTACCGTATGTTGGTTGGTAAACTTCAGTATCTCACTACAACCCGACCTGATATTTCTTTTGTTGTTCAACAATTGGCACAATTCCTTGATTCTCCTACGATGACTCACTTGACTGCTGCGCACAGAGTTCTTCAATATTTAAAAGGTTCTATTGGGCAAGGTCTTTTCTTTCCTTCTGATAGTGATCTTCATCTCAAAGCCTTTTCTGATTCTGATTGGGGGAATTGTCCAGACACCAGATGCTCTTTGACAGGGTATTGTGTCTTTCTTGGTTCGTCTCTTATTTCTTAGAAAACTAAGAAACAAAACACTGTTAGTCGGAGTTCTTCGGAGGCTGAGTATCGAGCGCTGGCCATCATGACTTGTGAGGTCCAGTGGTTGCATTATCTTCTTGGTGAACTGCGGTTGTCTCCCACCGTTCCAACTCCTATTTTTTGTGACAATCAATCTGCTTTATATTTGGCGCACAATCCGGTTTTCCACGAACGCACTAAACACATTGACATTGATTGTCATGTGGTTCGAGAAAAACTTCAATCTGGTGTTATAGTTTTACTTCCGGTTTCTTCCAAGCATCAGATTGCTGATTGCTTCACGAAGGGACTTTCTTCATCTATTTTTCATGATTCTTTTCGCAAACTGGGAGTGCAGAATATCTACTCTCCAGTTTGAGGGGGGGTGTTAGAATTATATACTATGTCATTAGTTAATATGTCATTAGTTAACAGTTAGTTTTTCACGGTTTAGTTATACAAGTACAGTATAAATACTCTTCATTTCAAATAATTCAGAGATTGGAATCTTGGCCCTTGATTGTCTATCTCTCAAGCGTCATTTCCTTCACTTGTCCTTCCATTGGACGCGTCGGATTGCTAATAAGGCGGCTCATTCGCTCGCAAGGGTGGCTTTATTATATGCAAACCTTCATTTCTGGAGTGCTACTCCTCCTTGTTTAGATTCCATTTTATGTTCTGATTTTTCTGTTTGTTCAAACAATGATGATGAAAGGCTAGTAGGATCTGGGTGTACGGGGTAAGCCTGTTGGCTTGGGTTAGTTTTTGCCTTTTTTCCTTTATCATTGTCTTCGTTTTGCTTTTGTTTTACCTTTAAAAAAAAACATGTCTATACGATTAAGATATTCGTTTTCAACTGCAGACAATTAAAGGGTAGTTTCAAGATATAAATGTCAGTGAAATGCATCAATTATAGCAGGAACTCCATCTTCACTTTCTATCAATTTTGCTAGTTCCATTGCTTGTGATTTACCATAGCCTCTCTCTCCTACGATGATCAATACATGCACGACAAATTGTAGGGATTGTCCATCGTCATTAAACACTGATAAATAGCAACATCAATAGGAAAAATGAGATGGTAATGTACCGATTCCAAAACTTAAAGAAATATGATTGCAGAAAAAATCAAGAACCGACACCTCAGTATAGTATGATATAGTAGGCCGAGCGATGACTTTGAATGATAGTGTATAGAGACAGTAGAATATTACACGTGAATAGTTTAGTGTTTCATAGAAAGGAAAACACAAAAGCATGCAAGTTGGACCTTTCTCATGTTTAGTCCGGTAATGTAACAATTATGATGGATGCATGTTGCACAAGTAGCTCTGCACTGCAGACAAAGATCAAAAGTGCACTAAGCACGTAACTGCCAGCAGTACAACAAAAAGGAAAATTGGCTATAAAAAAATTATCACTAAAAGTTCCAAAATAGTCATATCGTCACTAGTAGTTATTAGCGACGAATTATATTCATCACTAAAAACGACATTAAATTCCCGGCAACTAAAAACTATAAGTAATGTTTTTTTGCTAATCATCGCTAATAGTTTTTGCCTACGTTATTTTTGTAGTGAAAAATTATTAGTAACATTTTGAGAATTTGTCATCAAAACTTTTTATGCTTACTTTTCATAGCTTAAAAATTGTAGCTAAATATAGCCAAAAGTTTTTAGCTAATTTCCAAAGACATAACTAAATGTTTTTAGCTATGTTTTTTGAAACGTAGCCAAATGTTTTTATTTACATTTATGGGAATGTAGCCAAAAAGTTCTACCTACGTTTTGTAAAATATAGTCAAATATTTAATATACATTTTAACAAAATATTATACCATGTTGAATTATAATTATTTTTACATTTTAATCCATATTATTGTATATAGTATTTAGATTTTTTGTTATTGTAAAAAATTGTACAAAATAAATTGATAATTTAAAGCATTGTATATAAAAATAAAATATCATTAAATTTGTTCGTGTACAAGATTTTATAATAACAACTTCAAAAATGCTTATATACAAAATAATAAATATGGAGATTAGTTTACAAGATATAATACAAATCACTCAGCCTAGTTTTCATTTTCAATGTTTTCATAATCTGGGCAAAGTAATTTTTTGAGGTAATTTGCATGCTTGGCCAACTTTCTTTTTAGTATGTTGTAATTTAACCTTAAGTGAATTGTTTTTCTCTTCAAGACATTTAACATACGTTGATCTTGATGAGGATAAAGCTGTTGGTTTAGGGTAACACCCAAGACCTTTGATATATCCGGATTTTGTACCAAGCACAAAATTTCAAATGTCTTCTAAATTTACCTCATTTCCCTTAAACATTAATATTTGCCGTAACTCCTGCATCTTATTCTAAAATTAAAAAACAAAACTAATATTCAATGTAAATATTATTAGTCAGTACTACATAAATAAATAAACTTAAATTTTTTAAAAAAAATTATACTTACATTACGCTTCTTCAGACATTATAGTGAGTGAGTTTGTAGAGTGTGATCCTATCACACTCTTGTCCATGTAGTTCCTTCTTACTATGTTTTATAAAAAAAATAACAATGCACAATAAATAATATAGTGTTTATTAATATAATTATAATTTACAAACAAAGATCTTACATATTCATTTCGCATGACCAAAAATGATTTGGAGCCTTGGTTATGAAGAGTTTTCATTTTTCGTCATTAAATCATCTAACAAGATTAACGAAAGCAAGTGTGAAGGGAAAAAAACAAACCTGAACGTTGAGAGAGACTCAATGATAATACAAATTGTTACAATTTTAAGGAGACATCCGTTTAGAAACATGTTTTCTTGCCTCCACATCAAAAGAAAAAGATTTGTAATACTAATGCAGCCTATAACGACAATCCCTGGTCCTTAGTTTCAACAATAAAGTGACACATTTTGATTGTCGATATTGATGATATTCAATTTTATCTGTGAACAATAATTAAACATGTAATTAATCTAAAAATAAGTGAAATATTATTGCATATAGTTAAATAAATTGAAAATTTATCGAAACTTTTTCGAAAGCATTCTCGAGCAAGTTGTCTTCCTTCAAGTCCCTAGTATGCTTTAGGCAAGGTAATTATGTTATGGCAATTATCCCCAACTCACCAGACAATATATACTGATAGCTTGTTGTTCATTGCAACATTGATTCGTTGTAACTCACAACCTCTAGTTATACTTCTACCTCTTTTTCTGATGTTGACATTGGAACATAAAACAAATGAATAATGAAAAAAATATGCATTAAACATGTAAATATATATTTGAGCATAAGTCTATTTGTAGTTGCTGTAGGGTTTTAATCTCTTTTAAAGACAGGATCTGTTCATATCAAATCATCAATAATCAAATAAAAGCAAAAGTATACCTTAATCCATTGTGAAATCTAAACTAGAGTCTTATGGTTTGTCTTCCAAATTAGAGCGTAGCCTTTTTCTTTAGAGTTTTTCCTAACTCTCTGTTTTATCTCTAATGATGGGATGCCAGAAAAGAATTAAGCGTACGTTTAATTTAGAGACTATAACCACTTATATTAGGGTAAAACCCTAATCTAAGTTCTCTAATTTCTAGTTTGGCCCATTATAAAACTTGAAATTATAAATTCAGTCTCTACAAATATAAAGCCCACACTTAAAATAGATGCATGAAGCCTAAAATACCATAAACATATTAGACCACTTTAATTAATTGAGCTCAACTTTATATGATAGCCTTTATATACAATTATACACATATAAGCCCACATGTTTGATTAGAAATCCTTACAATCTCCCACATGGGTTATATATGTTACCTTAAATTGTGTATTAACCTTGTGAGTACTTAGAATTTTGCTATCATTATCATATGAATCCCCATACAATCCGGTCTATCAATCATACCAACATAGGATCAAGGCGTCTTTCGCTTCAATTATCGTAACTAGAACCATCAATGATCATGTATGCTAATATAACCAAATGACATGGATCAAGCATGGATGTATAGCATGGAAATTATAAGCAACGTGATCTTATCATGCTTATTTCCAACCGGTCCAACCTTATACTTTAGTGAGATTAATTTTAAATAAGTTCAAAGACAAAATAAACCAAATATCTTAAAGCTGAAATATCATCGAACAATTTCACTAAAAAAAGTTGTATCCAAAATGACAGTAAAAAAATGTTTAATCCGAAAAGTATCTACAATACAAACTCCCATTGAAATTATATATCCTGAAAAGATGCAACACTCATATGAGCAATGTGCTCATGAAAGACCTTGGGTGGCACTCCTTTAGTAAGCGGATCCGCAGTCATAGAGTTTGATCCAATGTGTTGTATAAATAACTATCCACTAGAAACTATGTCTTTAACAATTAGGAACTTGATGTCGATATGCTTCGACTTTGTCGAGCTCCTATTATTATTGGAATGTAGCACTGCAGAGTTATTGTCACAAAAATAACTTAAATGGTCTTTCAATAGAGACTACAATGCACAGCCCCATGACAAAGTTTCGCAGCCAATCCCGTGGTTAGATGCCTCATAACACGCTATAAACTCTGTTACCATGGTGGAAGAAGCTATAAGTGTCTACTTAGCACTCTTCCAGGAAATAACTCCTCCGACAAGTAGGTAGATATAGCTCGAAGTGGATCTCCTACTATCTTGGCATCTAGCAAATCAGAATCAGAATAACCAATGATCTTCAGCTTATTCGATTTTCTGTATGTGAGCATATAATCTTTCGTTCTCTATAAGTCCCACATGACCCATTTGTCTACTTCTAATGATCCAATCCTGGGTTATTTAAATATCTCCCTAGCATTCCAATCATGTACGCAATATCCGGATGTGTACAAACCTAAACATACATTAGACTTCTTACAACTGAAGCATAAGGAATCTTTTGCATTTCCTTAGCTTCAAAGTCATTCTTGGGGCATTGACTTAAATTGAACTTATCTCCTTTAGACACAAGGGTGTCACCTGGTTTACAATACTGCATGCCAAACCTTTTAATTAAGTACCTTTTTGATATAACTCTTTTGTGATAATACAAGAATACTCGAGAGCGTTCTTAATATATCTAAATCCCTAAAACAAAAGAGGCATCACCAAGATCTTTCATTTCAAATTTCTTTGATAGAAATCTCTTGGTTTCGTGCAATAAACCTATATCATTAGTGGCAAGCAATATGTCATCGACATATAAAACTAGAAAAATATACTTACTGCTATTGAACTTATGGTATATACAATCATCAGCGAAGTTCATCTCAAAATCGAACGAGATGACAACTTGGTGAAATTTGTAATACCATTAACGAGATGCCTGCTTAAGTCTATAGATAGATTTCTTTAGTTTGCAAACCATTTGCTTTACATCTCCTGACAAAAATTTTTATGGCTGCAACATATAAATTGTCTCATCAATGTCACCATTGAGAAATATTGTCTTAACGTCCATCTGATGTAACTCAAGATCAAAATGTGTCACTAATTCCATTATTATCCTAAAAGAGTCTTTTGAAGAAACTGGAGAGAAAGTCTCTTTATAATCAATGCCTTCTTTCTGTGTAAAGCACTTTGCAATAAGACGAGCCTCTTACCTTTCTACATTACCTTTCAAATCCTTCTTGGTCTTAAATATCCATTCACAACCAATAGCTTTTGCACCTTTAGGAAATGATACAAGGTCCCAAACATCATTGTCCTTTATGGACTTTATCTCTTCATTCTTGGCATCAATCCCCTTTTGAGAGTTAGAACTTTCCATAGCTTGATAGAAGTTGATTGGATCATCTTCCACCATAGCAATGTCAACTTCAATCATCTGGAATTGCACTTTTTCTCCCTTTAATGGATCTCCTTAATGGCGTAGGTTCTTGAGGTTGTAGAGTTTGTTCTTCTAGAATAAGTTGTTGAATTTGGGGAGGAGTTTCCATGACATTGTCTTGATCCAGAATTGCTTATTGATCAATGTCAGAAATGGAAACCTGAACCTGATCATTGTCAACAACAATTAGGGGAATTTCAACATGTTCCTCTTCGAAAACAAAGTCCTTAATCCTTTCTCCCCTACAAACTCAACATCCTTAAAAAATCAGGCATTTCCTTTCTCAAAATTTGCCTTAGTAATGGGATCATAAAATTTATTACTCCTGGATCTTTCAGAATATCTAATAAAGTAACAAATGGTAGTCCTTGAATCCAGTTTCTTTTCATTTGGCCTTTAAGGCCTTGCCTCAGCTGGACATCCCCAAATGTGCAAGTGCTTTAAAGTAGGCTTCTTGCTTGTCCAAAGTTCATAAGGGATCTTATTAGTTGCTGTAGTTGGAACTCTATTGAGTATATATGCTGCAGTATTTAGTACTTCTCCCCAGAATGATTCTGACAAGGTAGAATGACTAATCATACTCCTCACCATATCCTTGAGCGTTCTGTTTCATCTTTCAGCAACACCATTCATGCTAGGCAAACCTGGTATAGTATATTATGGGACGATACCGCATTCCTCTGGGAATTTAGTAAACGGTCCTAAACGTTGTTCACTTGATCTATCAGATGTGCCATAGTACTCGCCACCACAATTAAATCTGACACTTTTAATCCTTTTGTTGAGTTGGTTCTCAACTTCAGCTTTAAAGTTTTTGAACACATCCAAAGACTATGATTTGTCATGGATGAGATAAAGGTAGCCATATTACGAGAAGTCGTCTATGAACGTTATAAAACACGGTTGACCATTCCAAGACACTATAGGGAATAGCCCATAAATATCCGTATGGATAAGTTCTAAGACGTTTGAAGCCCTATTGGCCTAATCTCCTAACATTTGTTTGTTTCCCCTTAATACAATTAATACAAGTAGTAGAATCTGTGAAATTAAAGGGATCGAGAATTCCTTTAGACACAAGCCTCTCAATTCTCCTATTGGAGATGTGACCTCTTGTGCCACAATGAGACAGGATTCTCTTCGGTTAATTTGTGCTTTACACTTCGTGTACCCACATGTAAGGCTTTATTAAATGAAGCATTAGTGTCAAGCATATATAGATTATCGTAACCTGATAAAGAACCGACACCAATCAAATTTGAATTTTTAAAGAGACAAAATATTCCATTTCTAAATGAACAATAATAACCAGATTTGTCTAAAGCAAAAATATAAATCGAATTCTGTCTAAAAGACGGTACAATGAAAGTCTCAACTAAATCCAAATAAAATCAACAATAATCTAAAAGTCCCTATTGCTTTGACTTCTACCGACTTACCATCTCCTACATAGATGTATCTTTCACCATCACTTGGTTTTTGGCAACTCAGGCAACCCTGCATAGACAGATTGAGGCGAGTTGTTCCACCAAAATCTAACCACCATGCCTGTCTAGGTACTGAAGTCCAATTAACCTCAAAACAAACCTAAATAAGAAGCATACCTTTCTTTGCATGCCATGCATGATAATTAGCACACTGCTTCTTTTCATGATCTTCAGCTCCACAGAAGAAACAACCTTTTGGATTTTCTTCCTTATACTATTTCTTTTGTGTTGTCGGAATCGCAGCTTCCTTAGTTTTCTTTCTTTTGTTCCTTTTGTCCTTAGATTTTGTGGCTAAGTGAGCACTTTCTGCCTTATCATGCTTCAACCTTTCCTCTTCTTGGATACAATGTGAGATAAGTTTATTAAGAGACCATGTCTCTTTTTGACAGTTATAACTCACTTTTAATTGACTGTGCTGTGCTGGAAGAGATATCAAAACTAGATGCCCTAACAAGTCTTCGAATAATTCCAACTTAAGTGCTTTTAATTTTTGAAGCAATATGAGATATTTCCATAATGTACTCTCTTATGTTTCCTTTTCCTACATACCTCATTGAGATAAGCTTTGCTCAAAGTATACTTGTTTCAACCTTTTCATTTTGGGTAAATCTTTTCTTAAGATCCTCAAGGAAACCCTTAGCTATAGTAATCTAATCAAACATAGTGCCCTGAAAAGCTTCTAGAGTGGCACGTTTCATGATTGTCAAGCTCATATGATTCAACCTTTCCCACTTTTCCATCTCCTTTTTTTGATCAGAGGTACTCTCACCAGTAAGTGGATCGGGTTGATCTACTCGTAAAGCAAGATCCAAGTCCATGAATCCGAGAACAATCAAAACATTCTCCTTCCATGACTTAAAATTGGTGCCATTAAGCATAGGAATTGAATTAACATTAGCAAATATATTTGTAGCAGAACCAGGAAATGAACAGAGAACAAAGCAAACAAAATCTAATTACTCACATAACAACACTATAATATGCCAAATTAATTATATACAGATAATAGTAGGGCCCCATCATAAGATACGTTGCACAACATTAATATTTAGTTTTTGGACAGAAATACTAATTTGTAAATGGTACCTTGGTGTAGTGATCAAACACTGGCAATAAGGCATGGCAAACAATAAACCTTTCTTTGGACCAATTTAATGTTCACATATTATATTGAATAATTGCCACACATTTACCACCATAAGTGTATATGCAACTCAGGCCAAATATTAACTTTCCTTTGGGCTAGTCCATATTCACATGAATAACATACACACAAAACTTTTTAATATTCTAAGTTAAATTAATTTTTATAAGAGAGGTTGCTTGGCAACATGTTGCTTCAATTAATTTAATTTCAAATGCTATATATTTCTTTAAAATACCAAAATTTGAAATTAAAATACCAAATTTTGCATAAGATGTATGAAAGCGTTATAGCTTCAATTTCTTAATGCTACGACACTAACAATCCTGTCAGCTCAAATCGAGAATTGGGTCAAAAATTTTACAAATCAAATCAGAAATTAAAAATTTTGGACCCTAAAACTCATCATAATATTAATCCATAACATGCATACTAATAAGTATAAATCTAAAACTTTCCAAGATACTAAAACTTTAGGGTTATTTATGGTCTTTATCTGATGGTTAAAGTATAAATCTAAATACTTTAGTTTCTGGTTATTATACAATGGTTAATGTATAAAACCAAATAAATCCAATGGTTAACGTACATAACAACCATCACGACTTTATTACAAAACAGAAGAACTTTATTGGTTATTGGATAAATAAGAAAGACCTTTGAAAGCAACCTTTAGAAAAATCCAATCATAATTTGAATTTGAATCCAAGGCATTGAACAGTTAAGAAAAAACGAAACATATCTATAATGCTCCTCGTTTCTTTTTATCAATCAACATTAAAACAACCATCATGATAAAGCTTTTGAGAACCACCTTTCTAAATTACCGTCATCGCATGATTTCTTCATTTTTCTTAATACTATAAAAAAACAAAGCCTGATTTTTTTTAAAAAAACCAGATCCATAGAACCAGTCAAATCCATATATAGAAATGATTTCAAGATTAAGGAAGATTAAAAAAAAACCATTCTTGATGACCCAATTATGAACTTGCTTTGATACCACTTGTAGGGTTTTAATCTCTTTTAAAAACATGATTTGTTCATATCAAATCATCAAGAATCAAATAAAAGCGGAAGCATACGTGAATCCATTGTGAAATCTGCACTGGAGTCTTGTGGTTTGTCTTCCAAATTAGAGCATAGCCTTTTTTTCTAGAGTTTTCCCTAACTCTCTATTTTCTCTCTTATGATAGAATGTCAGAAAAGAATTAAGCGCACATTTAATTTGGAGATCATAACTACTTATATTAGGGTAAAACCTTAATATAATAGCTCTAATTTCTAGTTTGGCCGATCATAAAACTAGATATTATAAATCTGGTCTCTACACATATAAAGCTGAACTTAAAATAGATGCATGAAACCCAAAATACCATAAACATATTAGACCACTTTAATTAATTGGGCTTAACTTTATATGATAGCCTTTATATACAATTATACACATATAAGCCCACATGTTTAATTAAAAATCCTTACAGTTGCATCACAGGTTTCCAACCTATATACCATCAAAGTGATTTATAAAACATATCATCCATAATTATAGGTGGATTTCTTATGTTTAATGTTCGAAATTATGAAAACTAGTAGTTCATCATCTATCACTATCATATAAAGAATTCAAAAAAACTAATTTAATATAATAATGATTGAACTTCTTATAGTTCAAGTTCATAAGTAATTTAGTAAATTTAAATAATTAAAGATTAGTGGAATTGGTCACCAAAGGTCAAACCAAAATCACATCGTTTTATGAAATTGAAAACCTAATTACCTAAATAGAGGACATAAATTGAAAACCTCTCCCATTGAAAGAGTCTCCAGATGCTTCTTAATTAGGTTTGAACCATCGAATGCGATCTTTTTCTTCGAGCTGGTATGGGTTCCTTTGTCTTGCTTCTTACCTTTTCTTCTTCTTTTTATCTTTGGTTGTTGTTCTACAATAGGTAGTCATTAGCTTTCTTTTGGAGGAGTCATAGATCACTCCCATCCCAGGTGAAAGCTAACCTCGAGGTATGAATTTACTTGATTCTTTTATATGAACTCAGTGTGTTGTTACTTAATCCAGATTTTCAACTAGTAGTTAAAGATCATAGGTTCTTGTTTTAGAGAGACAACTTCGATCCCCAATCTTCATTAAACTCTTTATGTAAGTCTTCCCTCTTTGTGAATTTGTAGTTAACTGCTCTAAATTTGATATGCTCATCTACTTGGATTTCTTGCATTTGTTTTTTTGTGTGATTTCTGCATCTTATTGATTACCTATGGCTTTACTGTTTCTATTCTTCATTTTGTTTTGAATTCGAACACAATAGCTCTTTTCTTATTTGATGAGGGTCTCAGGGGACCCAACTATTTTTATCAAAATAGTGATTTTAGAGGAAAGCACGCTTAATTATACATCCCCTAAACATAGTACATACACATTTAACATTCTTAACCTTATCATTTGAAGGAGTCTTAGTTAATAGATCACAAAATTAACATTGCTAGATTGTTGGAACATTCAAATAAAAAGTCTTCTATTCTTAAAGAGGTTAGATCACATATTAATCTATGGAATCTACTCTAGGTTTTATTTATCTTTAAGGGTGAGTACAAACATATGTGCTTGTGTAGGGGATTTTTGGTTATTTAAAAAATTAAGTTCCGATGATCTTTGCTTCTTCTGTTAATATTTTGTTAATTGCATATAATTTCATATAATTTTTCACTTCCTTATTAAATTGTACACTCTGCTTTTATATTAATTATAGCTATGACTTTTTATTGACTTTTCAAAATAAAATTGTTAGCATAAATTCATTGGGAAATGTCGAGGTAGCAAATAGTTTTCGATGGCAGAAATGAGTTTCGATGGAAGGAATATGATAGAATTCTGCTTGATGAATAACAAATCGTTGCACAATAAGTCTTCTCATCAAAGTCCAATCACCGTTTGTTTTCAATGGTCGATCTTCTTCTTTAAGATTTTTAGTATCATCTGAATTACCTCTCTCTTTTTATTATATATATCTCATCTTCTATTAGGAAGCTATTAGATGAACGTGTGATTGTATATACTATGTTTTGTATAAAGCTTTCTCGAATCTTCAAGAGAACATAAATGAAAATGGAGCCAGTGGCAATGTCCCGATGGTCTATACATGACTAGGAAAATTGGTTATTTTAGAGTAGTCATTGATTACATAATTATGTTTGTTCAATAGGGTATGCATATGTTCGAATTTGGGTTCTTTGTACCATTTTATTTAGCTATTTAAGTTCTATATTGTTTGTTTCTTAGGTGAAACATATAGAACATGCGGTTCATTTAATTTAGTGATCCATACAATATTTAAGAAATCGTTCATTGTATCTTTTGCTAGTTTAGTTAAAGTTAACGAGTTGTTGGAAAAGGGTGTCAATAAAACAATATCAAAAGAAAGATCTTTGACTATTTCAATTAATGTCTTCGAACGTGCAAGGAGTCTTCTTGAGAATCCAGACATAAAAAATTCATTTACCTTATCTATCGAGTCTCATGTCACATAGAATCCAAAAAAATAATTATTTCTTTTCCTTTTCAATGGAATAGACATGAAACTTTATTTATTGTTTTTTTAGTAAGAATTGCTAAACTTCTAATTAAAATTTTATATTATTTACCATCTATCATTATATTATATTACTTACCATATATCAATATTTTTCCTGTAAGAATCATATAATATTATATTACAAACTTCATGTTAAAAGTACATGAAAATTTTGTGACACAATATAAAATTGTCAAATCATATAATTTAAAAAATAAAAATAAAAGTATAAGTATAAGTAATATTAATTAATTTTTAATTTATAGTTTCATAAATTATTGAAATGATTTCAAATTTTTGATCGCCAAATTTATTTTTAAACTTAAAATCATTGTTAATAATATTAAATTTTCTTAACTATGATATTTAGTCACAAAATGATTAAATAAAAGTTAGTGATTTTATAATTATAAATAAGAGAGTGATTTTTTATTTAAGCTTTTTGTGATGATTTAAAAAATTCATCGCCAAAAGTCCTGTTTTTTACGACGGTTTACGAAATTGTCACCAAAGGTTCAACCTTTGGCGATGTAAATGCCAAACTAGTACAAAAGAATGAGCCTTTTGCGATGATTCCTATAAAGCATTGCCAAAGATTTGCATTTTGCGACGACTCTGTAAAATGTCATGAAAAGGTAAACTTTTGGTGTTGTTACTCAAAATCGTTACAAAAGCTGACATTTAGTGACGATTTTGAAATCATGGCCCAATAAAACACAACCAAAGGTCACCTTTGTTGTAATGCAACTCTGAAGAAAAAGTTAGGGAAGCATTTAAGTTGCACCAATTGAAGTTAGGATCTCCATTCTAAAGGAAAATAATTTCTTTTCCATAAATTGGGTAATTCATCTGGATGCCTTTGCCATTACCACAACGTTCCTCTTTACTAGTAAACAACATATCTGGTGGCAAAACTCGTCAAAATTTACTAGAACTCTTGCACTGCCCTTTCGATAACTAACACACAAGTATATTCTAGAATGACCAAATAAAGGAATCACCATATCCACAAAGACACTTTCAAAAGCTGTGGATGTGAACTCTTCAACATCATAGATAACATGTGACATCTTTAACCAGCCATGTCTGGTAGAAATTTAACATTTATTATACGAAGAAAATGAATTCTAAATTACAAACCAAAATTAGCCAAGCAAGACACTCAAGGTATTTCCAGGATGGTTAGGGGGATGTTGAAGCTTAGGGATGTGGTTTACCCAGTCATGAAACATAAAGTAGGGGATGGAGAGGACATTAGGATTTAGTTTGACAACTAGGCTGACTCAAGTCCTTTATGGCCTCGGGAGGATCTCCAGGGACTCAAAAGTCGGATTCCTAAGGGGGTGATGATTTCTTGGATTTGGAAGGAATGGGATCGATTATCTTCCCAACGACATTTTCACATTCTAGAGGAATTGTTTCATACAAGACCAACTGTGGGAATGAAGGATGTAGTGGTCTGGACTTTACACTCAAGTGGGAGGTTTACTAATAAGTCAACGCATTTTCTTCTACAAACACCACTTCCACTAGTGGCATGGCAAGACATTGTATGAAGCAAAGTAATGTGCCCTAAGGTGGTTGTTTGTCTTGGGTTGGTGATCAAAAATTGATTACGAACAAAGGATAGGTGGTTTGGGTCCTTTGATCCTATTTGTGTTTTATGTAAAATGATTACTAAATCGAGATATCATTAGTTTTTTGAATGTGAGTATAGTAAGTCAGTATGGAGTAGACTGTTGGTGTTGCTTCGATTCCCTAGCAGTTCATATATATGGGACGAGGTGATGGATGATATTATTTGGTATGCTAGATATGGTTACCCGCATGGGTTCTTAGTCAAGACCACTTTCCAGATGGTCATCTATTACCTTTGGAGGGGAGAGGAATAGGAGGATCTACAAGAATGAGGCTCGGCATAAATATGAGCTAACTGATGTGATTGTTAATATGATTAGAGAAACAATAGTGGCGCATAACAAGCAGGATAGCATGAACAATGATCTCAGATCGCTTTGGTTACTTTAACTTCTTGATGTATTAATTGGATAGCTATTGGTTCATGGTTGATTTCCTAGTACTGTAGGTGTGTTTTTGACACAAAGGATACTTGTAGCTGGATCTTGTATAAGTTTTTGCTCTTGTTAATATATATTTCATTTAATTCTTAAAAAAAATTTGTTGAGGGTCTAATATATTTGATGAGAGATTCTCATTTTCAAATTTATTCTCATCCAAACAATTTTAGCCATATAAATTAGAAAGGAAGGTAGAATTCATCTACTAAAGGAACTAATAGAAAGCATAACAAGGACTAATTTTGTAGACATTACTGTGAAAATAAGTTTATCTACATATATACCTTCTTCACGGAACAAACATTATAAACATACGTTTTTCATAAAGTTTCCCATAGCAGATGATCATATGAAACACGTCTTTTTGTCCCTACATATCTTTCACTGAAATAATCCTTGATATGTTTCTCACATCAAACATAGAATAGGGTTATTTTTTAGTAATGCAGGAGCGAACCAAGTCTTAGGAAACTATTATTGACAACAATTTATCATGGTAAATGAAAAGAAAAAAATAATTTAATCCTATAAAGTAAATTTAGAAATGTAGGTTCTCTATAATTTTAGCAAAAAAATAAAATGTAAAATGTAAAATAAAAATTTTAATTAGAACAAGTAACAGTTACTAACACTTCACACTTACCTAATTTCCTATTCATCCAACTAAAAAATCATTCAAGAGTCCACCTGTCATTAATTACAAAAATTTTAAATTTCTATTACTTAGGTTACTAACCACTAAACATAAATTTAGATGGCGAACCCTAGAAAATCATAGGGTATGACTCATAGAAATTTATCATAGAGTTTAAAATTTGCTTGTGGTGGCAATGGTTAAGCAGAGAAGGAGGCAATAGAGGGCCATATTGTCTTCTTCTTTTTCGATTATCGCAAAAACAAAGAGATTTAAGAGAAGATTAAGGAGACTAAAGAAGAGAAGAAATGTGAATGAGAGAACCAATATATACATATATATATATATTATAAAATATCAAGATTTATAACACTAACTCTAATTTGTAAAAATAGTGATAAAAAGTTCAAACTTTCAATTTTTTTCTAAAATTAGCTTATTGTTAACCTTATATTTAACGGTACTGACGTGGTATACTTCATTACCAGACCCATTAGCCATATGGCTTATTCAAGCTATTTCAGATTATATATTAAATTTTTTAAAAAATAATTATTTAAATTATTGAAAAGGAGCAATCTTGGATGTTTTTCTAAAGGGAGTGAGTGAGCAACTATATAAGTTTTGTAATGAAACAAATTTGCTTTTTAACATGATCTAGTTTATTTTAAGGCGTACAAAGGGGCATCTCAAATGTAGATGTCGAGAAGTCATACATAAATGCCTGATGAGTTATGGTGTTTCTTTAAGCCTTCTCCTAACGGGGTCTGCCACTAATAACTAACCCTATGACTATTATAAAAACATGTATATGTGGAGAAGTAAAGGAAGTTATCACCTCTAAAGTTTCTATAATTTTTTATTCAACTGTAAGAATTTTACTGTAATCAATGTTTACTAAAACTAAAGGAGAAGTGGTTATGAATAAGGAGAACAAAGCTAAGCTACTCAGACCTCTTATAAAGCAGCTTTTTAAAATCAAGGCTTCATCTTGGTGAGAATTTCGAAGAAGAGCATAAAAAATTAGAAATAGTTGAGGTCAAACCATTCAATTCTACTAAAAAATAGATGTGGTAGTTCTAAAACTACCTAATGAAGGTTTTAGGACACATTGCAAGGTTGTTTCTAAAATCATTTTAGTTATCTGTGACAAATTTATCAACTCAAATGGTAAGGTTTTTCCTTTGATAAATCATCAATCAACAATTTGAATGATATTATTGAGCAATTTGCCAATGAAGCTCTTTAAACTCTTTGTATTGAATTCATGGAGATTGGAATTGATTTCTCTACTGATACTGCCATTCCTTCCGAAGGCTACACTTGCATAGGTACTGGTGGGTATCAAAGATGCTGTTCGCCCTAATATCAAGGAATTTGATGCAATCTGTAGGTCAATTGTTATTGTTGTTAGCATATTATTATTATTATTTTAAAATTTTAATTTAACTTAGCCTTAATAATATGTGTTGCAAACATGTGTCTAATGGGTCTCCTGACATGGTGTACCATATAAGCATTATTAACTATGGAGCTAACGTAAGTTATTTTCATAAAAAAATAAAAATTTTAACATTTTGTTATCATTTTTAAAAGTTTGGATTAGTATTATAAAATTGAGTAAAATTTAAGCTTTTTTAATAATTTACCCAAAAACAAAAAAGAAAGTGAGAAGTGTATTGACAATGAGTTTTACTAACAATGACAACATAAAATTTTGTGCTTTTATATTAATGTTACAATTTCAAAATAAGAAACCACAACTTTTGTAAGCAATCACATTTTAATGAGTTAATTTTATATTTTTAATAATTATAACAAAAAGCACAAGAAAAAATTTAATGTAGTATGTGAATAGAAAGTAAATTATTTCATTGTTAAAAACAACTATAGAATATTAGTTAAACTAAAATATTAGCCATTTAAATAAAATCTTTTTGCTCCTGTAGAGAACTCCTAAAATTATATAAACTCTCATCTAAAGCCATTTGAGTCCCACCTTAGAGCTAATTAAACTTCAATAACATTTCTTCACAACTCCAATAAGTATAATAAGCCCTATACTCAATTTAACACAATTAACCCAAAATTCAATAATGTGAAGTTAATTTTCACATACCTAAGCTTAAAATCCAATGTCAACGCTCTAATACCATAAAAGCTAATAACACAACTTTCTTGAAGGATGTAGAATGCCAAAGATGTGTTTGAAATCTCTAACAACCACTATAAATCAAAAAGCCACAAATTTCTCTCAATAAATGTAAAAACTTGATGTTTGGAGGCTAAAGTTATGGTTAAAAAGATATGTTTTATGTTTGAAGAATGGATTTAACATTTTAGTCTATAAAGTCAAGATTGGGTCTAAAATCTGAGTTGAAAGGTAAGGAGAAGAAGGGTTTAGGGTTTTGGGGAGGAAAAATAATGTGTTTGCTATTTATATAGCTAGGTGTCAAGACGAGAACAATGTTAGACATACATCATAACCATTGTCAATTTTGTTTGTTAACTTAAGAAAATTTGCACTCCTAAGAACAATACCAAATACATTTCTCATACCAACGTGGATTCTGATCTGTTTCTCATAAATGATTGCTCACTTATAAGACTAGGTCCAAATAAACTTCTTATATTGACATTAGTTTAATTTTGTCTATAAACACTCCATATGCTTGTATCACCTTGAAGATTGGCATTGGTTATGCTCTGCAACTTCTAATGCATGCTTGAACTCAAAATTTTCCATCTTTTTTATGATATATCTCCTCTACATGACCTTTGGCTCATGAATTATAATACGTATACATGGTTAAAAAAATAAAAATGTTAAAACACATATCAAACCAAATTTAACAAAGAAATTATGTTAAAAACACTAAAATTAATGGAAATTTTGAAAAATTTCAACCTCCAACACTTAAACATGGCATTACCCTTAATGAAAAATAATTAAGATGTGAATTTTAATCAAATATGATAGTTAAGGTTAAGAATTCTCCCATATATCCATATAAGTCTGGTATGGTAAAACTCCAAGAAATTCTATAGAAATTTGCCTATAAAATAAAATAAGCATTAGTAAAGAAAATAAAAATAAAGAAAGTAAAATACAATAAAAGAAAGAGTCATTGGATTGCCATTCAACAAACACTTCTTTAATATTTACTTTAATATCTACCTGGACTTCCCTTTTAGCTCTTCACTCATCTCAGATCACCATTTGGATGAGTTTGATTCCTTTACTTCACATAACACAGAGAAGAAAGAGAGTTAGTAGGATATGGTTTTTATTCTCCGAAGTGTGCATATCGCTAATGAGGAGGCAAAATCTTAAACTACATGTTAGGTACTTCTCTAGTAGAAGGTAGTGACTTTAACTAACCTTTTAACCTAAAAGCACTATCACCATTTGCATGCTCCTCCTCTTAATCCTTAAGTCCTAAGGCTTTACTTATTTTCCTTAATCATCACCACAAGCCTTAGGGACTTCATGCATACTAAGGCTTATAAGTCTATCACAAAGTAATCCTCATCAAGGATAAACTTTCCTCTAACAAAAGCAATCATATCCTCCCTAATAACCAAGAATGGTCTCCTAAGAATTATGGGGATCCCCACATCATACTTAGTATCCATCACAAGAAAATTGGCAAAAAAGAAAAAAATTCTACTTTTATAAGTAGGTCTTCGATAACCTTAATCGAGTGCTTGATGACACAATACAGTAGCTAAAGTGGCATGGTCTTTGAATTGATCTTCCCTATTCCTAGGTTCTAGAAAATGAATGAAGGAAAATTACATAAACATTCAAGAATTTAAAATCACCAAATTTTCAAGGAATAGTGAAACTCCTTGTATCCTTCAACTTTAGAGGTAATTTCTTATCTATGATGGCATTGGACTCTTCTATTGAAAACACTATATTATACTCCTCCAATTTATTATTATTGGAGATAATCTCCTTCAAAAACTTTATATAACTATACATTTGAGCTCAAGCTTCAAGGAATGGTATGTTGATGTTCAATTTCCTGAAGACATTAAAAAATTTATTGAATTTATCATTATTCATCTTTGATTTCATCCTCTAAGGATATATAATTAGCGACATATGAGGCTTCATATAGGACTTATATTTATTACAGTGCTGATTAAAGATGGAACTGCCACTAGTTCCATTCTCTTGTTATCTACTTCATTCTCCAAGTCAACACTAATGTTAGACAAATATGAGACTAGTACTGGTATGCTACTATTTCTTTCTTTCTTGAATTGCTCCTCAACTTTTTGTAGCTCCCTCATGTGCTCTTCTTTAGTAACATTAGATTTAAGTGTTTTATCACACCTAAACATAATGCCTAACACTTGATCTCTATGTTTTACCCTAGTGTGACTTGAAATCTTTCTTTGGCATCTTTCATCTCACTAATTTAACCAATTGGCTCATTTGTAGCTCCAGGTTATAAATAAGACCAACATTAAATTGCACTAGTTTTTAAGATGGTCAACTTTATTAAGTTTTCCTCTCATAGTGGAAATAAATTATTTCATCATCTTCTCCAAACCATTGTTCTATAGTGGTTATTGTTGTAACAGAGGTCTATTTCAGAAACCAAGTAGTCCTATAGGTATGTCTACTCTAGCTATTCCTACTCCTTCCATAAAAAGTTTGGGTAATTCCTTTAACCCAAACTATACATGTTGGAGATGGGTCATTCCTAATCGCCTACTTTCTGCCATACGCAGCCATTTAGTTAGCTTCCTCATCATAATTCGAGGGTACCTTGACATTTATGCATGCATAGGCTAGGTTCCTATACATGCCACACTAGTAGCACTCCTCTTTACTTCCCATGTCTCAGTGTAAGATCATCTTTATCTGAATCAAAAGATCTATTATTTATATGGTTGCATCTCACGAAAGGATTCCTGGAATTCCCCTTAACCACATTGGTAGATGAATTTCTTTATGAGGTCTCAATGATCTTCTTAACCTCCTTAATAGTGTTTGTATAAATTGTTCTTTGAGCTGCAGCGCCAACTAAGGTTTGATATGTCACAGTAAAGTCCTCATTGAAGAATTGTATCACCAATTGCAAGGAATGTTAGCGATGCAAACACTACTTAAGAAAAGGCCAATATATCTTCTAAGCTACATGCTTCTCATTCTTTATTTGTAATGTTTTATATTGCATCATCGGTTCAGTAGTCTTATATGAAGAGAATATGAACATATCGTAAACTTAATCCTACTCTTTAAAAAAATTGACCACGATTGAGATTAACCATATCCTTGCCTCGATCTTTTCTGCAAGCACCCTCATCCTCAACTTATCTTTTGTAAGGCCACTAATTGTTGTATTTTGTCACTGAATAAACTGCTTGATGAATGTGATCATGTCTTCATAAGGTGATCCACCAAAGTTCAAGAGTGTGTGTAGATGTACTTGCTTAAGTTCATAATTCCTTGCCTTTTGATTCAGTTTATAAGAGCCTTGCACTAATCATTATCAATTGGATGCCCTCATGCATATCCTTTATGGTTGTTTCTATATATCTACAACTAGATTATCTAGTTATGTATTTATCTCTTCTCTCTTTATTACTATGTTCTTTCTACAAGATCATTCAATTTCAAGATCAAATTGAAGTAAAAAATCTAAGCTTTTACTATAAGATTTCCAATCCTACATTAACCACTTGAAACAAATGAAAGCAATTAAAAGCAATAGAAAATAAAAAAATAAAATGAAACTAAATTTAACAAAATAATAATCATTGTTTCCTAAAGATGTTGCCAAAAAAACTTGGATGTTGCCAAAAAAACTTGATTTACTCTATGACTGTAAGACTATAGAGTCAATTATATATAGTTTATTAGATTGAAGTTATAATTGAAAATTTAAGTGAAGTTTGAGCTTCTTTTGTAATTAACCCTATAAATATAGATATCTAATTATTATATATTGAAAATTGCAATCTTTCATGATTACACAAAAAAATTTAAATATAAATATCTAATTCTTATATATTAAAATTTGTAATCTTTCATGATATTAATTTATGTATATACATAACTAATATTAATAAATTTCATGAACATATATGATTCGTATAAAAATATAATTATTTAATATAAAAAGAGAATAATTAGTCATATGCTTATCTTATTTATTTTTAGGGTTAAATATATTACAATTCCTTGTTTTTTTCATTTAAGTCACTGTGTTTTAAAATTTACCACTTTCCCTTATAATTTTTTTTTTAATTTTCAAACAACTCAATTCATCATAATCCATTAGTTTTTCTTTTATTGCTATATAGAACGGAATATTAAGAATAATATAATTAAAATTCATGAATTATAATTTGACATTATTTTGAAGTTATAAATTAAAAAAACATAACAAAATATAACGGAATAAATTATGTAACAAAAATGCTAACAAAAATGAAATAATAATTATGAAATTATGAGAATTAAAGTGAGAATTTCAAATCACATGAGAAACTAGAATCCTTGAATTTTAAAATGAACAATTGAAATTGTTTATACATATTTTAAATTACCAAACAGGCGCAAGCATATTTCTACTCTAATATTGTAGCGTACTGAAGCTAGTCCCAGCAGTTTCATGAGAAATCGATAAAACCTGGTTATGCAAAGGGTCTCCCAAATTCAAACTATTGGATCTAAAAACAAACGACTGAAGATGTAATCTTGCACGGCTAGCAGCAGCAAGAGACTCTTCATCTCGCTTTTCTTTAGCAGCAGTAACAGCAGCAACATAAGCTTCTCTTGCTCTTTCCATTTTTTGGATCTTCATGTCATCTAAATCGTACTGCACAAAGAAATAAGGCTTTCATAAATTGGAATAAGTGCTTAAGCAACATATACAAATAGGCAAAACATCAAAGTGAAGATAATTTCTTAATGTTTGCACTCCCTTAGTGGATGTTCTATAGGCATATAAACTGCAATTCACAACAAAATTGGGATATGGAAGAAGTTGGTGACATAAGGCAAACATAAATAGATCAGGCACGTGTAAGGTGGGAGCTACAAGCTTACAATATCTGGGAGACAATCCAAATGGCAAGGTTTGACATCATAATTCTCAGCCTGTGTCACACAATCATTCTTCGACAATTCTTTAAATAACATCACAAGTGATGAAATGCCCCCTTGGACAGAATCTAACTCATCTTGGAGCTTCTCTACTCTCTTATTTGATGTCATTGCTTCCCACTGTATCTTCTCTAAGGCGGCTTGCTTGTCTGCAAGCTTAATCTGTATTAAAAAGACCCATTATTTGCAGAGACTAGAAATGATCTCAAGTTTCTTTGTATTTATACAGCTTCATAACTGAATTCTAGAGCGAAACATGTTATGGAAGTTGCATTAATCATATGCAAATCATAATACTTCACTAACAAAAAGAACCTATTGTGTCAGAATATTTTAAATCAAGATTGACAGGAAAAGAAAGACAAAGCACTAGGAGGGTACAGTTTATACCTATTTCAAGACAGTGGGTTTTAGGTTCAAAAATCAACAATAATCCTTGTAGGGTCTGTTATAGTAATCATCTATAGAATAGTTCATCTACAACCAAACTGGATATTGGAATAAACATTAAGAATGATGCACATTACTGAGTAATTTTGCCTTCGAATCCACATTTATAGCCTCCACCAAGGCACTGCAATCAGACTGTGACTGCATCATGCAACATCACCATCTACTTACATTAAACAACACTCGTGATCCACCAGTAACATGAATGATGGTAGCTATTGGGGCATCCACAATTTAAGAAAGTTCAAAAGCAATGATATGAACCTTTGTATCATGAAGCTGTTGCTGAGTCATCTTAATTAAGGAGTTCTTTTCTGCAGCTTCTTGTTTCAATTCATTGAATTTTGTGTGGACTGAATCTGTCTGGCTCTTTGAAGCCTCTGCTAATTTCAAAAGTTCATCTTTCTCCAACAGCTTCTTTTGTAGATCCTCTACTTGCTTCCTCAACATGAAAGGCTCTTCGATGTCCTTTTCGGTAGCCAAAGAATCTGAGGAATAGATTGAGAACACATCACCATCTTTATTGTTGCTAGCATACTTACCTTGTTCCTTATATCCGAGGTCATTTTTCTTCTTCATGGGCATAGACTCAGTTGCATTCCTCCCTCTGGGATCAATCATCTTAGATGCATTAGAAAAGAATAAAGATTAGCATCCATTCGACTGCCATATAATGCTATATAAAAATTGTCGTGCCCCATTTAAAAATCAGTTTCAGATGGAAAGATTGTTCGGAGACAGGGTAATGACAATAGAGTGATACAGATTATCATGATCATAACTTATAAAGCATTGCATTCAACTTGACGAAGCTTCCTATGGATGCAGCACATAAACTTCAAAGTATTACGCAAAGCCCTGGTTAAACTTGGGAAGTCAAGATTGGTAGGATGCAAAAGCGCAATTGCTTAGTTCATATAACCAGTGTTTGCAAAACAGAACAAGGCAGTGAATCAGGACTTCAAACACCTCAGTACAATTTTACAAGGTTTTTAATTCACCATATTATTACTATGTCTTATAAGGTCACCGTAAGCAGAAAAATGGCAAGCAAAAGATTTAACCTTCTGATGACTTTTAAACACTTCTTATACAATTTACGAGTAAGGTATCAGGAATGAGATGCAATAAATAAACACAAACCATTCTAATTCAAGATTCTAGGGGAAAAAAAAAACATTGATGTCGGACGCCATTGAGATTCAGTGCCAGAAAATAAACGGAGCATCTAGATACATTTACTAGTTTTCAAGAAATAATGTCTTTTAATGAAGAAGTTGGACATAATTGGACAGAACTACCAGTCACATTAATTCAATCCCTCTAGAAGTAGTAAGGGATGGATAAGGCTACGTGGAGACCTCATATATCCCGCGTATCAGTGAGATTTTTAGCAGTCACATTAATTTAAATAATTACACAAAACCACATTCCTTTGCATCCAACATATTTGTTAAACATTTGATGGGCAAGTCTTAACAATTTGAAAATCCCATATAGATGAACTTCAAAACTCGTGACCAACCATGTTTATAGCCTTCTACATATTAAGAAAAAAAACATAATGAAGAATCAAGCCAAGAAGAGACAGAGAATGTAGTGAAAGTACTTTTCGGGATAAGGAATCTCTAGAAGGAGTCCTGGTGTAGATCATGGAAGCTCTCCTCGTGAAGGAGCTGTTATTAAGCTTGCGATCCTTCTTCTAAGAGAAGAGGAAGAGTGTAAGCAATCATATAATACAATACAAGAGAGAAAGACAGAAGATAACGTACAAAGAGGGACTCGACGAGAGGAAACATCTGGACGAGATCGTTGTATAGTACAGGATCCACAGCACCGGCGGATGTTGCACTGGCGGAGAGACATGATTTGGGGCCCGAATTCTCTTCTTGCTCGTACATTTGATTTCGGTGACAGTGAAAGTTGTGAGAGGGAGCCCTCCAGTTTGAACAACCGTAAAACTAAATTGAAAATTTTAAAGTGCCCGTGCTTTGTTTTTTATTACCATAATGCCCCTGTTGGTCTACCGAAGGAGAATAACTTCCAGTCACAAATGCATTGGTTTTAAAACATACAGAAGGAGAAAAACGTATAAATGGCGTAACTTAGCACCTGATGGTAGAAGAAGAAGAAGATTTTGGACAGAGATGATATTTAAGCTCATAGTTTATGCATAGAAGCCTGCCGCCTGAAGATGCAAGATTGCAGTCTGATTAATGACTATTTCTAGGTTGCATAATGTGAAAATTGCAGAAGTAACACTACAGCACCATAAGCTCACATTCATTTGCTTTTTTTTCCCCCAAGTAAAATGCTGTTTCTTTTCTATGAATTATAGGTGACATCCGAATATTGCCGCATTCTGAAACCCCGTTGGTTTCTATTTCTTGGATTCAGATCACTTGCTCCTGTTTAATTTTTGTAGGTCGATGAATGGATATTTGTAATGAACAACAGTCAAATCTTTTCCCTCGAGACTCTCAAGAATCTCTTTCGAGGCCTTATTTTGCGAGTTATTTAGTCTTTGTGGTTGTATGATCTTGCAGTGTCTTATAAGAATAGTTAGATGTCTGAGATCACTTCATAAAACCACAGATATGCAGTTCAGAATTTCAAAAAATTCTGGCTGGAGAAGAGATGAATGTCTAGTTTTCAACATTAAAGTTAAATATTCCACTCATCCTCTCAGTTAAAGCACAATCGTAAGAATTGACGTATCAACATCCCACAATCCAACAACTATTCTTGCTCAGAATCTCGCTAACAGATGCAAAATTGTATTTTCAGGAAATAGTCACCTACTGGTTTTACATCAACAATAAGTAGGATTGATGGTTAACGTGTGCTCAAATTGAATCAATCAACTCTTAAAAATATGTGGACTAATATAATCGCAATATTAATTCCATATATACGACTATTAATCAAATTACTTAATGTATGTTTAATATGAAGGAAATTCAACACAAAATTACATATTAATTCATAACTAATCAACACAATTAATTAACCCTAAGACTGCAACATGCTATATTCAATAATAGTATGGACAAACATCTAGAAATTGTGGAATAATTGAATCTATTGTTATTTTATGTGAAGTGACATGACAGAGACGTAGAGAATTGACTATTGCTATTCTAAACCCTAATCAGCAAAAAACACATACAGTTCTTAATGAAGCGACTGTATTTAAGGTCGGCTAGCAGCAGGGCTTCCTGTGCACTACAAAACATGGGTTAAGCCTACCCATTATAGCAAATTCATGAACACA
>JAOSBK010000006.1:30664076-30674913 GCA_027568895.1 Erythroxylum shatona | reverse complement strand
GCGAAATTTTAAATATTAAGAAACAAATCAACCCCGACGTTTTGTTCAACAAAACGTCACACTTTTTATTTCGCGACATTTTAATAAAAAAAACGTCACAAATAATGTTATAAATTTGTGACGTTTATACAAAACGTCACGAAAAATGTAAACTTTTCGTGACGTTTTTAAAACGTCACGAAAAGTCTTTACAATCCGTGACGTTTTATTAATAAAATGCCGCGGATTGTATTAATTTGTTGTAGTGTTTGTAAGAACTTATAAGGGAAGTAAAGAGTGAAAAAGTTAAGAAAACACGAGATTAGTACTAAGAAAAGTCAATTAATAGTGAAATATGAGTGGTTTGTCATCGTTAAGAGTGGGCACATAAGGGAGTGCATGGGGAAATTTTCTTTACTTTCCTACAGCCTTCAAATATATCTTTTAAAGGTATTTCATCAATGAAGGATGAGAAAGATTACTTATACTTTCTATAAGCTATAGAATAATAGTTTGAGGGGATGAATATGATGCTTAATGATGTGAACAACATGTTGGTTTGGTATTAACTTATGAAATTGCAAAAGGGATAACAACCTTAAGTACCTAATGGAAGGAGGCTTAATACACACTATCCAAGACCTCGAGTCAAAGTTAATGAAGAGAATAACGATAATATGGATAAAAAATCTTGATAGTATAATGGTAAATTTACCCTCTACCAAAAGTAGAAATGATCCAACTAAAAATAAATCTATATCAACACTTAAAGACTCTAGTAATGGTGAAGCTGAGTATGTTGTTAAAGGTGATGTGTTTATTACTAGAAGATTGTTAAGTCTTCATCTCAAGGAGAATGTTTTCTCAAAAGAAAAATATCTTCTATACTAGATGTTATATTCCTAACAAGGTATATAGTATGGTCATTGATGATGAAGAGAGTTGAAATTTAGTTATATCTATTGTAAAGAAGCTCAATTGACCTACTGTGAAGCATCTAAAGCAATATAAGCTAAAGTAATTTAATGAAAATGGGGCAACAAAGTTAAGAAGCAGGTCATGATATTTTTTCTATTGAAATATATAAAGATAAGGTATTATATGATCCGAGTACAACTAGGCCAAATTGGGAATCCATTACATATAGGCTTAGATTAATTATAAGGGCTAAAATTGATGAAGATTTAAAGACAAATTTCTCAATTTTAGCTAAACACAGGCTCACATTGAGTGTCTCATCCTATGCCTCTCTTTAGATATAGGAGTTGAAGTGAGAAATAAAAATACAACCTTTAATATGGTTATGTCCTAGACTATGTCTGCCTTAAAAAGTTAAAGAAGGATCCACAATTTCTTACACAAGTGTGTCTCAAATTGTGTCCAACTCAAAAAAATTACAAAAAGATCTACATTCTCAAATATGAGCTTGTCCTAGATTGTGGACTCTAGCATAAAAAAGTTTATAACCACGACCTGGCCTATGGTCATGCCCTAAGTTACAACCACTTGAGACCCTATTTTTTTGTTATATATTTAAGGCATATTTTTCTAGTTAGAGTAGTTTGTTATTTGAGACTTCTAAGCACTTCTATACTTTGCTTTTCATTTAACTTCAAACTTATCAAATAATTCTTTCTTTTATGGTATTTAAACACTTAATGAGTTTGGTTCTTAATTCATAATAATCGGTAGATCAATTTTCTTCGTATACATGTTTTAGCATTTTTAAGTTTGATTCAAACTTGTTCATGAGTTTTTTAGGGTATATTCTTTGGTGGGTTCATATTAGTTGGTATCAAAGTTTGGCTCCAAATCAAGTGTGGTTATCATTTCATTTTTATTATTTTATTTAAATATAAGTCTTTATTTAAAAAATTTGTTCCTTATGATTACCATACATTGTATTCTTGCTTACAAAGCTTAAGTAAAAAAAATCAAATTTGATAATCATCTTGTTTATAGGGTTTGTGTATATCTCTTATTGTGTTAAGGTTTCTTTTTTGTTAAATTCCTCTATTTAGTGTCATTCATAATAGATTGTTTATTTAGTGTGAAAAGAAAAAAAAGAAAAAAGTAGTGCAAATACATTTCAAAATAAAGTAGTGCAAGAACAATTACCTCATGAAGTCAATGTAAATATATTTTAAAATTGTTGCTAACCCTTTGTTATTTTATTCTCTTTTGTGTATTTCTTAAGCTTTTGGCTTTACAATGTTGAATTTTTCGAGTCATTTAGTTCTTTAAAGAGCTTGGGAAGGAACAAAATAGTGAAAAAAAGGCAAGAGAACATGATATTAGTAGTAAAAAAAATTAAATAAACAGTTAAACATGAATGTGTATCATATTTAAGTCTTAATGATTATATGATTCTTAATTGAATTGGTATCTTTTAGTGTATATACTTTTCGATAAGATGAGAAATGAATTAGAATAGAATTTTTGATTGATATTTACTTTAAAGAGTACATTTGTTAGAGAGTGAGCAAAGGTTAAAAGTCTACGAAAATTTAGTAAATCCCCAAAACTTTCATATTTCAAGCTTTGAGAGAATTCAGGTGTACATGATCTAGAACACGCTTATATTCTAGCACATGTTTCATATTAAGATGTTGGAGATGAATAAATGAACTGAGACAAGGGCTAAAGGGAGACCATATAGTGGAGAAAATTTTTGAAAAGTTATATGGTCCGAGACACAATTTTGTGTACTTATGGAGAAAAGTTAAAGAAAGATGCATAACTAGGACATAAGTGCGTCAAAAAAACATGTATCCATCTCCATAAAAATTACACAAAGGTCCACAACCTTACAAATTAATATGTTGTAGTGCGTGTCTCTCTCTAGATTAAAGCTATAAGATGCACAATTTAAGAGACAGTCATGTCCCAAATTGTGTTCGCTTAAAAAAATGACATATCCCCTATTTAAATAAACCAAAACCCCATTTTTAAGTTGTCACATTAAGTTTTTAAAGGATTTAGACTAATGAAGTCGTCTTTTTTTCCCCTTTCTTTTTCTACTCTTTTCAAATATCAATGGTCCTAACTTACTAATCTTTTGCATTTGATTCAAAGAAATTGAAATCTTAAGAGTCACTAGACCATGAAATAAGATTTATTTTTATTTTTCAATTTATATTTTAAGTATCAATTTTTTTCAGTGTTCTTCTTTCTTGATTATGTCAATTAATTGGTAGGAAAGCTTACTAGTTGATTCATGATTATGATCCACTATTAGATTATTTATTAAATCCATAATTATTTGATTCCTCTAATCTACAAAACAACTAAAGTTTAATAGATAGCTAGGTCTAGAATTTTTATATCTTAGGAAAGACAATTAGTTGAACTAAATGCAAAAAATAAGTTTGGGTTGTTTTTTTCTTGACTTTCCTAATTTTTAAAGTTGCTTCTAGTTAAACTTTATGCACTTGACTTAGATTGTGTAGTAGTTAGAGTTGATTAGTTTATGTTTTTTCTAATTAAGTGTTAATATAGGAGATATATAAATTAATTTCAATGATAAATATCCAAAGTGTAAATTAATTTATTCTTGTGTGGATGATTAGTATACAATTTCTAAAGTAGATATGGACTAGACTAAAGTTTGGTTTTTTATTAATTTCTTTATACTTTAATTTACATTATTTCTAAGATATAATTTATATTGCTTTATTAGAATCAAAATTCTCCTTATTTTTTATTTATAAAGTACAAATTTAGCTTAAATACTCTCTGTGGGAAGTTTACTCTCACCAGTGCATATATTTGCAAAAGTAAAGCTTTATTATTGAGTAAATGCGACAATACATCAAGGATCATTAAGGGTCATATTTATAAAAAAGATTAGATACTTGAATATTTTAACTAATATTGCAAGTAGTATTATAAAATACAATATTTTAAATTTTATTTATTTATTTAATATTGTTGTTGTTGTTGTTGTTGTTGTTGTTATTATTAGTATTATTATTAATATTGTTGTTGTTGTTGTTGTTGTTATTTCAAACTAAAATGAATTGAATAAAAATTTAAAATTACTAGTGGAATGTTCCTACTCCCCGCCCTCACTCCTCGCTCATGACAGGAACTCATCCACTACATTTTTCTTCTCTTCCTCTAGAAAAATACAAGTTTTTCTAGAACAAATGAAACAATCACAGACATATAGAAGCGTAACAGAAAGCAAAAGTAGTCAACAAAGAACGAGGTAGCTAGCTAGATGTTTTGGCCACGTTAGGAAGATAAAACGCAAAAGAATCATTGCTACATTAAGGACAAGCCAATTTCCCTGTTATGCTCCATCAAGACAACATAGCATATGTATGGAAATCACTAATAATCTCGGCAAAAAATTTTGTTTAAGAGACACATCATATGTCTTCACACCAAATTCCTAAAGATGATACAATTCAGATACCAATGGTTGTAAGAATACATTAATTTCATGCTTTGGATTTGTAGGTCCTAGCACAATCATTGTTAAGAGCATATATGTCTCATTCATACACATCCAAAAAGGCATATTACAAGGAGTAATTATGATTGGTCATGATGAATATTGTTGGCCAGATTGGACCAAAAGATTGGAATATGTCTGTCGACAATCCTGACCTAACATTTTGACTTTCAGTTGCAAATGCAATATGAGTGTTATTAAAATGTTTCCATGCGAATGCATCCAATGGATGGCTCATTATTCCATATTCATGTTCATGTTCATTAAGTCATCTCATGTGAGATGTAATAACATCAAACACATATAGTCTTTGAAGCCTCAGAGTTAGCAGGAAATAATACATCTACTTCCAGGGTACTAATTTATGTATCATATAGCACTCTAGGTTTGAACCTAGAGTGATCACAAAATTTGCAATTTTGTAATTTCACATCATCTCTCCAAACAACATGCATCCAAAATTGTAACAATCAATTTTTTCAATTGGTAAACCAAGACCCCTAATAAGTTGCTTCATATTATATAAATTATTAACCATTGTATGATCAGGAGGCAATGATTTATTATACTAAGAAAAAATTTTATCTAAACTTCGATAAAAATTATACCCTGCAGTCTTTATGTTCAATATTCGAGCTATTGAAGATAATTGAGTCATAGTCTCACAATTTGGTCATAATTCTTGGTCAGCTAATTTTAGTAAGTCAAAAAACCTTTTTTGCATGTGGGTTTGGTTCTTCTTCAATATTTTCTATATTTTCCTGAAATGTATAACTAGCAACATCATAACCTATTTAGGTGTAAAGATTTTCAGTTGCACCCACATTATTTGTTACAAATCTAGCCCCTCTTCAAAGCCATCTATATTTATTAACAAGTTTACTTTTGAGGTGCTACAAATTATTGGCTCCTCATATCGTGTCTACTAAAAATTGTTTGGAACAAACTCTTTTCTTAACAAATAGAGATTCACTTCATCAATAGGAAGAAAATGAATATGTTTGCACCTTTTACATGGGCATCTAATCTTTGAGCCATCCATATATATAGGTTGAGAAACCATTAGGTTTTAATCGTCTATATATCCAAGATCTATCGACATCATTTTTACAAAACTATTATTTAAAAAAGTGATTTCATAGTTAGTATCCTTCATTTTTCCTAAGTTTACAGAACATTTAATCTTTACTTTACAAAACATCCCCTAAGTTTTTATAGGTCTTTGATCATTTTCTCTCTAAATTGAAATCGACCTATCTTACCATATGAGTTCACAATTACAAAACTCATCATATCTTAGTATCAATAAAATAAAACAATATGCCAACCAAGCACTATGCTATGTGTCATTGTTTATACCTGTGAATCGGGAAAGTAATCTCGTTGTGACTCCTAAGCTTATGGAATTTTTCTTTGTTAAGCCTCATGAGAGCTGCATCATAGGTTTCCAGCCTATATACCATCCTAGGGATTTATTATCATCCATAATTATTCAATCTCATTCGATATGTAGTTAATACATATGTAATTCATACATCTAGCCATCAATCATTCTAACAATATTTCAAACAACAATATACAAAACCAAGATATCTATGTTTGCATTAATCACTACAAGTTGATTTCAAAAGTTCGATTTTAAGCAAGCACTATGGTATATGGCATTGTTAAACCATATGAATCGAGAAAGCAAGTTCTCGCTATGACTTCTAAGCTTGTGGAATTTTTCACCAATAAGCCTCATGGGAATTGTATCATGGGTTTCCATCCTATATACCATCCTAGAGGTTTATTATTCCTCAGATCATCCATAAGTATACAAACTCATTCAACATGCAATAAACACTTATGTAATTCATACATCTAGCCATCGATCGTTCTAACAATGTTCCAAACAATAATATACAAAACCAATATAACTATATGACAAACTCATTTATACATATATATTTTCATATCATTTGGATGAGTTTTTGTTACTAAAAGTGATCTTTATGACTTTATTTGATTATTATTCAAATTATTATGCCTTACATTTAATTTGTGTTTATATAGGAAAAAATTGTCATATTTTGGTTTAACTGTAATAAATTAGTTTTTGGACAATTGATGCTAAATTATTTGTAATTTTTATTGTAGAGTACTTGGAGAAATTAGTTTGTAAAATGATTAAGAAGTCATGATCCAAGGCATTAAAAATAGTTGAAAAAGAGAACCATAAATGCAAGCATCACATGACCAAAAACGACAATGTTGAGACACAAAAATGAGGAGTTGCATGGCACAAATGACACCGTGAACATGAGAGGTCTGCAAGGGTTTTGGGACAACATTAAATTGTCACATCAATATACAAAGAAGGTGGCAGAAGGTAGTGTGCTTGCAGGTATGGGGCCATGTATGGTTTGCGTGGACCTAGAGGGATAAATTCACATCATATAGTGCAATGGTAGGTGATTTGTGTGATTTGCGTGAGCTGGTGTGTGCAACGGGAGTGTGCGAGTGGTTTTTGGAGATGAAATAAAAATAGAAAAAAGAAGCTATGTAGGAGGTGACCGGCTGGAGAGGCGCAACGTCTGTGAGCGTGAGGAGCTTCGGCGTTATGTGGGCAGTGTGCATGCTGAAACGTGAAGAGCTGGTAGTCTTGTTGCATGGTCTGGAGAAGGAGAGTGCATGAGTGGTCTGGAAAAATAAGAAGAAAACCTGAAGAGAAGCTAGCACTTGTGCGTGGCTTTGGAAGTAGCTGGTGGAGGCTGCCTACTGCGTGATCTTGGAGGTTGGGTGAGTGTGTGCTAGTGCTGGGCAACTAGAGAGGAAAAATAATGTGTGCAGCGTGGCAGTTGGCGTTGAAGGAGCTGTTGCATGGCTTTGAGAGGGTCTGCATTGTTGGTCAGCTGGTGCATTGTGCATGTGTGATTGGCTTATGAGGTGCATTGGTGTGTGCTTTGTGAAGAAAGGAAGAAGACAACAACAAAAAATAAAAGAAAAAATGTGTGTGCGTGGTTTATGAGGTGCGTGAAGAACAAACATTAATATGTCACTTCTAACTACAATGTTAGCTGTGTGGCTTTGGTATGGGTGCGTGAAGAAATAGAAAAATTAGAAGGAGAAAATGACAAAGTCCGAAAATCTCATCTCCATCAAATCCGAATCATTCCCACTTTCCATGGCTGACCGTCGGAGCTCAATATTGGTAGCATCTCCAATGGATTTTCTTGGCTAATTTATCCTAATCCTTTGGTTCAATGGCAATGGCAGGAGCTTGGATTTTTATAGGGGAGTTTAAACTGCATTTACCTTCCAACCATTTAATTATTTAGTAATTCCTAGATCTTAGGATAACTATTTAATTATTTGGAGTTGCGTTTGATTATATCTTTGAATTGGAAGACTTTGTTGACTGAATTATTGTTTAGCAATTGATATTGTGTTGATTTTGGGTTTAATTTCATTACTTTGATTTAGGTTAAGACTTTGTATTGAGATTTTAGCAAAATTGGTTATTATTCAAGGTGACTTGAATTATTAGATCATTTTATCTGTTGCTGGCATTAATTCTGTTTCTTAATTACTGAATAAAAATCGAGCATTGGTTTTAGTATCCTTAATTCTATTTTATTATTCTGGTAGTAGTTAGTAAATTGGGATTTTTGGAAATTAGTTTTGTAACAATTTAAGATGGCTCGGTTGTTAGATTAAAAGCTCAATTTTAATTCTTAGTTTAATTGCTTTAACTCACATATCTGTTTGAGTGATGATTGCCTGCGCTGTTGAACTGGAGGATTGAGTTTATCATTGTTAATTACTTGTTTTTGTCTTCTTACTCAATTCACTCATTGTCATTTCATATTACTCATTTCAATTTTAAAATACCAAAAACAAGTCCTTAGTGTTTATCTCGATTCGTTGCAAACTTTTGTGGTACTTGTTGAAATCAAACCCCATTTTATAGTTTAGGTTGCATTGCATTTAGTTACTTAAGAAATTAATTTCATCTTTTGGTTCCTCAAAGAGAACGACCCGAGGTTGCCCTATATGCAATCCTTGGTTAAATTTTTGAAGTAACCCCAAGGCGACATTGGATTAAAATGTTATTTCACTATGTTTGCATTAATCACCTATAAGTTGATTTTCGAAGTGTGATTTTAAACAAGCACTATGGTACGTAGGATTGTTACACCATATGAATCAAGAAAGCAAGTTCTTGTTGTGACTGATAGGTTCGTGGAATTTTTCACCAACAAGCCTCATGGGAGCTACATCACAGGTTTCCAACCTATATACCATCCTAGGGGTTTATTATGCAAAGAATTATCATGTCAATTATGTGAATTTCTTATGTTAATACTAAGTTTAAGTTAACCTACAAGTTTAAGTCTTTATGTTTCAATATAAATAATGCCCAAACATAAATACTTAGACTACTAAACCCCAGCCTAAAATCTTATAAATCATTGTTACAGATAAAATTTCAAAGAACAATACAAAATCGATCGCATTGTAGACATTATTTAGTTGAACGAATTACCTTGATAGACAAACAATCACAAACTACAAAGAAGACAAATGAGGTTGGACTATTATTGACGCTCTTCAACACATAACACGACTTGTAAGAAATACGATAATCAAAATTATAAAAATTAAGGACCATACCATTGGAAAAGCTAATCTTATCACTAACCTACGAGATGTAGATGAATGAAGTACATGAAAATAAACTAACTTCAATAAGAAAAGGTGATTTTTAAAGCCTTAAAGAAGGAGGAAAATTATATATAAGATCCATATAAGTGAGAGTGATGAGGATGATATAAATATAATCATAAAGAAATTTAAGAAATTATTAAAGTTTAAGAGAGAAAAATAATTAAACCTAAACCTAGAAGACATGGGTTCTATGGTAAAAATATGCAAACTTTTTATGTAAGGACACACCAAAAGAGCATGTAACACTTTTGCATTCATATAGGCTTCTTTTTCATCAAAATTTTCATCATTCATAACACATCCTAAAGTTCTTGTTGCTTGAATGAAATCAAAATATACCTTCATTACCCTAAAGACCTCATAACAAACACACTACAAGTGATTTTTTTTTGCGTTCTTATAGGAAAGATAAGAAAATATTGTTAAAGTGGAACACTAGAAACCATGGAAAGCTTCTCCCTTTTTTAAAGACCTCTTAGTTTTTAAGTTAAAATTTTCATGGATAAACAATATAAACACCTAGTGCGGATTGCCTTATAAAGCCAACTAGCTCCCCATTATACCTTAGAAAAGTTACCATATTTTGAGTTATGGCTATCATAATATTGGTTTATGCCTGCAGGAACTTTTTATGGCAAATGATGATGCCACTTAGTCTATAATATAATGTTATAGTTCTTTAGTCCATATTTCCTATCTCTTATCTAGGAAAATTCTTAAGGTAAGAGAATAAGTAAGAGTTACATAATTTATATCAAAACATATATGCAATATTGTTTTTCCTATTTATATAGTATTATTAAGTTAACTTAAAGAGAGTGACTAACATTTTGACTAATTTAATTGTTGTTGAACAAAGTAAAGAATATGAGATTTAATTATGTTATAGTGGAATTTATATGGGGATTGGAAACTTGAACTAAAGATTATGGTAGGTCCATGAGTTTAAGTTGTTCAGATATTTAGTATATAACATATTATTATTGACACATATGATTAGTAGTGTAAGCAATCGACAAAATTTTGGATATGTAGTTATGACCAAGTGATGTCAAAACAATTCAACTCTTTGCCATCAATTTCTTCCTCTTATAATAAAATTGTGTATATGGACAAACATGAAAACATTCCATGCTCGTTTATAATCTAAAGATTATGGTGGCGATTAGTCTTGGATAAGTTGTATACTTTTTAGATCTTATACCTTTTTTTATATAAATTTGAATCTAACCGTGTAATTGTAACATTGCCACCTAAATTTAGATAAATTTTATATTGTTTATACAGGACCTTTAAATTTTCCTAAAAAGTTGAGTTTCCCGAAACTTTTATTTCTTGCCAAAGGAATTGAAACATAGAACCTATGAGAAAAATTTTCACTTTGCTATGGTCAATTTCAAATTAGTTACATGTTTTATACTTAGGGTAATCATTTAGGGGCCGTTTGGTTCCACTTTTATTTTTCTGTTGTTGTTTTTGGTTTTTGGTTTTTGGTTTCTGTTTCCTGTTTTTAGTTTCTATTTTTTTCTAAAAAAATAAAAACCTGTTTGGTTGAGATTTGTAATATAAAAACTGAAAATAAAAACCTGTTTAGTTGAGATTTCTAATAAACTCATCATCATCATCATCATCATCATCATCATCATCATCATCATCATCATCATCATTATTATTATTATTATTATTATT
>JAOSBK010000006.1:30653792-30663976 GCA_027568895.1 Erythroxylum shatona | reverse complement strand
CAAACAAGCCTTGTTAGAACGAACCCATTTATCATATTTAACTCTATCTGCAGCGGAAGACTCAGCAATGGATTGTGCAGGCTCATCCTCAATGAGAGCAACATCAACATTAGAAATCGCCAAAAAAAAGGTTCAAGGATTCAAGCCAATCCCCATAATTGGTCCCATTCAGCTTAATCAAAGAATTCAAAACTGAAAATTGATACAAAGTAGGGAGATTTAGCAAATGTATCAACAACTAGCATAATTGGGCAAACAACATAGCTAGGTTCTCATGCAAGTGCAATCCTGCCTAAGAGTTTCGAATTACAACACGGATCACCCAGAACATTAAACTATGCCCTAAAGCTAATATCTATAGGATATTGAAAACTTTAAAGACACAATTCAATGAATTAAACAAAACATTATAAACCACATTGATAAAGACAAATCGATAGGGTAAGTGCATCATTAACATAGTATCTAATGTATGCCTAATAACAACATCGCAATAGCAATTTGTAATAATTAGTCTCAAGATAGGCGAGCTCACAATTACACAAAATGAATGACAATAGTCCAATAACATTCCCCAAGATTGTTCCCATAGGTTCAATTAGCATCACAATTACAAAATTAACCATAGTAATCATATAATATAACATTATATGTATAAATTACATCCAAAATTAATTTTGGTGCATAACTACATAACACTAAGAGCACACAAAACCCCACAAGCCCAAATAATACTAGGAATAAGTACAAAAATTTTGAAGAAAAAATTCGGAGAGTACATTGTATTTTTATTAATTTTAAAATTTGGAAAAAATAAAAATAAAATTTCTAGCATTCAAAAAATTCCAGAAAAATACCATAAAATAGAACTGGGCAAGTGGAGCAAATAGGAAAAATTTGGGAAAATAATATCTTTGGAGGCAGCCACACGTGCCATCAGGCCCAATGACACGTTAAAGAGAGAATTAACAAGCCCAATTATCTTGACATCAAATTAATTGGGGTTTGCACAAAATTATGTTTATTATGTTAGTCCACAAAACTAATGACAAAATTCTATCATAATAACCATAATGAGATAGTTAATAATTTACTAATTACATTTGAGGCACATGGTAATACCCTGGTAACTATATGTTAGCCCATTAAACTATAGTTCATAACATCCTTGAAATGTCACAATTATCATTTTCTACCCTTGAGGGTAGAACATGTTATAAGATATAACATATGGTGAGATTATGAGCATATGGTGGGTGGGTGTGAAAAATAAAATATTGAGTGTTCTACCGTTAGCTTCCTCTATTGAACAAGGTGTTGATGATTTTGATAGGTTGTGGTAAAAGATGGAAAGAAAGTACCAAAACTCTATGCCAAGTATTGGAGGTATGTCAATTTCATTGTGTTTTTAATGCTCTAAATAAAATATTGATCTTGGTTTAGTGATTGTTGATGAAAGCATCTGTGTATAACATTAACGTCAACAGCAACGCTCCTTGCACTCTCATACCCAATTACGACACAGTTCATGTGGCATTGAGCTTGCTTCGACGTCAAATGTTGTCACATTGTTCTGAATTGTTTAAGAACACAAGTATGAACCCAAGAACTATTTGACATCTGTTTAGTCAAAACCACACCAGGCATTGAAATGGTAAGATCCAGGAATTAATAATCTCTGAGAGCCAGTCACCAAAGTTACGACCTTTAATGTCATTGCAGCTATAACTGGACCTAGTTTGGCTTCAAATCAGGTCTTCTCAGTCACAGGTTCGACGGGGAACCTTGATAGAGCCCATATTGATGAAAAGATGTGGACAGAGTTTAGATTTATGTTGCTGCACCAGATTGATCATCCTGCCGTTGAAAAAGAACTTTGGAATCACATATAGAAAGATGCCTTCTTTTTACAAGTGAAACATGGTTATGAGTCTGTAATTTCTTGTAAACCTATAAAAGGCAACGACTTAAGCTTTCTCTCCGTACCATAAAGTTGAGGCAACCCAGTGATCATCTAAGTCCATAACCGTTTCTTTATGACTCTGCCCCCTCTTGTCAAATGTTTGGAGGAACGAAAAACGGCCCCAGTTTGGTAGCCATTAATGGTGCACCATCCAAATGAACACTTCAAAACCGTAGCAAAAGTTTAACAGTCAATCGGCAAGAGCAACAACCGAGGACCACCATAACCATGTGCCAAACGCTCAAGGGCAAATATAAAGAAGTCAGTGGTCCATATTTGTCAGCGACTTGTCACGCCAAGGCAAAGCCTGGACAGACGACGGTTGCAATGCAGACGGAGCTGCAGTTGACCCTTTCCATTTGGAAGTCGTCTTAAGGCAATTAAATTTTGATAGCCACACAGCGGCTCACAGGGAGATCCTTCTCAGGGTTAGTTCCGTTGGCCCCAAGCTGCCCATGTTTGGACCACTGCACGCGTTGCATTGTCTTTTCTTAACGATCATGAGTCACGGCCATGTATAGTCAATTGAAAATTAAGAAGCCTCCAACTGGTAGAGCCATCAAGGGTTGTTTGCTCGTTTTACATAAAGACTTTAATCTGTTACGAGGATAACATCAACTTGTCTAGATTGTATGTTGCCGTACTATATGTGTGTACGAACCTATACTTTTCTTTTCTAGTTTACTAGACTCGACAACGTAGAATTATGGATATGCTTCAATTCAGGATCTGCTACATCTACGTGAACTTACTAGCTACCTGACATAGAACATTCTATCTATATCAAGAGATTAGATAATGAAAACATATATCAGTTTTTACGGTACATACGGTTGAGAACTTAAAGAGTTAGGTTCTTTGGATTCAAGTTGAATAATTCTCAAATTCGCATTTGCCTCTCACGCAAGAAATCCTCTTAGAGTGTTCCAACTCTATTTCATTTAATTTTATTCACACATTTTTGTAGGCTCTATATAAATATATGGGTAAGATTTAAAAACGTGAATAGAGTATTTGTTCCCATCCTCTCATAGACCAAACTTAATAAGGCGAATATATCGCCTATGCCAATTGACCTGTTCTAACTTTGTTTCATATTATCTCATTTATACATTTATGTGGATGAGATATTCTGTTTCAGTTAATCTATTTTAATATAAATGTGTGAACGAAGATGATATGGAATGGAGTTGATATAGATTAAGCCCAAGAAAAGATCTCATCCCTTAATAAGACCCTTCTTTTCCTGCTACCGACAAACTGAAGGAACTAGCACGGGACATACTGTCTTTATTTGCTATCTACGCAAACGAACACAACTGTTGATCAATAACAGCCTAGTATATATTCAGCTTGATAAAATTGCAAGTTCCTTCATTTTTCATTTAATCAAGGACTAATTCAAACTCAAAGCTGCTAGCTAGTGTTGTAATTTAGCCATATACTTGGTTATAATAAAAGCATTGCAATATTTAACAATGTGTGCAAAAGTTGACATCCAATTAAAAATATACAATTCAAAAGAAAGTTTGGATTCAAGATGTGCAAACATAATTTACTTGAACAAGATGTTGAAGCAATTAAATATGCTAGGACGGGTGACAATTGAACTGAGCTTTTAGTAAATATAATACTAAAAATAGAATTTTCATGGTAGTTTTTATCCAAGAAAGGATATATAGTCTAATGTGTCTATATTTTCAACACTTTAGCGTTCTAAATAAGAAAATATTTATTCCCTGGTTAATGAGTACCTAAAAATAAGCGATCTAAATAATATTTACTTTCCATTTGAATTTCTTCTTATAATTGAGGAAAAAATGCCATTAAAAATCTGGTATATTGATTACACATATTTAAAGATTCATTTCTCTAAAACAAAATTAAGGATTCAACCCAAATCAAAATAATATTTTACATTGAATTGCTAGACAATACCCTAAAAAAGGACCTAAGAAATAGCAATATTCGTCGTCAACAGTGAAAAACATATTGACACAGTCCACATCTGTGGAAGCTACAGACCCAGTACGTAGAGTAATCAATGCCCGTGAAAAGCACAAAATTCTACCGGTGGCACTTATAGTTATAGGTTACCAAAATCGGCACTAGCACAGAAAAATCACTACTAGTAACCCAATTACGACCCCCTAGAACGCACAATTGAAGTAATAATGCCAAATTAAACCCGTCCCCCACTGACGAAAAGGGGTGGCGATGGAAATGTGGAAGATGAGATAGATTTGCATACAGACTAATGAACCCAAATGAGTCATATCATATGGAAGAGACCAGTTTTGCACTGCACATGATCGAAGAACACCATTTCCCCCTACGTTTTACCAGTTGTAACCACCACCCACTCCCACCCAATCTGGGGCCCCTATTCATTGCCACGTCATTCTCAATTGCTCACTGTGACTAATTATCTTTATAGCCCCGAATCAAATATTCTACTTGTAGTAGGAAATCAGTTGGACGATGTTTGGGACAAAGGCTAGGAGCCCGGGGCAAACTGACTTCTTTTCCATGCTTTTCTTACACTTTGAGTTATCCATCGATGAGGAGAAACCAGGCGATGCAGAGCATTAACACCCGACAGCGTAGTGCCACATGGAGTCATGAATCACGCGTGGGAATGATCATTTGCAATGTGGACCCCTTCTGCACCTTCCAACCGACTTAAAGTATAGACTAAGCTCAGTCTAATGGAATGCGGCGCCAACCGTAGGCCCTCTTTCCTACAATTATAATGCAACTGAAGATTTACTTTGACTATTATGTAATGTGATGATGACATCCCCCACAATTATTCGCGATCAGATTCAGGTGCTCTGTACCTAATTTGTGCCAGAAGATCTGAGCCATCCATAAATAGAATGGATGGCTCAGATCTTCTAACACATGCTAGGTACAGAGTACCTGGACTAGAAGATCTGAGGGCTAATTATCCTCAATATGGTTGACGTGTTACTGGTTTTTAGTTTAGACATTTGTTACACTGCAATTAACTCACTCATTAATTAGTTAATCCACCCCAATTTACAGAAACCAAAACTAATAATGACAACAACCCAAATGTTACATGTCTAAAAATGACTTTCATGGCCACTAACATCAAAAAGTCATGGTCAAACCCCAAGCTCCAAATGTTCTAGACATTCTAAGTCATTAAAGAAAAGATCAAAGGAGAGATAATTATAAGAAGGAAGGAAAAATATTTAAACATTAAAGAAACAACAGTCATATTAATATTCCCCATTACATTGATCTCTCTATTTCTTGGATAATTAGAGAGATTTTTCTAGCTTCTTCTTCTCAAGTTCAAAACAAAAGGGGGTGTGTGTGGGGGAGAGATAGCCAGATGGTTGTTACAGCAATAGAGATTAGTGGGATCTTGATCAGTTCACTCAGTCTATTAAGCTTGATCAACAACGTTGGTAAAGATGAAATAGACCTTGATGATCTCCACCCCCTTGCCAATCCAACGCTCCAAAACCATCGTTCCCTGATCTATTATAATCGAGATGCATCGTTTGATCAATTAAACCACTCGCAGCAATCTCGTGCATCTTCATCTCCTCCCCAACACCGCCACCATATCCTAACCCAGCCAACTTCTATTGTTGCCAGTGTTGCACGTTGTCAACACTAGTTTGCTGGTTCAAAACGTTACTAAACGCGAACTGTAACTGCTCATTCACAGACGACGTGTTTATTACGCTAGTGAAACTTCCTATTTCTAAAAATATCCCATAGTCTGATGATGATCCATGCTCAAGTAACTCCAAGCTTGGCTAAGAAAATACATTTGACCCACCAATTACATTAGCGGTAGGGCCCGTAGAATGCGCTGACGCTGCATCCAAGGCGGCAACAGTGTTTGTAGTCGTGGTTAGACTTAAACTTTCGCTACTCGAATGGGAATTCTCCCACGATTTCCCCTCTCGTTCTTGTTGATTCTATGGCGGTGGATTTCTAGATACAGTTGTAGAAGTAGGACTAGTAGTAGTGACAGTGGTGGTAATAATAGTCTCCGTATTGGCTGGTGAGTAGGGTGTTTATTGTTTAGGCTTGGATCGCTTCGTTTTTCGGCAATCGTCGCCAATGGGAATGTTTCATAGGACTCCGCCATTGGTCTAGTAGCGATGGCAGCTTTTACAGAAGTGACGCGGCTGCGAGAGATTGTAGTTGTTGTAGTAACAGAACTTGGTGTTAAGAGAATCGCAACGAGGACATTTGAGTGCTTGATGGTTCTAGTTATGGTACGTCCTCAATCTCCGGTCACCGCCCCTGCCTGCAAACAGGCTCCCCCCGCCTCCTATTGAGTGAATATCTTGTATTTTCTAATCAAATGCCTCACCGACTGACTATGATATTAGTTCAAACTCTAAATTGAACTCAACAACAAATTTCTATTTGCCACAAAAAAGAAAAAGAGAAATTTGTTTATGTTCGCAAATAAAGCTTTAATTTTGCTTGTAAGAACAAAAGGGGAAAACAAAAAACTGAACGTAATGACAATGAGGGGCGGATCAATTGATCCAGATTCTTTACTTAAGACTTTCCCTCCAAAGGAGGTTTTGAGTTCGAGTTACGCTAAAGGAGGGGAAATAGGCATGTTCCTATTGATGATCCTCTAGTCCCCTAGGTAAAGCTCCTTGATCGGATCAATTACGGACAGCTTGCTTCCAGCGGTAGTGTGAGAGTTGGAGCTGCTAGGGAACTTGGGGGCTGATGGGAACCTGATGCTGAGCAAGGGGGAGCCAGTGATCAATCATCAGCTGAACAATCTAATATGTGAAGACTCCTTGTGCGCAGAAGTGTACAGGCTACGTAGGAACCTGAGGGATCTTGGAGTTTCAGATTTACATCCTTTAGACTCTTGGGGTAGGGTCAGGATACCTAATGTAATAAAAAAAAAACTGAACGTAATAGAGCTGAGAGAGAGGAAGCCTTGGGTGGATGTGAAACTGAAGAGAGCAGAGAAGAGATTCTCAACTCTGACAAATATCCTTTGCAAATCTTCTAGTAACATTATTTATTTTTACTGGCAAAATTACCCCTCTGTATCTCCCAGATTTTCTATAGCTACCCTATCTAGTTTAAAATCCTAAATTACCCATACCAATACTTAGGAGTCTAGTAGGGAAGAAGGATAATTTTGGGGTTCAAAAAAATAAATGTAAGAAGGGGAGGATACGTCTGGCCATCCGATGATTGAAACGTAGACGAAAGGGAAGAGAGAGTAGTTGCTGTCCACGAAAATCTGGTTGTCGATTGGTCGGTCACCCCGGGTTCATCTACTTCGCTATGTAACTGGTGTCAACACAAATGGAGCAGGGAACGTCACGTCACTCGATGGTATTGGTGATTTGTCATAATTAATTTTAACAGTCGTAACATGTATCTGAAATGTGCGTTTTATAAATATTGATGGATTATGCAAACGCGGGGATAGATTTCACTAGAAACTTGAAGACACAGTTTGATTTCACGCTCTGTAGTACGGGTTGGAGCATAAGAGATGCCACCGAATATAGTGTTGGAAACTCCGAGTTTAATTATATGTGATTTTCGTTCATATTGCAATGCCCATGACAACCGTCTTATCCAATTACATTACATTCGTTCAACTTTAATTTTAATACAGAGTTGGATCCTGAGCATTGAACTCCAACAGTTTCTAAATAAAATATAATGGTGATATTTTATTCCACTATAATTACAATATTAAATGTTTATATTTTCAAAAAATTAAAATTTACATTTGTTTATTTAAATCAAAGTTAAATAATTGACCTAGTAATTTTATAAATACTCTAAAAGAATTTGATTGTTATTTTTCTACTTTACTATAGCACATGGAGGAGGCTTACTATACTAGTGTTAGAGAAAATGTGCATATTGTATATAAAACTATCAAAACTGCACTAGAAGCAAATCGCTCTTTTTTTTAAAATCAAAACCATGTAAATTTTAGACGGAATGATTTTACCCTAGAGTAGTATGCTCCTACCTTCATCACCCTATTTCTCTTCAGGTCCTTTATAAGACAATATAATTAGTACAAAGTTTTCTTTGTTAACTAACTGATTATAAGTTAACCTCTTAGTCCAAGCAGAAGCAAAAGCTTTGAACTAATGATTGATTAAATCCCATATATGGGACGTCCATGTAATTAACTTTAAAATGAAATAACAAGCAAGCTTTGCTACCCGTTTTGTGGGAGTCTAAGAAGGTTCATAATATATACAATCTTCTTTTCATACTTTTACAAATAAGTTGTTTTCGTGACTTAAACTTATAATTTTATAGTTAAAAAAAACAATTTTATCGGTTGCTCCAAAACTTACTATAAAAAATCAATGTACTTAGTATACAAGGCTTCTTGCTTTGCGGAGATCTGTAAAGGGTCATGGTGTATGCAGTCTTCTCTTTGTATTTTTACAAAAAGACTGTTTCTATCACTTGAACCTATTATCTTATGATTACAAAGGAGCAACCAATAAAATTTCCTTATAAGCCAAGTTTGCTCCTGAATTCCCACATTATATTAACGAACAGTAAGCAAGTACACAAGTTAAAACATAAAATGTGTAAATGACTTGTTTGACACTCTTTTCAGGTTACCTATTTCTATTATTCTATTCTTACCTTATTTTATCAGCATTTATCTATTTATTTTATGTGAGTCCTATTTATTAAATAAATGAATGGTTATAGAATATGATAAGAACAGGATAATGAAAATAGATGATCTGTTCTTAAAGAATAGGAAGTGATGATTAATATGTTATTGATGATTTTAGCAAAGCTCTCTTTGGTTGGAATTTAACTTTAGTAATCCCTATTGTTTATTGAATAATAAAATTGACCAATTTACCAAAATGTTGTTACATTATTTTAAAAAATTAGGAATACTTTGTTATATGATGTATTATAGAATTGTTATGTTCATATGAAATTATAAAATTAAGGCTAAAATGCATTAAAATTAATTAATTAATTAGTTGGTAAAAAATATAAGTAACTTTTTGTTTTGTATACAGAGGAAAACAAACACCCTAAACTATCTCAGCTCTCTACGATGCAACGCGCCTTGGTGGTCTTGATGGAGAAGCTCCATTACGGTCATCGGCGGCTCACGGAGAGTAGAAGGGCCTGGACTGGCTAGAGTAGCAATCGAAGTCATCCTATCGGCACACTGGTTTCCTTCTAGATAAACATGCTGGAGGGTGACCTCCCAATCTCGCTGGAGAAGCCTCCAAGTACCTATCACCAACAAAAGATCATCAGATAAAACGGGATAAGAAGAAGACAGGTTGTTAATAACTTCGAGGGAGTCCACTTCGACCAGGACTCGGTGAAAGCCAAGGTTCCAAGCAAGGTGGAGCCTCGAGTGTGCTCCCTGAGGTTCGGCAGTAAGTGGGAAACCGCTACCAATGTGGTGTAAAAAGCTACTGTACCATTGTCCGTGCCAGTCTCGAATTAATCCCTCAGTTGTAGCTATGTGTTTGCCATATTGCACTGCTCCATCAGTGTTTAACTTAACCCAGGATTTGGGGGGTGTTTAGTCCACCGGACTAAACGACCCAGGGGTAAGCCCTGGTCTGGAAACATACATTGTTCTACTATCCTTGCCCGTTCGATCCATTCAGCATAGGCGAAAACGGCCTCAGTACCATTCGCCGGCCAAGCGAAGTCAAGGTCAAACACACTTTTATTGCGCCAATGCCATAGAAACCACCTGGCTACTCCAAAAAGCAAAGCCCAGTCAAACTGCCTCACCTGAGCGTGATGTGTGAGATTGGAGGTCACCCACGCCTCTAGATCCTGAAGAATAACAACATAATAGACAATTTTAGTATATTTAACCATAAAGCAAGATAGAAGTGAAGCTGGGCGTTGAGTTGCATATAATTTTTACCGGACTGGATATGAATTTTGTTAAACTTAGAACAGACAGTGCCAAGTAGTTAAAAGTGGTTACATACTGCAACAGGAACCTAATGAATATTAGAACTTTCTTAAGTGTAGAATGAGTTTCACGAATAAAAGAGAACGCTAAGGCATGAGAAGAGGGTAAGGCAACATCGACATTTGCACAGCCCCACTATACACGACTCATAACTCATAATTCTTGCAAGAAAACTTGATAGAGTTGATGAAAGGGATTTCTTTTCATACATTGTAAAGAGCTTTCGGATAGTTTATATAC
>JAOSBK010000006.1:30601360-30628486 GCA_027568895.1 Erythroxylum shatona | reverse complement strand
TTGATGGAATGCATGTATAGAATGTATGTACAAGTATGTTTGTGTTGTATGAAATTATGTATGGATGTTGGGATCGAGTCCGACGTTTTGGGAAGCTCGTCGCGGGCGCAGCCTGAGGGGCCACCTCGGGAATAGGGATCCGGGACCCGGGCCCAACAGAAATAATATCTTAACCAAATATAATAGACATATCTTCTTACAACTAAAATCTTATATACAATATATCGTATAACTTACACTTAGCTTTTAAAAAATAATTTTTACAATTCTCATGTTATTTAATTAACATTTTGTTCATCTTTGATGTTCCTTTTTGTTTGACATAAAAGGAAAAATCCACTCCTTATATGTTCATATGCAATTGTTTTCATTTAGGACTATAACCTTAAGGGTTATTCATAAAAGATCTTTTTATACTAAAAAACATATTTTAAATCATTGTAAATATAAAATTAATTTATTAGTAATTAACCTTCTTAGATATTTATTCATTATTCTTATTTTTGTAAAATAAGATTTATTATCTAATAATTAATGTAAACAAATTTTAAATGACTAATGTATATTCAAAATTGGGGATAAATTTGTGAGAACCCCTAGGGTTTGACAAACTAGCATATTGGCCTATCATTTATCCAAAGGCTGCTTACAAGTTATTGGAATTAGGACTTTATTTTTTTAACGCACAACCATTACTCCTATAGTTCTAGAAAATAGAGTCAAAACTAGAAGAATTAAGACAAAAGAAGATCCTAATATGGGCTAACATACACGATATGCCCCTTGAATATTATACCACCAAATTTTTGAGCCACTAGGAAGTTATATTGGAACACCTATATGTATTGATGAAAACATTTCCATTATAAAGAGAGTCAGCTATGCAAGAATATATGTTTTTTTATCTTAAATTCTAAGCTACCAAATACCATCCCAATCCTAAGTCTGGATGAGGCAGGTAAGCTCTTTGAAGACCTGGTTATTGTAACCTATACTTAAAGGCATGAACACTTTAAGCCTAAACAAAAATAGAAGATAATTAGTAAGAAGTTCACCACTAAAGAAAATAGTAAGCTCACCTTTAAGGGGAAAAATTATGTAATAAACAACATGAATGAGGAGCAAGTTAGTATATTATAAGAACCAATTATTGAAAATAAAAAAAGGAGGCAAAAGGGGTTGGTATTGACACAGAACTCACAAGGAGAAACCATTAATAAAAAGAAACATAGCATCGCTATTGGAAGGGAACCACTTACTCAAATAAAAACTACGCAAGATATTGAGTTAGCCAGAGACTTCACAGCATAAGTGAAGGGGACTAATAATATTCAAGTTTAAAGCCAGTTTCTAAAGGGTAACAAGAAGAATCAAGAAGAAGAAGAAAAGAACTTCATCCTTTTATCCTAATAATAATCTTTGAATGGAATACAAGAGGGATTAATTGCCCAAAAAAGCAATAAACAATTAAGGATTATATAGAGGAGGAAAAACCTATATTGATAGGGTTTTAGTTTTTTCATATTGTAAAAATTATCAACCATTGTCTAATCAAGAGGCAATGATTCATTATACCATCTAAGAATTTTATCAAAACTATGATAAAAAATATGCCCTTCAGACTTTATATTCAATATTTAAGCAATTGAAGACAATTGAGTCATTGTCTCACAATTTGGCCATAATTCTTGGTCAGTTGAGTGTAGTAAGTCAAAAAACTGTTTTGCATGTGGGTTTCGTTCTTTAAGATTTTCTATGTTTTTCTAAAAGGTATAACCAGCTGGATCATAAACTATTTACATGTAAGAATTTTCATTTGCATCCACATCATTTGTTCTAAACACAATCCCCCCTTTAAACTCATTTAAGTTCACTGACAATTGTACTTTATTACCCTTTGAGGTTCTACAAATCAATGATTCCCCATTCGTATCCACTCAAAATAATTTGGAACAAACCATTTTCTCAGCAACTGCCCATTCACTTCATCAATAGGAAGGAAATGAATGTGTTTGCACTTTTTACATGGACGTTTGATCTTTGGGCCATTCATATATGCAGGTTGAGAACATACATAATGAATAAAAACTTCAACTTCCTTAACAAACTAAGGATTAATGAAACCATCAGGTGTTAATCATCTATACATCTAAGATCTATCAATATTACTAATTTCTGCAAAACTGTTATTTTCAAAAAGTGATTCCATAGTTAGTATCCTTCATGTTTTCCAAAGTTTACAGAATATCTAAACTTTACACAACATCCCCTAAGTGTTAACCTATTTACAATTAATTTCAAAACTATGGTACGTGGCATTGTTTACACCTATGAATCAAGAAATCAAGTTCTCGTTACGACTCCAAGGCTCATGAAATTGTTCACCTATAAATCTCACAGAAGTTGCATCATGGGTTTCCCCCTATATACTGGCCTAGGGGTTTATTATGGAAAGAATTGTCTTGTCTATAAAATGTATTAATTTCCTGTGGTAATACTAAGTTTGCATTAATCATATCGAAGTTGAAGTATTAATTGATCGAATTAATCACCTACGATTGATTTCAAAACTATAGTACATGGCATTGTTTCACCGATAAGCTTCACGAGAGCTGCTTTATGGGTTTCTAGCCTATATACCATCCTAGGGGCTTACTATGCCTCAAATCATTCATAAGATCTCAAACTCATTCCACATACAATAAATGCTTATGTAATCATACATCTACTCATCAATGATTCATACATAACCCAAACATAAATAGTTAGACTATTAAAGAAGAAAATAAAAACTCATCAATGATTATACCATTAGACCTAGCACACAAAAAGACATTTTATGGTTAACTATACATGAAAACAAACAATCATCCTTAAATGATATGTTGTACATCTTCAATTTCTCATATTTTATTTAAAAAAATTGGATAGGAAATCCTAAAGTAAGCTAGATAAGAAATCCTAAAGTAAGCTAGATAGGAAATCATAAAAGCTAGAATGAAGTTCCAATTGATAGAATTAAAAGCTTTGAAATAAATAATATTCATATTGTAACTTTAGTTAAGTGTTTTCTTATAGTAGTTTATGGACTTATATCATCTCATCATGATTTAAAATTTAACAAATTAACTCATAATCGTGCTATATATTATCATATTAGCATAAATGAGTGATGCAACACCTAATATTAAGTATATGTAAAATGGAAATTTAGCAAATAAAAAATGTTAAAATGTTTCCTATATGAAGTTACTAATTGACCATATGAACCTCTAAAAATGCAGTAATATCATAGTATATCTGTTTAACATTTAAACCCCTCCTATATTGATACATAAACAAAACCATAGTCCTTAATCCATCATGTCATTTGCAAGACAACTCAACCAATATCCTATATTAAAGTTCCTCAAATCCCTTAAAATCATTCATTTATCAGTCCCATTATAAAACAAATATACATAAAGAAAAATAAAAAAATCCAACCAAAAATGGTGTGAGAACATGAAAAGTAAAGAGAACCTAGTTAATTTAGACAGTATCAATGAAATAACCCATTGACAAAATTTACATATCTGGAACTATAATTCAAACCCATCTTATATTAATTCACCCAACATTAATAATGTAGCAACCAAACACAACTAATAAGAAAATGTATTAATGATAGAGATTAATAATACTTAAAATAATACATAAAATTTAGATTAACAATACTTAAAATTTAAAGCCACAAACCAAAGTTCACACCGCAAACGAGTTTCAGTTGGTGTAGGCCATTTACATTACAAATGTAGCAAGTTCAAATGGGAGGTCTAAACCACAAATAAATACCCAAATTAAACAAATTACACAAAACCAAGTAAATAACAAAACTCACTTACCTTAATCGACACGCAGAAGAATTCACTGGAGCACGTGGTGGAAGAAGATGACGGAGCTAGAGTGTCCAACGGCCAAAAAAGATAACCAAAACAAGGAAAAGAAGACAATGGCAATCAAAGTAGTACACAAAACACAATAATAAACAAAACTCAATGACGTCGTAAAAAATAATAAAAGAATAAAATGTTACCTCAACTGACGATTAAAAGAAGATGGCAATAATGACACGTGAAGGGTAAGCGATGGCAAGGACAAAAGGATGAGCAATGGCGTTGAGTGATGGTGAGGAGAAAAGATGGCGAAAACATAGAGGAGAAAATGAGGGCGGGAAGGTTCAAAATGAGTTTAACCCCGAATGAAAACAACGTTTGGTCTTACACCAAACGACATTGTTTTTGATTTATTTAAAAACAATTAAGCTGAAGATAATGACGAAGTGGCCAAACCGTTGGAAAATCACCGACAGAATACATCAACGTCGACAAACCCCGATGCTTGATTATTGAACCAAACATTTCTACATAAACTTATCGACAGAGTGATTATACCGTCTGAAATTCATAGATCCATTGGTAAATCCCCGATGCTAGTTTGTTATGACAATCGTTTCTGCCTAATTTATAGACGAGTATGACTTTTTCATCACTATATTTTATCAGAAAATTTGTCGCGATATTTTCCCTCCACCTTTACAAATGGAAAATTTGTCCTTCACAAAATGGAATTTTGTACCATAATGTTACCGACAAATATTGATTTTTCGTCTCTAATTAGCTATGGTATTTATTCCATCAGTGATTTTTGTCCATAATTTATGATTTTCTTGTAGTGAATTTGGGCCTTCAAACTACACGTCTATGCCCAATTAAGTCCATATTTACATCACAAAAATTCATAATAAATCCAATCATAATTCAAGTGTACCAAATTCTAACCCATACACCCTCATTTATACTCAATACATCAACATATTCTCAATTCTAATTATTTAAAAAAAACTCAATTTAATCAATTTCATGCATTTCTATAAGAACATAACCTTTCTAAAATTTTTATCTCACAAAATATGAAGAATTTCAATACACTTCTTTTATGAAAATTGATCCACATAATATTTGAGAATTTTTAAAATTATTTCTAACCATTTATGTGCTGGTTAGAAAATCATCATCATCATCAAAGCATGGGGTACACGCATCGATGTTCAAGAGGCGGTGACCTTCAACACCCATCCAAAAATGACGAGCTCACCTCTAGGAATCCAGTGGCGCTAGTCTTGTGTTGAAACTCCTCCAAGTTTGTGAGAATTAAACGTTTAAAGCTCAAAGGTGACTCATTTCCGTTCACTAGCAAAATGGGTCGATTGATGTCTAGTTTCCCTCCTTTCCTACATTTTTTGGGCTGTTACACATGATAATGGTGTTAGTTCACACAAAAAAAATGACTAAAAATAGGAGATCGGTGACTTACTTAAATGACCCGAAACTTCCAGTCGTGATTTCTCCAAATTTGAGTTGTTTTTAAAGAAACAAGTTTATTGGTTTTGTAGAATGTCCCTAAATCTTTCTATACTGCCCTAGATCATTGGTGTTGGAAGTTGGGAGTGATTAGTAACTTATAGAGAAAAGAAATTAAGAAAGAAATAATCTAAGCCTTCTTAAGCTCAACTTATACTTTTAATAGGCTTTTATACTTATTAGTCAATTATAATTAATTTTACAAAAATTTGGATCAGTACAAAACCTTATCCTTCTTACATGTATATTTATAAAGATAAGAGATCTAAACTTGATCCAAATTTGAAGAAGTATATCTTTATTGGCTAATCCAAAACTGTAAGAGATACAAGTTCTAGGGTTCAGCAGTAAAAAAATGGTAAATCATACTATTTTTCAATTTGATGATATCATATTTTATATATAATTTTAAAAATCAAATAATATCTCATCCAAATATGATGGACATTTTTCTTACAAATAAGATCTTAAATACAACATAATTAACACCTAATTTTTAAAAAACTTAGGATTTATAGTTCTTATGTTATTTAGTTTCACATGAAAGGATGAAGTCATTCCATATAATTTCTTTATGTAATGTTTTTAATTGATCGCTCCAATCTAAAGGAAAAAAACTCATGTCTTCCATCGTTATAAATACAGAATATTTTAACATATGTAAACTAATTTTGTAACTTTAATACTGTAGATACTTAATGTGCTCATATTTAAAAAAGTTAAAGTTTCCATAATTAACCATCTTAGATATTGGTGAATCTTTAATTAGACATTTGTTGCCTTAAAAATTAATATTTATTATTTATATATTTTTAATTAAAGTTACTTTAACTATAATTCTCACATTTCAAATTTTGGTAAATCTTCTTAATAATTTATGTAAATATTTATAATTACTAAGTGTATAATTTTAGTATTTTAAATAATTAATGTCTACATGTTTTAAAATAATTAAAATATAATAAAATTAAAAATTTTAATCTTTATGAGTTGATTTTAATTTTGTAAATAAAATTTTATTATTTGATTGTTGGATCTGAAATGTTATTGAACTATAAAGTTTATATTATGTGTGACAAATTATGAGGTCGTTTTGGCTCCAGTTCTATTTTTCTATGGTAGTTTTTAATTTTTATTTTCAATTTCTATCTTTTGTTTAAAAAAATAGAAAATCTATTTTATTGAAATTTATAATAAAATAAAAATAAAATATTTTGAATGAGATTTGTAATAAAAACTTAAACAAAAATCTATTTAGTTTCATAAACCTAACATATAATTTTTAATTTAGCTCGTTTCTTACCATATCAAAATTTATTCTCAATTTAATTATTTTTAATTATTTAAAATAAATAGGTATAAATATTAAATTTAATTAAATAAATTTTGTATTAATTTTATATAATAAGATTCCAGTGTAAAATATAAAAATTACATTATCTATTATAATTAAATCATACGTATATAATTATAGAATTATTTATAAATAATTTTTAAAAATTTTAATAAACCAAATTGTTATTAATATTTTTATTTTTTATTTGTATGTACTTTGAATAATTTTTTATAATAGAAACTATAATTATCATCTTTTAAATATGTACTAAATAAATCATTAGATGCATAAATAATCTATAAATTATGTATTTCAAAATAAGTTATTACATGAATTAATAAATTCAAATCAAGCAACATCTTTGTTTGAAAGTTTTAACACTTAAAAAACCTTTAACAAAATTCAAATGTAGCACCTCAAAGGTTGCTAAAGAGTTCCTTTCAAATTATGACAACTAGTGAAAACATAAAATTATGTTTTCATAAAAGAGTTGTTAACTCCAATAGGAAAGGAAACAAGTTTACTCTACATTTCATATAATGTATGGCCAAAAATCTTAATCTAAGTTTGTATGATAGAGTTTGACGTTACACATAGGAGAGGAATAAATCCACTCTAAAGCTATCCTCCTCAACTCATTTTGGCATTACAGGCTAAAGAGGAAAAGACATAATGAGAATAATTGTGTAAAATAAGTCAATTTATTTAGTTGAGACATGATTTATTTTGAAAGAATGACTCTAGAAGTATATAGCGCTTTTGTTGGTTGTTCACTAATAGAAAATATGGAGGAAGAAAGGGACCCAAACAAGTAAAGGACATTAAAGCTTAACTACGTCAAAGGGGAACGTCGCTACTATTAATGAACATATTGTGTATAAAATAAAGGTATGGCGCTAATAATTTAAAAATCTCTTACTTCTCCACTTCATTGTAATCAAATGTTGATATATTCATCAATTGCATACACTTTCACCCTATGGTAATTCCATGGTATAATCAATATAGTAATTGTTATGTCTAATTTCTATTGAATTTTTCTTGCATTCACACCTTGATTTTGGTTAGTTTTTAATCTAAATTTATGGTGAATTGAGTGAGAATGGCATGAATGTTGCATGGATGTTAATTGGATTGTATTGTGAATGTTGCATTAGAAATTAGAGGAATTTTTCATGAAAATGGGAGTGACAGATTAATTGCATGTCACAAATTAAGGTCACACCTATGACCATGTAAGTCACAGGTGTGAGTTGCATGGTCACACTCGTGACCATGTGAGTCACGGTACACAGTCATGACAAAGGTGGTCACAGCTATGACCACCTCATATACTCTCATAACCCATTTTTATTTAATTTATCAACTTATTAAGTGTCATCAACAAGAGGGAGAGCTTGAAAACCTAGACCTAAAGCACACTACAAATAGAAAGGGTAAGGGAGGTGGCAGTATACTATAGACATTGAGGAATCATCCTTCATTACACACAGATGGAAAAATTAGGGAAGAGAGATATAGAGAGAAAGAAGTGAAGACGAGAAGAGAAACAGAGAGGGTCAATGAAGAAGATGAGGAACAAAGGTTAAGGCAGTGGGAGCGTTCAGTTATATTGGTGAACATCAACCAGAAGTAAAAGGAAAAAGTTAATGCAAAAAGATTGAGAGTTACAGGAGACCATCAAGACTCATTCATAGGTCAACCTTTGTTTGCTTACTCTGTTCCTTACATGTTGCATTATTGACTGTTGTCTATTTTCTACTAGATTTCTTATTCTATTAATTTAATCGAATGCATACTCTATAGCTTTTGACAATTTATCTTGGTTATTTACTTAGTTTAGTGCTTAAATACTTTACTTATACTAATAAAGATGGGATTGAAGTATTTAATGATGATGAATCTTGTGACATACGTGATGGGCTTATCTTTTTTTTTAGAATTAATGTAGCTATTTTAGGCGACTATGCATGATTGTTATAGTTACTTTAATCTTATTATTGTGGTTTCTAAGCTAAATAGATGTATTAGCTTGACCAAACGTTGCATCATTTTAGTATTAAATGAAGGACTGAGAGGAGAAGTTTAATATGGATCTAGAAACCACAGACGTTTAAGTTATGAATTAGAAATATATTAACTTAAATGGTAATTAGTAGTTGAGTTTCCATAATTAACTCGGACAACAACTTGTATAACGTGAAAGCTAGATTTAGTTTATTATTTGAGTTAATCTTAGAATTTGACTGTTAATTTTAGTAAGACAATTAACCAATCATTTCCCTTAATCATGCAAAGGAGATTAAATTAGTGAAATTAATTCTCAAAAGTCTTCCATTTTGATTAATCTATTCATCTTTGCTTCCAATTAAATCGTTTACTTTTCAGACTAATTTGTGATTTTATTTAAAGCCTTGACTTGACAATCAGGATAGAATGTTTAGGATTGCATCTGTTTTTATTTTTCTTCCAAGATTATTTTAAGTTAACCAATTTCACCTCTATGGAAGACGACCCTAGGTAATCACTACAACTACCTCGTATACTTATGAGTAGGATAGTCTAAGTATTTTTAGAACTTATTTGGGCATAAAAAGTTTTTTGCATCATTGTTGGGGAGGTGTTTAGCATTTAAACTTGAATTAATTTTAACTGTTTATTTTTGTTCATGCATGCATGTTTTATTGTGTTATTTTGTTAACGTGTTTTGTAATTTATATTATTAATTTAGTGATTTCTGTAGTTAATTTATGCTACGTAGGAGAACTTTAGGTAGTGAATTCACTTGGGTTATGCTAGAAAGTAGATCTTTAGATAGTGAACCCATCCCTTTTATTAATAACATACATCGAAGACAAAGACCTCAAGGGGACTCTGAAGACGATTGTAAGGAACCCAAACGTGAAGATCAAGTGAACAACCACAAGATAGGTGAAAGGTAGTTAGTGATGAAGGAGTATGTTAGACCAGTGATTGGTACTACCACTTCGTGCATACATTTGGGAGAGGCGGCTAGGAATTATGAATTAAAGAGCATCCATTATAGCATACTGCCATCATTCTATGGGGTTCTCAATGAAGACCTTTTAAACTTCATTCGGAAATTCTATACCACTCTCTAAACATTTCCGTTGGGTGGATTAAGGGAAGATAAACTTAGAATGAGATGCTTCCCATACATATTGAAAGATCAGGCTAAGGCTCGGTTAATGACCTTTCCTTCTGAGTCTTTGACTACATGGGAGGACATGTACAACAAATTCATGGGAAAGTTCTATTCCCATCAAAAGCCATATAAGTTGTGCATCAAGATAGCTACCTTCACTCAGATGGAAGGAGAGTCATTCCACACCATGATTTTCTGATTCACATACTAAATCAATTCTTTTATGCCGGGTTGATGCAGCAGTGCTAGTACACGGTGGACAATGCAGTAAAAGGAGCTATAGGATAGAGGATGACTGAAGAAACGTATAAAATCTTTGAAATGTTAGGGGCTAATTTTCAATGAAAGAGCCTGAGGGGAAGAAGAGTTGGAGTTCATGAAGTGAGCTCAAATCCAGAATTAGCTATACAGTTAGTTGAGCTACTGAGACATGTAAAGATGCTAACTACGAGGTTACCCCAGAACATTCTAAATCAAGAAGTATGTGGTATATGTGGAACTTATGGTCATAGAGCAAATGTTTATACGTATTCTTACAAAAAATTTAATGGGAAGGAACAAGTGAGCACACTTAATAGTTTTCAACCAAGGGAACGAAATGATTCGTATTTAAATGCCTACAGTCCTCGTTGGAAAAGCCACCCTAATTTTTCATAGAAGACCAATAATCTACCAATGCAACCCCAAAAACAATACCAAAATTTTCAGAGGCCAAATTATTACCAAAGGCAATCCTCAAATCAAAACTTACCAAGCAAGCCTTCCTTTGAGGAAAACCTGAATACATTTATTCAGGTTAAAATTAAGAAATAAAAAACAAGAGGTTTGATTCTTTGGAGGCATCTGTGAAGAGGATTGAGATCCAAGTAAGGCAACTTGCTGCTTAAATGCACAATAATCAGAAAGGGAAGTTACCTAGTCAACCTGAGTAAGCCTAAACAGTTTCACTATTCTGAGAAGTGGTAAGGTAATCGATAAGCATATTGAGATCCCTTCTAATTTTTTTGGTATAGGTAATCAAGAGGAGGAGAGCCTCCCCAACGAAGAAGGTGAGCATAATGAAGAAAGCAATGGGAATGACAACCCTTTAAGTCAAGTTTAGAAAGGTGAAAAACTGGCCCATACAACTTACTACAATAAAGGACCAATATTGCATAAGGGTACTAATCCTTCTAGACCACTAATCCCATATCTGAGCCACCTTAAGGAATCAAAATAGGATAAGAAATTTTCTGATTTTTATAACATGTTTTCCAAAGTTAATATTAACTTGCCTTCGTTAGGAGTGATTAGAAACCTTCTAACTTATGTGAAGTTCTTCAAGGAACTAAGCATCAAAAAATGGAAGTTTAAGCTAAACAAGAATGTGATGTTTTTAAAGGTTGTAAGTGCAGTGCTTTAGTGGCAATTATCGCCAAATTGAAAGAACTAGGGAGTTTTCCTGTGCAAGTATCAATAGGTAATGGTGATGGTTTAAAGGTATACTTGACCTTAGGGCGAGTATAAACCTCACGCCTCACTCTATTTATGAGAAACTAGATCTAGGACAGTTAAGACCAATAAATATGTGCCTACAATTAGCTAATAGGTCAATCTGTAGTCCGAAAGGAATAATGAAATATGAGCTAGTAAAGATTAGCAAATTGATTATTCTTGTAAACTTTGTGGTATTAGACATGGGGGAGGTTAAACAGCAAGGGAGGGAGCACACCATACTCCTAGGGAGGCCTTTCATGGCCAGTACTAACACCTTGATTGATGTGAAGAATAGAAAGTTGAGTATGAATGTTTTGGAAGAAACAATAGAATTTTCAATCTTTAATGTTGAACTTATTCCGACTATTACTGCTTATGAAGAATGTTCTTTTTGTCGATCAAGTTAATACTATATATTTTGATTTCACCTTGCAAGAAGAAGCAAAGAAACTAGACATGGTTAAAGAGAGTAATGAATGCTACCAATTACTGGTAGATGCAACTAAGGGAGAGGTTGACAAATTCATGAGAAATGCTCCCAATGAAGAGAAGAAACTAGTGGACTCAATCACTTTGAGCATAACAATTGAGATGTCCAACTAAAAGACATTAAAAGAAGAGCTAAATGGGAGGCAATGCATATAATTTTTGTTTTTCCTTTTAATTAGTTGTTTGTTATTTCTTTTTAGTGAAACTAGACTTAATATGTTTGCTTTGTGGGCACAGGCCTTCTCTTGTGTTTGTCTACCTTACAGCTATTCAACACTCATTAATGAAGGACATAATGCTTACTACCATTCTTCACACCTCATCAACACAGCCACCACTAATGCTTTCGTATCGTATCTCTATCTCTTTGTTTTCATTATTTTTACTACATGTTAGTTTAAGTTTGTCTTTTGTCATAGACCCTCTTTTGCATTATTTTTGCATCACATTAGGAATAATGTGATGTTTATATGTGTATGTGTGTAGGGGGTATTAGTTAAAAAAATTATTAATTGCAAGTTGTGTATTTGTTTTCCCATTTAATAGTTAGAGATGTATGGTCATAACATAAACTTGCTTCAGAATACATGCATAATATGAGTGAATGAGTATACTTGCATGTTTAGACTAACTGATTTGGATTTCGGTTAAGAGGACATTAGCTTGTTATGATAGATGTATGAAACTTTTCATTTGGTAAGAATTTAAGCCTTTTTAAACTATTAAACACCAAATTCAAGTATTCTTTGTTGAGAGTGTTCTTTCATGAATGAGGAACTCTAGAACTTGCTTACAAATACTAGTTGAGATCACATAATCTTATGCAAATGTTGAAATGATGAAGGAAATTAGGATTTACCCCTTTTTCTTAAGGAAAATCAACATGATGTTACCTTTAGTGAACCGCCTTTAAGCTTAACATGAAACCTTTTATTTTTTTAACCTAAAATTTGAGCCTTGACCTTAATTATTTATCCTCTTCATTGTACCTACCATAAGGCAAGTTGAGCATCTGAGTGTGTATGATTGGGTTTAGGGAATAATTGTTTGAGCAAGTGTGGGGAAATCATAGGATATAGCTAGTTTTGAGTTAAGAATGGGTATGGTTGTAACAATTTGTATCTCTCCTCTACATTTTTCTCTTCTAAACCTAATCTTGTTCTAAATAAATAAATGAAATATGTAGAGAAAAGAGAAAAATCAAGATGAAAAAAAGAACGATTAGAAGAATTTACGCTTGCATATATAGATGATATTATAATCTTTTCATCTTTTCTAATACAGATAAAGACGATCAACTAAAAAAGGTACAAATTATACTTCAACAATGTAAGAACAAAGGATTAATCTTCAGTAAAAAGAAAATCAAACTAGCTCAACAAAATATAGAATATTTAGGAATTGAATTTCATAATGGATACAATATGTGTTTTCCAAGTTGTTCAATTTTTGGGATTCGATCCAAAATCATAAAATTTTATTCTTTTTTGCTAGGCCAATGATTTGATCATAACTGATTTCCCAATATTAGTTAAACAATTAAAATAGGCTTTAATACCAACGAAAGGTTTTGAGGGGGCTTAGGGAGAAATTGGACAAGATCTAAGTAAGCTTATATACAACTAGGATATCATATCTTAACCCAAAACCTTAAGGTAATGGGTTATGAGTCCTATTTTTATATATAACTCACTTCATCCTTATATCCTTTTCCTATAAGAGATTAATCCACTTGTGAATTTCTAACAGCTCCCCCTCATAAGTGGATATATCAAAATCGAATTAGCTCTCCCTTAACCCATAGCTTATGTGAAGCGATTTAAGTCATTTTATAAATCACCCATTCACTTGACCCAAATATGTGAATCTCTATTCATCAAACTTTGCCAACCTAGCTTTGATACCATTATTAAGACTGTAATCTAAGCATTTACACAATGAAAAATAAAATTTTACAGTTTTTAATCAGATCCCAATAATTGAATAACTTAAAAAACACGAATCATAAAATATGAAATCATACCTGATCCGATATTCTTGTTGAAAGCCTTTCTAAACTTTTTCGATGTCTCAACCACAAGTTGTTAATACATACAGCCTCTAACAGTGTCCAAAAAGCAAAAAAAAAAAACTCTTTAATTATTTGAGAGGAATCAGTATGAGTGCTAGCTCCCTTATTATTGTTTCTATATATTAATGATTGAAAAACCAACCATTTTAGTCAGTTGAACCATAAAAATCTTAAACAATCTAACTTTTTAGTTCAGCTTTCAACTTTTTGATTTAATTTACTTTTATAGCTCTTTTTGATAAAAACTGGTTACTTTATTAATTAATAGGTCAATATTCATAAATTAATAAGTTCTTATAAACTAAAATAAATCAATTAATTTTTATTTAACAATCTCTTTTTTAAATAAACTTCAAATTATTTAATTGATAAGGACAATCCCTTTTAATCATATTTTAATTTTTTAATTTTATTCAATTTTTAGTTGATATTATGATGGTCTAATACCAAATGAGACTTTTAAACCTAAACCTCTTGTCTTACCAGTTTAACTTTCGACTAGTTTTTAAAACATTGCTATTTATTAAAAAAAAGCATTAGAGTTTTATTTTCATTAAAACTAAATATTTCAATTATAATTAAATTCAAACTCTAATTATAATTTATTTAATTTTAATAAAATCAAATATCTCATATTTGATGCCTAATGTTTCTCAAACCTTACAATTAAGTCCAACTTGATTGAAATTGAACTTTCTCTTTTAAACTGCTCTTTATGTGTGACCTATTATGTTCATAATATATTGACAATTATTATAAAATATAATTCTAATTAATATTTAGAATTAGAAAATTAAAACTTTTAATTTATTTTTAATTCTTCAATTAAACAACTTATAATTATAGATTAAGATTGGCATCTAACAACATGTCATGATTACCTAATTATCAGGAATGCCAAAGTGGTTTGACTTAAACTATTCATACATGATTATGATTTATAATTTAATGCTTTTGTCATCTATTGTTCCAATTGAATAAAATATGAATATAATGTCTACTCTTTTGAATCCAGTCATGTTCATTCTTGCTAATTATTTATTGATATTTGAAAACATCTTTTCAAATCTGAGTTCACTCTGGCTATAGAATTCCTTAAATCACTAGTAATAAAAAAATAGTAGAACGTTATCTCTAATTATTTTAGAGCAACGAATCCTTTATTGACTCAACGAATCCTTTATTGACTTACTTAAATATCTCGATATGGTACATACTGCATCTAAATTCCATTGACTGAGCGACCCTAAATATGATAAGTCATAAGTAGCATCAAAACTTAGTAATTCCCATATAAGCTACCTTGGTAATATCAACATAGACCTATAAGGAATATTCCATTTGGATCCTTATAATTGGTCATTTCAATAAACTCATTCTTTAATAAACACCCACACGATAGTTTAAGTATTTCCATATTTTATTTATGAAATCAATTACTTTCTTTATATATTACGAAACATAATGTGTGCTAGTTTTATCATTTTATTAATATCACATCTTGATGAAACTATAACTAGGAATAATTTGGGAATGATACATAAATACAAATTGAATCTCATGATTATGATCTCATCACAATTTTAATTACATAGTAATTATTTAGGGATTTCACCTTTATTATTAAAACATCAAATGTAGTTAACATAATATTTAAAGATAAAGAATGACTTAATTAATTAATTAATAATGTCATATATAAAATTGCAGCCAACCGATTAGCAATAAGGGCATCAACTAATAAACTCTCACTTGCACTAAAGCCATTCACGTATATATCTAACACCATATCCTTCAATATTTCGACCATGTCTTTTATGAGACAATGACTTAGTGAGAGGATTTGCAAGATTCTCTTTAGTGTGAACTGACTCCGATGCTATATCTTTCTGTTCCTCTATCTCTGCTACAATAGCAGCATCGTTGTCAAGTTACAATACTGAAGGCTCAATAATGTTATGAACCACTTCAAGTTTAGTAATCAAATTCTTGATCCAAACTTTCTTCCTTTGTCGCCTCTGACACTGAAATATAATATGCCTCGGTTATTGAATCTACAATGGTTGGTTGTTTGGAACTCTTCCAACTTACAACACCACTATTTAGAGTGAAGATATACCCTAACGGTGATCTGCTATAATCTAGGATTCATTAAAAACTAGCATCTAAATAACCATAAACTTTTAGTTCAACTACTTTATAAACCAAGAAAACATCTTTAATCTTTTTTAAGTACTTTAAGAAGCTTTTCATAGCTATTTAGTGAAACCCATCAGGATTGGCTTAAAACTTGATCGTTATGCTCAAAGCATAAAAGACATCTTGTCTAGTACATAACATCGCATACCGGATTGATCTAATTTCTAAAGCAAATGAAATGTAATCCATTTTGTCTCTCCCTTCTTATGTCTTAGGATATAAACTCTATAAGAAAGAAAACTCATACGATATATGTAAGAATCCCCTTTTTCTTTGTTAAAACTCTTTAGCACTTTATCTTTGTACGTGGAATGAGATAAACCAAGAAAACTCTTTAATCTATCTTTATAGATCTTTATTCCCAGAATATTGGTTACTTATACCATATCCTTAATGGAGAAGTTTTGGAAAAAACAAATCTTTATAAATTGGAGCATTGGTGTGTCATTTCTAGTTAGCAATATGTTATCCACATATAGCACTGGGAAAATGACTCCACTCCCACTGACTTTTTATAGACATATAATTCATTCACATTTTTGCTATAATGACACTCTTTAATTATCTCATCAAAATGAATGTTCCAACTTTGTGACGCTTGCTTAAGTTCATAAATAGACTTTTGCAACTTACATACTTGATTAGGAAATCTCTTGCATTAAAAACCTTCAAGTTGTATCATATACACATCCTGAAGGAAATTTCCATTTAAAAATGATATTTTGACATCCATTTGCTAGATTTCATAATCATAATATATGGTTATACCTACTAAGATCCTCATAGATTTAAGCATAGCTACTAGTAAAAAGTTTTAATTAAAATCTGCTCTTTATTTTTATTTGTAACCTTTTGCTACTAACCTTGCTTTGTATGTCTTTATGTTACCATCCTTGTTAGATTTTCTCTTAAAAAATCTACTTGCATCTAATAGATACAAGATCATTAGGTGCATCCACCAATGTTTATACATGGTTAGTGTAGATGGATTCTATTTCTTATCTCATGGCTTCATGCCATTTTAAAGAATCAATGTTAAATATTACTTCTTACAAAATAGTAGGCTCATCATCTATAAGTGATACATTGTCCTTCCCCTTTTCAACACATAGAACTAAAATAAGGGATGTATCCTATTAGTGTATTTGCAGACTATGTTTCTATTAAACTCTTAGTTGTACATCATATGTATTAACTTGAGGTCCTTGATAAATGTAAATTGCATCGTGTTTTAGGTATAGTTTGATATCTGTTTAGTCATTAATCTGATCATTTAGTATGTGTTTAGGTTAGAATTGTGTTAAGTTATTAATTATTTATGTTTTAAGTGTTTTATGGGTTAGTACAAACCTTTGAGCTTAAATATTATATTTTGAGGTACCTTAATGTGTCGCTAGTGTTCTAGGGTCAATATTAAAGAACAGAGGAGTTTTGGAAGACATTTGGGTCGAAACAATAGGCCATGATCGTGACAGAAGGCTTAGAAGTAGACCATGATCATGTCCTGCATCAGTTAGATGCACAAATGCTTACAAACTTCACATTTTGAGGGATATTTTGGACCTTTCAGACCTCGAAAAAATCCTAGGGTTACGCAAAACATAAAAGACTATTTAAAGGAAAACAAAAGAAAAGAAAGGAGTTATTGACATCAACCACCTTGAGAAACCCTAAAGAGATTTCATCAAGAGATAGAGAAAGAGAAAAAGAAAGAGAGATGAGGAGAAGAAGCTGAAGTTATGTACTTCCCCGATAAGGAGTTTCCTGATGGCACTGCCTCCCATCATTCGTTCAAGTCGTATTTCCTATTTATTTTAAATTTTATTACTGTATAGAATTAGAATAACAGTTTGACGATGGGATTTTTGAAGGTTGATTATAAACTCACCTTCGAAGTTTTATCTTTGAATTAATAAAATTTGATTATGTAACATCCCATTATCCATATTAAGGCTAGAATAGAAAATTATGAGAAATCAATAAGAAATTAGGAAAATTTATGTCATGCATAAGTTAAGTGTGACATGCACATTTTTGCATATTTATATGACTGTACATGCATTCATTGACATTTTTCGGGTATAATTGGATTGAATTGTGATTTTTGAGAATTTTGAATTTATTATATTGGAAATATTATTGATTTGTGGAATTGTGATATTTTTCAATTTTTGTGAATTTTGGTGCATTTAGGAATAAATTTTGGAAAATTATAGAAAATAGGAAAAAGAAATCAAAAGAAGATTTGGAGATAGTTAGATTGTAAAGATGAGGGTTTAAGGGAGTTAGTTTCAAAAGAAACTAAGTTAGAGCTTAGGTATTACGAAAGTGACAAGTGTCACTTAGTTAAGTTGCTTTTATAATTTGTTAGAAGTAAGTTTGAGTTAGCCGAGAGTTAAAAAGGTTAAGTGATATTTCTAAGTTCCCTTCTTCATAGTCATCTTCTCCGAATTTCTTTCCATACATAGAGTTTTTCATCAAACTCCTTCCGAGAGTTAACTTTGCTTTTTCATATCTCTCACCATTTTCCCCGCTGCTAAGTGTTTCTTCTTCCTTAAGAAAAACCAAAAGTTGGTTAGTATTCTCAGTGGATTACGTGTTCTTGCATAGAGTTTAGGGCTTTGGAATAGTTGAAGATTTTGGAATCTTTAACAAGTAAGTACTGAGAAAATCTTTTAGAATCATGGATTTATGAAATAAATTTGATGAATTACTGTTAGTTGCATGACCATCATACTTACATGTATATATTCATGAACACAGTGTTGATGGGATGAAAATTTTGGTTATAGTGTTAATTTAGTATTTGATGATTATTAGTGATCAGGTGATGTGGAAATGATTTTTGAAGTTTGAAATAACAATAAAATGGTGTATAAGATGAGTGTAGGAAATTAAAGAACGGAAAGGCAGTATGCTCTGTTTTTCTGTTTCTTCACTGTGCATATATATATCTGTGCATGTGTGTGTGTGCGCATGTGTGTGTTTACGTGGGTAAGTGAATGCTTTAGAGATTGATCAAGAAAATGGTTTTTGAGTGAAGAGTAATTGTAAAAATGATGGTCTATGATGGGAATGAGTGTAAAAAATGAAGGTTGACAAGAAAATAGTGAACGTGATAAAAAGTTGAAAATGCAGTGAATGGTATATGGTAAAGCATGAAGAGTCAACTATTGATATTTTTTTTTCTTAATGGAACTTGGTTAAAATTGCATTTTAGAGGTAGTGTGAATTGTGGTGAATGAGTTTAGTGAAGAGAAGTAGATTAAAAATTGAGGTGTTGGTTTTTGAAAAGTGGAAGTTGTTTGAAAATTCTGGGAATGAACAGTGAGAGTGAAAATCTTGATCTAAACTTCGGTGAATTTATTGTACTTATCTAGGTATATTTTGACAAAATAGTCTTCATAAAAGTTGAATATATTTCTTTTAGCTTTCCATTGATCTAAACTTTGCAAATTTTAGAATTCAAAGTTATAGAGTTTTGAAGTTGAGATGTCGGTGGAAAAGAAGAAGTGGAATTGCACAGTTGTGCATATGCATGACGGTGACTTTTGAGTTAAGTGGAAAAGCACCGTCATGCAAAATATCTTAAGCAAAAAGCACCGTCATGCAAAAGAACGATGGTGACTTTGGAATATAGTGAATTTGCACCCTTGTGCTTAAGCATGATCGTGCATTTGGGATTTTCGCTTCTACTGAATAGTCTTGCTTCTTTTGATCATAACTTCTTCTCTAGACATCCAAATGACTTGATTCTTGAACCATTGATTTTGTAAGACATTGTTATACCTATCCAAAAAAAGTGGTAGAATTTTTAATTTATTTGAAAAATATTGATTGAACAAAAGTGAGAGAATCTATTGAAATGGTATGAACTCGTGTTGTTTTACTGAACATACTTCGGTATTTTGATTATATCTTAATCTATAGGAGTCAGAATGAGATGACTTTTTATCTAGAGTAAACTAAAGAAATAGGGATACAAAGGATATGAAAAAGTAGAATTATGATTCAGTTCCTAAGATGTTGAATTTTTAGATGGAATTTGTGCATAGTACCCTATTTTTGAATATGAACAACCCAATAATGTTTGAGGCATATTTTCCAAGTTACTAAACCAAATTGAGTGATTTTAGTATCAATGAAAACATAAGAAATAGAGGAAAATTTTTTTAGAAGATAGTTTGATGAAATTACATCAGTTTTACTTTCTAATTGAATGTGAACAGTAGACCTGAAAGTATGTCTTGAAAAAATCCGAAAGTAAGCCAATGAAAAATGAATTGTGATTTCAATGGTTTTAGTGAGGCTTAAACCTAAGTATAAATTATAATTAGATGAGTTTTGATATGGGAATGACTTTGTAATGAAATTGACAGATAAATACCCAAAATTATCATGAACCTGCATTGTACATAGTCCATTTACACACGTATGCATAAATAAATGCTTATAATTTTGCAAAGTTATTAATGTGTGTGCAACGTGCGTATTGCATAATTATGATGTGCAGGATAAACATTAACATTCAGACTTTTCCAGAATTTGGAAGCAAATGCTAAACTGGAGCGTACTGTGAGTAGACCAAGATGGTCTCATTTCATTGTTTGTTCTATTTTGAAGTTTTGTATTGATTGACTATTGAAGTGCTCCTTGTATGTGAATGAGGTGAAATAAGTGTGCATAATATGAATGTGCATTTGCATGTATATGAAAAGTGATACTTAACTCTAATGTTGAATGCCGAACTACGGTCCAATGATATGTGAATGTGAGTGAATCCGGATCATGCAAATGTGACTGATGCATTTCATTTCATGAATGCATAAAACATAATGGCTGTTGTGACCAGAGTAGCCACCCATTAGAGCTTAAAGCTTAACGAGTGAAAATGAGTTTCGAGCTCAAAAGTGAATCAGAGCCTCAGGCTCAAAGTTTAATGAGCCTTGTATCCCCTAAGCGGATAAGGGACAGTTATCAATAAGCCTTATATAGGACAGTTTAGGCACTTAGTCACAACAAATTAACAAATGGAAAATGAGTGTCATGTGCACTGCATATGCATAATATGAATGATTATATCTATTGAATGTGAAGTGTGAAACGTTGTGAATATGATTATGTGTTATGTGATTGGGTGAGCCATCGATGATGGTCACTCATTGAGTTCCCATAACTCACCCAACATTGGAAAAAAAATTTCAGGACTCAGAAGAATACCTCGTTAGACAAACGAGAGTATAATTACTGCATGTAAGGGAAAGATGGAGGTCGGAATTAGTACACGTTTGCATTAGTGTTATCCTATTCTTGTATAAATTTGTATTCTGCAATTTCTATAAAATAGTGTTTTGTATTTGTAATGGGCCCCAATCGGCTATTGAAATTCTATTGATTGTAATGTGTTGATTGAAGATGTTTATGAATGAAAGTGGTCCCAAATTGATTACTGATTTTCGCATATTTGATTGTATTAAAAAAATTTATACCGAGTTTTGACTGATTGAGTATTCTAGCATGTCGCCCTCGCGAGGCATGGATTCAGATATCCCTCAGAATGTCGGGCACCTGTCTTGCAGGAGTAGGGTGTTACAATAGTGGAACTTCTGTTTTCCTTTCTCTTTTCTTTTCTTTTCTCTCCCTTCCCTCCTTTCTCTCATCAATGGTTGTAACTCACCTTTCTCTCTCTTGTTTTGGTCTTCTTTTTCCACTCTCACGTGCAATCTCCAGTCACTCTCACAGTTATGTTAAATGAATGAAGCAAAATGTTGCTTTCATACTCATTTAATGGATTATACATGTCACCTTCTTATATATCATCACTAATGACTCATCACACATATGTCATTTTTTTCATTGGTCATTTCTAATGACTCATCAATCAACTAATATCAAGTAAAAAGACCAAATTGCCTTTAATGAGTACAAAAAGACCAAATTACTCTCTAATGCATTTAATTCACCAACTAACTGAATTAAATTTTGTAAATATTTCACAACCATCTTATCATCAAATTGATCATGAAACACTCTAATTAGAGTCAATACTTATTGATTGGATGCTTTTAAAAAATTGGAATGGGTTTAAAATCATCAATACCCATTATTTTCCAAAAAGGGCATTTTAGTCCAATAATTTTGGATTACTCAAATTATATTCAAACAACCTCCGTTTTGACCCGTTTTAGTTTTTATGGTCTCCAATCATAATTTCTAAGCTTATTCGGTAACTTTTTAGTTTCTTGGAAGAATTTTGAATTGAATCCAAAAATCACTGAATGTCATTGAAATCATCCGGATTCCATTCAGAAGGGTCACTGAAATCTCCAAAGCATATTTTAAGGCTTTTAAAGCTCGTTCAAGCTCATTCTGTAGCCTTTTGGAGTTTTCAAATTTTTTTTTGAGAAATTTCCAGTCGAATCCAAAATCATCTTCAGTCTATCTGTGATCTCTATTATAACCTCAATAATACATTTAAACCTTAAATTACTTTAGCGTACCATGAGTAGAGCATGCTTTATGAAATGAATGCACAACACATTACACAGGACCATAATTGAAATATCATATTAAAGTGTAAGTCTATGTTGCTTCAAATCTTTGTTTTATGCCATGATTTCATCCAGATTACTCTCCTTTTGTCCATAAGGGCAATAATCACCTAAAAATGCACTTCGAGTGAATTAAGTGCCAAAAATACTATAAAACTATTAAATAATAAGCCACACACATGAATAGGTGTATAATTATGGTCAAATAAGCATACATCCAATCTTCATAAGGCAAGTTTATCGAAAGGTGAAAAAAAATAAGATAGACTCTTGTAAGTTTCAAATACTTGGTAAAAAATTTAGGGTAAACTTCAAGAATGTAATATTTGAGGGCAACATATATTGGGACAAACATATGGAGAAGATATGATAGGAGCAATAGAGAGTAGGGCTAGTTTAAAGGTGGTAACAATGAAACTAGAAGAATCCAAGAATATAGGTTAAAGTGGCTAAACATTTTGGTTTAGAAAAGAAAACAATGTCATAAATAGAGCATCAGTATATAATAGCCATAAATATAATGAGATGTACTATTAGACCTCTAAGTAGATATGGCTGGAAAAACTTAATCTCGTATGTCTTTATCATCACTAATGGGCATCTAACAACCTTTAAAAGGACTATAAATAGACAAGAGAAGGATAGATGAATGGTTTTAATGGTGAAAGATGTGATGTTTTTTATAATATTAGGAAACTGATTACATCTTATTGGATCTTGTTAGCAAAGGTTTGCACTTAATATAATGCAATTGACATGTTAACAAAGTTAGTTACCACAGATAAGTTCAAACATTTATTGGATTTGATTAGCATCTCAAGTTATTTTGTTTTAAATTATGTCTCAAGTTGTTAGATATGCATACAATCCAACCTCTGTATATTCATAAAGTGGAGATTATTATGTATGGCTCATATATATGAACATACTATCTTAAAAACATTTCTTAGAGTGTGATAGTTAAACATGATATATTCACCAAGATGAAGATTGTTGTGTATGAATCATATACATGGATATGCATTCTTAAATGTGTTTTTAGAATGTGTTGGATGAACAACACACATTATCTAAGGTAGAGATTGTTATTTATAGCTCATATAAATGGATATACATTCATGCAGTGTTTTTGGAAGAACAAGAGTATTTCTTAAAATTTTCAAAAGACAACTTGATAAATGTTTGTGTACCAAGTTTTGAGTGTAGATATGAATACACAAGTTACAATATAGGCATATTATTATACCAAAGGGTTTTTTAAAGAAAGATATAACTTAAGGCATAGGTATGTAAGAGCCTATATCTATGTGCATAGAGAAGTAGTCAGTTACATAACCTAGAATATGAGTGTGTTTAAGTTTGTGTTAATGTTTGGATAGACACCATGTTCCTAATGAGCTTCCTTATTTTGAATCATGTTTTTGGTAGATTTAAAAATCTTGAAAGATTTTAGGACTTATTAGAGTCATGTTAAGCTATAATTGGTTTGGTAAAGGGGAAAGTTGTGTATGAATCTACCAAGTAGAGTTTACATATAACTAATTTATGTAATACCCAGTCTATTTATAAGAAATTTGTAATCTTCGTAACACATATTCAATTGAATAGTTAAAACAATTGTTATAGAATTTTGGGAATGCAAGCACACAAATTGGTCAAATAGTGGTCATTTCTTATACCAAAAAAGAAAATCTTACTATAAAAAACCTATAAAGTAACAAAAGAAGGGTCATTCCTAAAGAGAGGGCCTTATATGAATTTTTTCGGGTAAGAAAGAACAAATAAGTAGGTTTTGATTGTGATGAAACAAAATATAACTAAGTAGCTTTATATATGAAAATAAGAGCAGTTCATTAAAAAAAACTTGGTCTATTTCCGTATACACCTTGGGAATTGCATACTAATCATCGTTACAAGAATAAATCAATTCATATTTTGAATATTCATGGTTGTTAATTAGAAAGAGAGACAATCAAATTAACCCTAACTATTGAACAACCTAAGTCAAGCATATAAAGATTTTATCTATTAATAAGTTTATGAATCAGGAAGATTGATGAAATGGAACAATACACGCTAAGTTTTGCATTTAATTTAGCTAGTTATTTTTTTTGGGATCTAAGATTCTTGAAAATATTTAATTAAACCTAGGTTCTATATAGATTAGAGGGATTAAATAATTATGGATTTAATATCTTGTTTAGTATAAATTGTAACAAATACAAATTAGTAAGCCTTCTTATTAGTTAAACAATACAATCATAAAAGATGAAAACAAAAAACAATTGATATTTAAAATGTAAATTGAATGATGAAAACAAATCAATGTCAGAGTGTAATACATCTCAAGATTTCAATTTCTTTTAACCAAGTGTACAACTTTAGCCATATAGGGGCATAAATGGGACAAAATAATGGAAAGAGAGGGAAAATAAAGATGGTTTCTCTCTAAACCGTAGAAAAACTTACTAACCAAAATCTTCCTTAAAATTGTGGTTTTTAGGCTATTTAAATGGTGGACATGCCATTTTTTTTGAAATAAACACAGTGGAGGACATGACATTTCCTAAGCTATGTATCTTATTACTTTTATCAAGAGAGGAACGTAGGCTATATGAGACCATATATCTTATTTTTAACTTTTATGAAGATGGATATAGGCTAAGAAAATCATGGACCTTCCTATAAATTTTTCTCCATTGGTAAATGAAATACGACAATGTCTTAGGTGTGTATTCTTAAAAAAATTTCTCCCTCATATGGTTGCCTTTTAACCCATGCCTCAAGGTGTGTCTTTATCTTTAAAATCTTAGTATAGAATACGCTTTAGAAAAAAAGCATGTTTTAGGCTGTGTATAATTGATATCTCTCAAAACTTGAAATATAAAGTCCTAAAGCTCTTCCTAAGCTTTCCATGATTATGTTGAATCATTCCAAGTGGATATTCAAAGAGATAATTAATCCCACTTCGAGTAGCACTGTTAAAGTGATCATAATTGTGCAAATATCTTCAATTTTCTCTTCACACCTTCATTAGAAACCTAAATAAAAATATAAGAACAATGAGTACATTTAGGTATAAAATAAGTGTAAAGTATTAAATATTAAGGAAAAACGTGTCATTTTACATTCCTTTAAAATTTCTAACACTTGGTTTTTTCTTGTCCTTTGGTAAACATATTCTTTAACTTAAACAACAATTAAAAAAACCTCGTTTAATTTATTCCTCACGATCTTAATAGGTATAAACACCATAATATATAAATCCCATTAAGAGTCAAGCAAACATAATAAAGTTAAAGTTCATATGAAAATTTCAACAAAAATCAACATAGTAGTTTCATTCAGAAGTTAGCATAAAAATTTAGTTAATTTTTCTCATCAATTTCACTTTATTCATTCAGGTATTTCATAGGTCAGGTGTTTCTTCATATTTACCTTAGGTAAATGCATTACCATAGTCTTGCTAATATATTAAATCTCCACTACTTAGATTATATATGCTTATGATAAAAAATCTTATTTCTTAGTTGAAATGGGGTTGGGATCAAGTGTGAGGATTTTTCTAGATAAAGAGGTTTAAAACCAAAGAAATTAGTAAAGTATTTAAAACATATATTGGGTAGATATAGTGTAACATCCCATCACTGATGGGAAGGGTAAAATAGTAATTTGGAATGGGTTATAAGTGTTTAAACTTGTTTCGACATGTTCATGCATAGTATGGCCTCCATATATACATGAATACTAATTTTTGTATATGCACATGACTATACATGCATTCATGACATTTCCCGGCATATGAGTCATAAATGTGAATTTTGTGAAAAATGTGATTTTTGTGCTTGAACATTTAATTGGAGTGGTTTTTTGTGAGTTTTGCACTTTTGGAAAATTTTGAAAATTTTTGGGGTACATTTCTGGATCGAAAAAAATGCCAAGTAGCAGACGGACCAATTTTCGGTAGTAAAAAGTACTGTGCAATGACACTGAAAATTAGATACATGATTTTAGGCATTATTGTTTTGAGTCATTAGAATTTTGGGGAAAGATTGAAGTAGAAATTGAATTTGATTTGGAAAGGAAATAAATGAGTGTCTACAAACAAGACAAGTGGTAAGTGACACTTGTCACTTGCCTACTTATGTCTTATACTTTGTGTTTAATTAAAAACCTATCTTTGGATAGTCTTCCACGATGTTCTCTTGTAAGAAGACAAAACTCTTTTGCTTTCTTCTCATCCGAAATCTCCTCTTTTTCCTCCTCCTTCGTTTGTTTCTTTCTTTCTTCTTGTAAAGTGCTACTCTTCTCCACCTTATCAATAGCTCTTCCATCTTAAGTGCTTTCTCAAGCCTAAGTCATCTACCTCCCTTAACATGATGATTGTTGTGTGTGTGAGTGGTGGTCGTATGTGGTGTTGAGAGGTAGAGAAATTG
>JAOSBK010000006.1:30536002-30549237 GCA_027568895.1 Erythroxylum shatona | reverse complement strand
TTCTAATTCTCTGTTATTTGTAGCTCTTTGCGAAAAAGGTTCAAAGATCTATTCAACCCCCTTCTAGATCGTTTACACCTAAATTGTTGATTGAATGTTAGATAGGTTGTACCAAAGGCTTCTCCTCTAAAAGGAGAGGTTTGATCCATAAACAAAATTAAAAAAATAATAGTATTCTCCTACAAAATCTAAGTTGACATTTGAATCAATTAATAACTTTAAATAACCACATTTAACTTAACTCTCACTGAATCATAGACAAGGACTATTCTATTATTATTTTGGTTTTGGTGTTTAGATAAAACAAAAGATCAATACTTATCCAAAATTCTCATTTTATGGATTCTTGGTTGATTTTGGATTTTGGTAAAGATGGGTTAATATATTTAATAAGATCTCTCTTAACACTTATTACTTTTTAGGGCAATTAATGCCCCTAACGTTTGAAGAATAATAGACATAACTAAGTGATCATAATTTTCAATCCTTTTAATATTTTTCTCCCTAATATCCTTTTGCGAACATTTCCAAATTCCTTCAATCCTTTAGTTACGGGAATGCTAGAGGAACCAGATCCTTCTAGTTGTAGAGAATTCTCCTCGAACATAGCATCATTTATTTCACCAAAGTACATCTACTCACACTTCTTTTACTGCTAGCAAATCAATTGTAACCTTAACTCTAGATTACATCATTTCTTTCTACCTTTGGCTTTTACCCTTACTATTTATATCTTCTTTAATTGACTTCAATTACATATTATTACCATTTAAATTCTATTCCATTTATTTCTCACTATAGATGTTCCTCATTTCCTAAATTAGCTTACTCCATTATATTCTAATCATTTTCATCTAGTTTCTTTTACCCTTTTGTTGAGCTTTAAGCCCTATCAGCTCTATACAATCCCCTTTTGAGAAGGTTCTTCTAATAGCTTTCCACATCTTACCATTTTGTTTTATCATTAGTTTCCATTTGTAGGAAACAACAATGGATTCATGATACAATCATTCTCACCAAACCTTATTAGGGAAATAACATTAGGTAATTCCTTTTTCATTCCCATACTTACACACAATCGAGCATAACTAATTCTCTTCCTTTTTGATGTTGTTTCATCTATATATATTGGTTTACTAATAGAACTTACTAGTATACTCAAAACTTTTATTGACCAATATTTCAATTATAAATTATACATATTTATCAATATTGGAATATTCTCATGTATAATTTTTATAGATTGATAATTGGTTTCCAAAATGGAGAAAAATAGAAAGGTTTACAATATGTCATTGTGCATCTTTAACTACTCTTTTAGCTTTTGTCCCTCTAGAGAACCTGAACCGTATAATGTTCTCTTTTGATATATAACCTCAATAAATTCTCTTCCTTTCTGCTACTTGTAAGCCCAAGATTTAATAATTGGAAAAAGAGTACTTTTCATATAAAGAATCAGATTCTAGTTATAAATACGATTTATAAAAAATTTCAATTTCTAAATAATGTTATAAACAAGAGTAATTTCAAACTGATTCATAATCAATCGTTGGTAGAAGACGTGTAGGTGGTTGACAGTATACTTTGGATCGGAATCGGGGGGAGTACTGCCTGATCGTTTCTACTAACTTTTTGCCCCAATTTATATTCTTTTTATAATTACAATTTTGAATTTAAAAAATTAGCATTTTTTATATTTTATATATTCAAATTCAATATTTTTTATATATTAAAATTCAATATTATGCAGAAATTTTCTTTTGAATAAATTAAAGAACCTATAGTACTAATCCCACCATAATAACATTATATCTCTTAGCTCTTACCTTTAATACTTCCACTTTAGGGCAAATAATGATTCTAGCTCCCTCTTGGATAGGAGGGAAATATTCTAATAAGTTATCTGAGCTTTCCCTAATACTTGTTTCTAAATCATATGAAGTCTAAGAGATGGGGGCTTGAGGATGACAAAGTATGATTCTCTAGAATCATTAAGGGGGAATGGGCTTGAGCATTTAGGTTGCTAGTTTATGAGGAAAGAAAAGGCTTAGATGATGAAGGGGCAAGGAGGGGTGTCACCATATCTTGTAAATTTTGTCTTGCTAGTTTATGAGGAAAGAAAAGACTTAGATGATGAAGTGGCAAGGAGGGGTGTCATCATATCTCGTAAATTTTGACTTGCTAGTTTATGAGGAAAGAAAAGACTTAAATGATGAAGGGGCAAGAAGGGGTATCGTCATATCTCGTAAATTTTGACTTGCTAGTTTATGAGGAAAGAAAAGACTTAGATGATGAAGGGGCAAGGAGGGGTGTCGCCATATCTCGTAAATTTTGACTTGCTAGTTTATGAGGAAAGAAAAGGCTTAAATGATGAAGGGGAAATGAGGGGTGTCACTATATCTTGTAAATTTTGACTTAGGTTTGAATGTCTAACATTTATGGCTTAAAAGAGCAAGTAGAACTAATAGGTTGCAACTTCGTTTAAAAAGCAATTGTTATGAGAAGTAATAAGCATAGGGCAAGAAAAGAAGAAAAGTGGAAAGATGAAGATTTCTTTAGTTACTAATAGGAGGAAGGATTAAACTAGGAAGTTTGTAATACTTTAGGAAATAGATGTGGATAAGTGTTCAAGAAGAGGAAAACATAAATTATGAAAAAGGTGATGATGTGAATTTGGTTGATGAATCTTCTAAAACTAAAGGGAATTATAGGAATTAGAAAAAATTGAAAGAAGAGTAAAGGTGTTAAGAATAGTGGAAACAAAACCAATAGGCAATTTGGTGGACTATGAGGAATGTCAAATGTTAGTATTTTGATACGATGGAGAATTTAAAGAGGTAATATTGTAACTATATGAAATTCACATGATGGAAAGCAAATCATTTGACCTTGAGATTTTAATTTTCTTTTAGTCAAATTTATTAATTGTAAACTTAGTTAGTAGTTGGATAATGGCTCCCTAATTCATATTTCTAAAATATTACATGTGTTGAGGTAAAAATGGAGGTCGAATAAAGGAGAAGGGAATAAGTTCATAGTCAAGAAATAAATTAGAAGTGGATAAATTGGAGATATGGAGCTGTAATTTAGTTTAGTTAGTATTATAATGTTGAATAAAGTGGCCTTTATATCCTCTAATACGTGTCGAATGCATAGGAATCATATCTATAGGGAATGTATTTGTAGCTTTTATAATAAAAAGAATTGATGTTTAGGAAATAAAGGAGGGTTTGGTTGGATGTAATTAAGAAAATAAAGTAAGATTAAATTAATGAAAGCAAATCAAATAAATCAATTGAAGATTGATAAAATTGATGAATGCATTTAAAATCCGATTCTTCGCTGAATCTCATCCTGTACACAAACAAACATACTTCATTATCTTGTTAGACTTCACACCTCTCTTAGAAACTATTAGTCGTAGGTTAATAGTAAGCTCTTTTAAGCCTAGTTTTCCTTTAGGTCATGTTTAATCAAAATAAGCTCTTTAACTAAACCTAGTTATCGAATAATCTAGAATAAGCTCTTTGGATTTAGGATGATAGTCTCATTACAAACTAGGAAAACAAATTAATCTAGGCAACAACTACACAAGCTTAGGTCATTTAAACTATGTTATATTATTCCTAATTAGTCAGTACTTTTAGTTTACCACAAATAAATCAAAAATACAACTATTACGTATTGTATTCAAGAATTTTGGCAAAGGGTTTCTATAAAAATAATCTAATGAAATCATTCAAATAATTCTTACAAAAATACCTAAATTAATAAGCAAAGAATAATATTAATAGTCTCCAAAAAGAGAGAGAGAAAGTCAACAATACACAATGAAAAGATGCTAAATTTTCATCTTTGGCTTTGATTTCCCCTTCGATCTACAACGAAGAAGGATTAGCCCTCTATAGATCTTAAAGAAGTTAGAGTTCTATTGCTTTTGTGTTCCAAAAATGTTTCACACCTTCTTTGGACCTGTATCTTATAGATTATGCTAAATTCTTCATTTTTTTACATTTTCTTGTCCTATCTTCACCCTAATCCATCTCTTGTTCCACAAAGATAAATGAGTTTGAACATCAAGTGTATGGTTCAAGGAATGTGCTTTTTAACTCATTTTTAGCTCTTATGCTTCCAACTTGTTCCTAAAACCAAATATGAACAAAATAAGTATCACAAGCATTTCATAGCATTAATCACTAAGTGTTATAAAGTAAATTTATAATCAATTAAGCACATATCAACTTCCCCCATACTTAGCTTTTGACCATCCTCGGGTAAAACAACAAAATCCAATTCATAAACTAAAACACTTCCAAATTTTCCATATTTCCTAAGAATAGATAGTCACAAGAAAAGAGAAATAACTTTTAAAACCATAGCAAGAACTAAACATTAAATTCCTCTACTCATGACTAATCAATAACCATTTCCTTCAAAAACTGAGCAATCTAGGGGTAGACTGAAAAAATTTGTTTAAGAATAAGATAGATCTATAGGTACACTCAAATACCATTCATGATCATGACAGTCCATAACTTTGCATATCATTTTAGTTTACCACTAGGATTCACATGCATAATCATGAATCAAAAGACTTTTTAAGTTTGTAATGTGGGTAAAGGTTAAGGTGAGATGTATTTAGATAATGTAGTGTAAAAGTTACCAAAACTAATGAAGTAAGAAAAACACTCAATGTAACATTAAGTGCAAAAACTAACATTCACTCAAAACTGGGTATTATTAACTATGATGAATGTAAAAACTATATTTCACAACTCGGATTCATGCTTTCACACTATAAACCACATAAAGTATGAGGAATTAGAAGGAATCACTTACAAAAATCGATGATAAACAATACATTATAACCATAAGGAGTGATCCTTCAAAAACATTGTCTCCCTCATTCACGTCATAATCAAGTTACCCTTTCCATGCAACTTTAGGAAGAAAGAATAATCATGAATAATTTTGCAACACTGCATTTCCTTCTAGATAATTTTATTTTTTCTTTATTTTTTTCTTTTCCTTTTCTTTTGGTTCTTTTTATATAAAAATTGAAAGAAGCTACATCAACATTAGGATTTATTGATAAGACATAAAATGACATGCCAACAATTATAACCAACCTACACATGTGCTCACCCCCCACACTTCTACTCATGCGTTTCCATAAACATCAACAATCATAATGCTCAACTAGCTTCAAAGTTTAGGTAAAACATTTGGTTAGGTTTAAGGCACGTAATGTGGTTAGCACTTAAAGAAAAGGCAAATAAAGCTCAAGGGGGCTTATTAAAATGAAAAATGATAGGTAAGCTATTTGGAAAATGTAACTTATGAAACAAAGAATGCCTATATCATTTTCATATTAAAGAATATTTTGTTATGCTCAATTAGTATTAATTCAAAAAAAATGCTTGACCAAGGTGGAATGACACTTTGAAATAGTTTCCAAATGTCATTAATTAAATCAATTACTAATGGTAGAGAACTAACATGATTAGAATAAAATAGAGTAGACATTAATTCAATGTTTTATGTCTATGTGGATAATGAAAAGATTTAATTATATGAAAATTATGAACATTAAGGATTGAATTATATGAAAAATTATATACAGAAAGGTTAGTCAAAACCACTTAGACTTTTTTAAAGATTTGGGTGGCTATGGTACATTATTAGACACCAATCTTGATTTATAGATATAAATTATTTAATTTGGGAATTAAAAATGAATGGAGGAGTTTAATTCATCTAATCCTAAATATGATTTAGGGTTATAATTATATCTATTATATCATATTCAGGTACCTGATAATTATAGAGAAAGAACGAGTTGAAAAGAGAAAAAGGTATTTTAATCAAATCGAACTTGATTATAAAGTTTTAAAAAAACTTTACGATTAAATATGTGATATTTAGTAAATAAGGATCAATATGAGATATTATATCTCATTAGGGTATAAATGGTATTGAATAATAATTAATTTTAATTCTAATTAAATTTTAATTAAAATTAAAATTTTATTTCAATTAAATTACTAAAATATTCATATCCTATTATAAGTAAGCTTAGGCTCTAACAGAGCTAGTACTCTTGCTTAACCTTTCTACAATAGTTATATAGTTTCTTCAACTCGTTCTGTGAATAGTGCTAGAAGTCAAATACTTGTGTGGCTACGGTGGTTAAGATGAGCTAGTTTTAGAAATAGTTTAAAGAAAATGACAAGAAAAGGATCAAGTTTCACAATAAGGTATAAGATCTATATTTTATTGTGCTTTATGTATTAATCATATTATAGATTTAAAGTGGTCTTGGCTTTTAAAACAATCACATGAAATGGTTTTATAACTATTTCTTTATGTGCAAGATTATATCTTGCTGAGATTTTTCAATAACAAGGGCCCTATTTTATTCAAGGATAAACTCAGAGCTGACATCTCTAATAATGGTTATAATTGTATGACCTATAAGAGTCTTAACTAGTATAATCTTCCCATTAGCAGAAGAACAATAAAGCAAAACACCATGAGGTAGGTTTATCTAACTTTCTTGTATGATCATGGTAAATAGAAACTCACATAATATCCATTAGTAATCAACATGTATATAAAAGTTTAATTGGAAATTATTGGTTGGTTAGGTGGCAAATGGCAGTCGTTGCCATAACTTGATGAAGAGTAATTGAGAGTTGATCAACTTGGGTAGCCACAATATTATATAATAGAGGGAGTTCCCACTTTTAATTCTCATGATCTGATTTGAAAGCAAATAATCATACATCAAGTTCATTATATGGACTATTAGTAGTTATCATAAGTTCCCATTTCAGTGGTTGCATTTCTCTTTGAAGTTAGTGTTACCCTAATATACCATTGGACCAAAAAAAAAGTTGTTCTCCCTTCTGCTGCAATAATAAAAAAATTTCTAACCAATTAATTGAAAGGTTTTGAAGGGGCTTGGGAAGAAATTGGATTGGATACAAGTGAGCCTATAAATAACTAGGACATTTATCTCAACCCAAAACATTAAAGCATTGGGTTATAAGTACTATTTTTGTATATAACTCACTTCATTCTTGTGTCCCTTTTTGACGTGGGATTACTCCACTTGTGAATTTCCAATATCTCCCCCTCACAAGTGGATCCACCCATATCGAACTAGCTCCCCCTCAACCCATAGCTTATTTAAGCCATTTGAGTCACTCAGTGAGTACATCTCCCACTCACAAATAAAATAATAGCTCCCCCTCAACCCATAGCTTATATGGAGCTGTTTGAGTCATTCCCTGAATCACCTACTTATATGATCAAAATCTATGAATCTCTTTTCATTGGACTTCTCCAACCTATCTATGATAACAATAAAAGATTTTTAAGGGGCCTAAGGAGAAATTAGACTGCATCCAAGTGAATCAAATACAACCAAGACATCATATCTCAAACCAAAACCTAAAGGCAATGAGTTATGAGTCCTATCTTTATATATAATTCACTTAATCCTTATATCTCTTTTTGATATAGGATTACTCCACTTGTGAAAATCTAACATTAATTTTGTATTTGTCCAACCATCCTTGTTTCTTTAGGAAGTTATCTTTGAATCTTGAAATCAATAGGACTAATGTATAAAACTTTTAAAGTTTGCACTTAGAACATTAATTAATCACTCACCTGATAACTGAACCGACATTAGCAAGAAATTGTGGATGGCATCCTTTTTAACAAAAAATTCTAATAATTATTTAGTTTGCTTATCTTTTGAACTCTATAGTACGTACTAGAGTTTAAATATCCCCTCAACATTTCTTTGTTTAGTATAATTAAATCAAAACCCCGGCAATAAGACCTTTTTTTAAATCAACTGATGAATAAAACAAGAGCTTTTTACTAAATCAATTAATGAATAATGTTCTATTAGTTTATGTCATACAATCAATTAATTAGTTGTATATTGATGATAATTAATTAAAGACATTATTTATGTTATACACGTTAATAAGATGAAATTCATAGGATAAATACACCTTGTAAATAAAATTATAATAAGAACACAATTCTAAAATTTAGATTATATTTATATTTTTCCCTAAAATGTCCCAAGTCATTACGTTATTACTGGATATTAATACAATGAAAAGAATAACACACATTATATTTTTTCCTTATGAAAGAAGTAGTCAATCGCATGTCAGTTTATGTCCTACAACTAATCAATTAATTGTATTTTAGTTAGAAAATAATTTAAAGGCTTTCTTTTTCTCATAAAAGCTTAGATGTATATGCTAAAGTCTATAAGATAAATATATATTACAAATGAAATTATAATTATGAAATTCATATTGCATTTATGTATTATCTTTAAATTACTCCTAGTAATTGTTTTATTAAGATTAGACATTAATAGAACGTAAAAATACTAACACACGTTATATTTTTTCTCGTTAAGGATGTAATTAATCTTATAGACTAAAGTATAGAGATATTGAAACAAATATGTAGGTATTTGTTAAGTTCACTTAATTGAACCTATATGAGATATCCATTTAGAACATTATTTCATATCTATGAAAATTATCATTGTAATGATTATACAAGTGATCATTGGACTTAAGATCTTCAAAGTTATCTTGTATAGGGATAACTATCTTTTGATACTACTTATGACCTGTTCTAGTTAAAGATAGCTCAGTCGATAGTCATTAGATGTAGCCTGAACTACATAGAGATAGTTGAGTGATCAAGATAGGATTTATCACCCTAAAGTAATTAGGGAGAATATTTCATTGTTCTCATTTAATATTTGATTCGAGAAATCCTTGGCTAAGGTGGAATAAAATTTTGTAAATAATTTATAAGTTTCATTAACTGAATCAACAATTAATGGTACAGAACTAATATGATTGGACTCAAAATAAAGTAGATATTAATTTCATATTATATGTCTAATAGAAACATTGTATGATAAAATGATTGAATTATATGGAAAAATCATACACAAAAAGGTTAGTTAAAATCACTTTGACATTCCTAAATATTTGGTTGATCATGATGGGTTACTTGATGTTAATCTTGATCTATGGATATAAATTGTTTAATTATAAAATTAGAGATAAATTAAAGGATTTTAATTTACCTAATCTTGAATGTGATTTAGGGTTATAATTGGCAACATAATCGAGAACCTAATGGGTTATATATAAAAAATATGTTGCAGAGAGAAAAGATAATTTAACCAAGATGGATTTGATTGTAAAGTTTGAAAAACTTTATTATTAAATATGAAATATTTAATAAATAAAGATCAATATGAGATATCGGATCTTATTTGGGAATATCTTGTATTTAATTATAATTATCCTAAAGTTTAATTGTTAATTTCAATTAAATTACAAAAATATTTAAAACCTATTATAAATAGTTTCAAGCTCTAATGGATTCAAAACCAATTATAAATAGTTTCAAGTTCTAATGGAACTAGCTCTCCTTACATAACTATTTCAACAAAAGTTATAGAGTTGTCTCAATTTGTTATATAGATACCGATAGAGGCTAAACACTTAAGTAGCTATAGTGATTGAGATGAGTTAGTTTTAGAAATGATTTGAATTTAGTTTTAGAAATGATTTGAAAGATATGTAAAAAAATGATCAAGCTTTAAAGTAAGGTACGAATTAAGATTTATTATTTATTATAATTTAAATGTTAATTATTTATAGAATTTAACTAATTTTAGCTCTCAAAAAATTAAATATAAAAAATTGTCATAATTATTCCACTATGCGTGGAATTGGATCCCAAATCAATTTCTCAGCAGTATAGAGTCAACTTTAATTCTATAACTTATTAAAATTGTTTGATTGTTATTGATTTTGAATTTTGAAATTAAATCACAAACCTTAAAAATTAGATTTAGGTCTGATTAATCTTAAGTTCAATTTAGAATTGAAATTAAAATGAAACCCTATGCTTGAGAAAATCTGAAAAGTTCATATTTAGAACAATAAAAAACCCAAAAACCATTGAAGGAATTTATGGTTGTTGCTACTGATATTGGAATTTCTTGTTACTTGTGTTTGATGGAGTTCCGATGATTGAAGTTTAGTCGAATAAGGTTGTATAAGGTGTATAAAATGGTAAATAAATCCTACTATTGGCAGCTAGAATAAGCCATCGATGTGGTTGATTTGCTGGAAATTATTGTGGAGTAATAAGCTGTCAGAAACTACAACAATCGATGGCAATAGCTATTGGAACCAAGAGGCGACGTGGCAGCGGTGGAAGCTGTTAATGTGATAACATGGAGGAGACAAGGCTGGAGGAGCGTCTGGCTAGCGAGAAGATTCAAGTGAGCGATGGCTGGTCTTCGGTGACGTGTGACCTGAATGCTATGGCTGGGAGCTTACGACTACATAAGCAAGGAAGACGAGTCTCCTCGCTGAAGCTAGCTGGCGGGAGTGGCAGGTGGCAGGTGGCAGTAGCCTTGGGAGTGGCAGTTAGGGTTTATAACGTAGGGTGTTTAGGGATTTTTGATGAAAAACATGGATGTTTGATAACGAGGATAGAGGTGTGCTGGTATTAAGATAAGTTCTAGGGTTAGAATAAGGGATGTAGGGTTAGAATAAGGGGTGTTTAGCAACATGAATGCAACTAGCCTTTGGCCATAGAGCGAGCAAGATTTTCATAGCTTTCGGGATTTTCCGGCGAAATTTCATCCCTTATCCATGGCTTCTTCTTCTTCCCCTAACCCTTTCCGAACCCCTCTCTCCCCCATTCCCATCCCCGCATCTCTTTCCCCTCAGAATTTCGAAATTCCTCTAATCCCTAACCAAAACACTGATCCCAACATCATCTTACCTAGCCAAAATACAGACTCTCCTTCGAAATCAAACCTTCTCATTGACCCTAACCAAGCCATAGTGACAGATCCTCGAGTAACTACTACCGCCACTTCTACCCAGCCCCATGATCTTCCAAAACTGGGGACCATCAGATCATGGAAGGCAGTGGTTTCAGAAGGTTTGGCAGGATCCACTTCTGATAACGCTTGAACCTATTATCCCCCAGAGATCAAAGAGGAGCATATCTACGTCATACCCCCTCCAAAGTTAGCTAAGAAGGGAGCTGCACAATTCAAGTTAGCAATAATCGATTTTTTCATAGGAAAAGACCTACTTATCTAGTAGTTCGAAGGGCTTTAGCTAAGGCATGGGTAGAGTTTGGACTCAAGGAGATTTTAATTACCAGCTCAAATAACTGCTTGTTCAAGTTTGATTCTAAGCTCGATTTGAACTCGATACTGGAAAAGGGTCCTTCGCATATCCAAAGGAAACCCTTATTTCTGCGAAAATGGTGTCTAAATGGGGGGAGCAAGAAGAGGTTAAGATTGCCCCTGTGTGGGCTAGGATTCACAATATTCCAGTCGAATGTTGGAATACTAAAGGGTTGGGACGGATTGCAAGTGTTGTAGGTCATCCCCTTGTAATGGATTCCTACACAGCAAGGATGTCTAGGATAGCATATGCTCGGTTGTGTGTGGAGTTAGAACTCCATTGGAGTTGGCCATCTTCCTTCCAACTAGCTACGTAAAATGAGGAGGGGATAATAATCTTTAAGGAAATCAGAATAAAACATAAGTGGAGGCCTGATCAGCAGATGCAGAAGAAGCAAAGGGCACCCACAGGCAGAGTGTTTGAGACTAGGTTTAATATAGAATTGGATAAGGGAAAGGAGAAGGTAGCAATCGGTCCAACTTAGTAGGCAACAACACAGGGACTAATCTCTGATAAGGCAGTTCATAATAATGAGGAAATTGAAGTACCAGAGATTCATAATGAGCAATGCATGGGGCAAGGAGCTCTAAAGAAGAACCATACTAATGAGATGACAATTCAAAAAGACAATGATGCAAACACAGTAGTGAGTTCCTTTCTTCAGCATTAAGATCAACGAAGGCAGGAAGAATCTAGTAGAGACCTTGAGGATGCCACCTCTTCTGTTGAAAATCAAATAAGTACATGTTGGGTCCAAAACCCAACTGCTTAAAACTTAACACTTTCACTATTGCTCTAATACCACATCTGTTGGACCCCGTTTCTAAAGCCCAACTTCTTGAGCCCTGAAGCCTTGTGCTTATTTCCTTGTAGGGTCATTAGCTGTCACTCCACAATCGTGGTGAGCGCACACTATTTAACCATCAAAATCATAAGTTGACTTATTCATACAAATTGTATCTTCAAGTCTCAAGATCGTTTTGAAACAAGAATCACCTCAAACGGAGTTATATAACTCAAGATATGCTTAAAACGCCTAAAAGAGCTCATACTTTAAACATGCTCTCCTAACCGACCTCTCATTCACTTTAATGCAAACTTCCTCAATTCAACTCCAAATGGTACAAATTTTTATGGATAGTAAGATATATGTCTTAGTAATTCAGTACTTCAAGAATCACTTCAATCCGAGGTCGGATGAGTGAGTTATGCCCAAAAGAATAGACTATGTTCACACCCAAAAACAAATTGAACCTCTTTTGGCGCGATTACTATAACTTTTGATCTAGATGTCGGCTTGAGTTCATTTTTCGACCATTAGAAAGAAGACATCTAAACCTACAACTATCATGAAGACCACAAAACGATATTCGGCCTCCAACTATGTCAAAAATCACCATCTTTCCCGTAGATGTCCGTTTAACGGACATCCATATCCGTTTAATGGACATGAATCGAGTGCAGGATACCAAATGACCCGAGAAAGTCAGTTAAACGGACATGCAAGTCCGTTTAACGGACATTGACTGGCCAAGGGGTGTTTTGACACCCGAGAATGTCTGTTTAACAGACTCCCATGTCCGTTTAACGGACATTGGGGCTCCCCAAAGCCCCCAATGCCTCTCCAATGCTTCCAAACTTCAACCTTACATCATAAACACTTGAACACTTCACAAAATCACTCATTCTAAAGCCTAAACACTTCATAACACTTCAAACTCCAAGTTTAACTCACCAACTTCACAAATTCCAACTTAAATGGTTAATCAAATCCACAAAATTTCAATCATTAATCATCAAAGCTATCATAAACACAAGCTATATGTACAGCAAAATGGACCTTAACTGTATAACTTCCAATCCTCATAACTTCTTACTCCATATTCCAATAATTGCATATTATACCTCAATGGAAAGATAACAAGATGCTTTACAACTTTCATGAAGGATGCAAAAGTC
>JAOSBK010000006.1:30504608-30533671 GCA_027568895.1 Erythroxylum shatona | reverse complement strand
TCACCGACGGAATGGCACTTTCGTCGGAACATAACCTGAACTAAATTTAGCGACGTACAAATTACCGTCGGTAATTGCTGAAAACTTTCCGACGGATTATATTTCCGTCGTTACCTTTATTACTTACTTACGAAACGTAGCGACGGTGGTTCCGTCCCTATTTTCACCGACGAAATAATATTCCGTCGATTTTTCGTTGACAATAAACCGACGGTTAGTTTCCATCAGTAAGAAACAACGACGGCCATGTTTACGACGGTTTCTTCTTTCGTCGTGTTCCGTCGGCAAAAACATTCGCCGACGGAAATATCCATTTCTCCTACGGAATATTCCGTCGGCGAACATGAGTTTTCTTGTAGTGATTTTCTCACCTTAAACCTTGTCAAAGAAAACATCAAAACAAAGCTTGTTTACACAGAATTGTAAACTAAACATGCTAGAATCCAGTGTTCTACCTTCGTAGACTAGCAGGATATAAGCTGAGGCAAACATTCAAAAGAGGCACTTACATTCTCTAACTTGTCACTCAAATTCTCTTTGGAAAATTATTATGTAAAATAGGAAATTTATGGATAAGAACGTTAGGCTTGATCCAAGGGAACGAATACCGTGTCGTACCGCAAAAAACAAAACGGTGTATCACCTACATATTGGCCAGTACCATAAATTTGGAAAACAGTGGGGACTTATTTGCAATTTTTGAAAATTTAAACCTAAATTCTCCCTCTCTGTTTCATCCCTCACTCAGACACTCGCTCTCTCGAAACTACCTTCTTCTCATTTTTTCTCTCTGTCATCGATTCTCACTTTCACAGTTTCACTCACCACCGTTGCTCTCTCTCTCTCTCTCTCTCTCATTCTCCTCTTCATCTCTGAAGGTACTGCTCCCTCTCCAACGGTGTTGCTCCTTCTCTTATCCTCCCTGATCCACGCTAGCATCTGAGATCCTCAGCTCCTCCACGCGAAGTCCCGAAGACGTCACCATCTTCAACCCTCCTCCACGAGAACCATCTCACCACATCGTCGCCACCACTGAATGTCTGAAGGAGGAGAGAAGGCTGCTACTTGCCCAAATCTACACTCGAAGCAGTGACCTGTCACCTAAGCAGTGACCTGTCACCTAACTCGAAGACCCAACCCAAAACTTGAAGCTTGTGAATTAGTTTTTGGGTATGTTTTTTTAGTTTTTTATTTTTTTTCCTGCTTAATGGCATTTTTGATTATGAATCGATTTAATTACATTTTTGATTGTGAATCAATTAGAACTAAGTTTTGTGATTTGCGATTTGCGTGTATCTGGGTTGGATGTTGGAGTTGAATGATTCGCGATTTTATGATTTAAATATTGGAGTTGAATGAGTCACGGTTTTGTTTTGGTTTTGTGATTTGTGAGGGTTGGATTGGATTGCATATTGGAGTTGAATGATTGTTTGGTTGATTTCTGGTTTGGTTTGAAGATTGGTTTAAGTTTAACCGATTAAGAGAAATTTATGATAAGTTTTTTTATGAATAAAATGCACGGCCTGATCTGAATATGTGATGATGTTGATGAATTGAATTTACTCAACTAAAAATTTGTAAGTTGAAAGTTGAAATAACTTAAATTAAAATTTTAAACTAAGAATATTAAAGTTACAAACTTGCAAAGACTTAAATAATTTATTTCATATTTGGATATTGGCTTTAGGTAAATAATTAATTGAGTATAAAATTATGCAACTGTAAATTAATAATAATTTGGTTGTAGTTAGTAATAGTATTTAGGTATTAGCTTTGAGTAAATAATTGATTGAGTATAAAATATGTTGAATTATTTGGTAATATATATGCGTGGGCTATCATTAATATTTATAATAGATAATGGATGAAAGTAGTGATATAATAAATGTGTCCAAAAAGAACCTATTTGCAAATTGTGAACATGTTGTAGACTCCAATCATTTATACTTAAACTTATTAATGTCAATTAAAAATCGTAGGAGCAACTTATATATTTATGAACCAAATATAGAATGATGTATATAATATTAATGTTTGTTAGAAATGAAAAGAAGATTTAAAGCTTTAAATAAGAAAAAAATTTCAAAGAATTTATATCCTTCAACTTGATCCTCATGTTATGAATATATCCTTCAACTTGAGCTTCATGTTATGAATAGATGTGTATGAACAATTATATAAGATATGTCATTCATTATTTAGTGATTATGTAAAATCATGTCATACCTTTCATCTTGATTCTCATGTTTGAAACCTTGAATTGAAATTGTTCAAATTTGTTGAAAATGGAAATTGTTTATGTAAGTTTTTTGGTTGTTGGAAATAGAAATTGTTTTATGAATATTTTGTGATTATTGGAAATGAAAATTGTTTTATGAATGTTTTGTGATTATTAGAAATGGAATATGTATGCTTTGTGATTGTTGGAAATGGAAATTGTTTTATGAATGCTTTATGATTATTGGAAATGGAAATTGTTGAAATTTGTTATAAATGGAAATTGTTTTATAAATGTTTTGTGATCATTGGAAATGAAAATTGTTTGAAATAGAAATTGTTTATGTATGTTTTGTGATTGTGAGAAATGACAACTATTTTATGAATGTTTTGTGATTATTAGAAATGAAAGTTGATGAAAATGGAAATTATTTTATGAATGTTTTGTGATTATTGGAAATAGAAATTGTTGAAAATTGTTGGAAATGAAAATTATTTTATGAATGTTTTGCGATTATTGGAAATGAAAATTGTTAAAAATTGTTGAAAATTGTTTATGAATGTTTTGTGATTGCTGTAAATGAAAATTATTTTATGAATGTTTTGTGATTATTAGAAATGAAAATTGTTGAATTTGTTGGAAGTAAAAATTGTTTATGTATGTTTTGCAATTGTTGGAAATAGAAATTGTTTTATGAATATTTGGTGATTATTGGAAATGAAAATTGTTGAAAATGGAAATTATTTTATGAATGTTTTGTGATGATTGGAAATGGAATTTGTTGAAAATTGTTAGAAATGGAAATTGTTTTATGAATATTTTGTGATTATTGGAAATAAAATTTGTTGAAAATTGTTGGAAATAAAAATTGATTATGTATATTTTGTGATTGTTGGAAATGACGGTTGTTTTATAAATGTTTTATGATTATTGGAAATGAAAATTGTTAAAAATGAAAATTATTTTATGAATGTTTTGTGATTATTGGAAATGAAAATTGTTGAAAATTGATGTAAATGGAAAATATTTTATGAATGTTTTGTGATTATTGTAAATGAAAATTGTTAAAAGTGGAACTTGTTTATATATGTTTTTTGATTATTGGAAATGGAAATTATTTTATGAATGCTCTATGATTATTGGAAATGGAAATTGTTGAAAATTATTAAAAGTAAAAATTGTTTATGTATATTTTGTGATTGTTAAAAATGGAAATTGTTTTATGAATGTTTTGTGATTATTGGAAATAGAAATTGTTGGAAATGAAAATTATTTTATGAATGTTTTATGATTATTGGAAATAGAAATTGTTGAAAATTGTTAGAAATGGAAATTGTTTATGTATGTTTTGTGATTGTTAGAAATGGAAATTATTTTATGAAGTTATATCCTTCAACTTAACCCTCATGTTAAGAACATATGTGTATGAACAATTGTATAAGATATGTCATTCATTATTTGGCGATTATGTAAATCATATCACACACTTCAACTTGATCCTCATGTGTCAAACTTTGAATTGAAATTGTTAGAAATGAAAATTGTTTATGTATGTTTTGTGGTTGTTGGAAATAGAAATTATTTATGTGTGTTTTCTGATTGTTGGAAATGAAAATTATTTATACATGTTTTGTGTAATTATATATGTTGAATAATTGAATTGTTCATTTTTTACTTATAGTGAATTGTGTTCCATGAATTGAATTATGTATAATATAATCATACAAAATGAGTTATATTATATAAGATGGATATACATATTGTGTTGTGTGTTATTTATTTTGATATATGCATTCATTTATTTTTACAGATAAATGGAAGGAAGTTCAAGTACTCCCAATCAACCCACTTCAGGAAGATACAATGATCCAGCATAGGCTCATGTCGCATTAGTTCCCGGTATGAGGAACCATAATATTTGCTTGTTTTGTAACAAGCATTTGAAAGGTAGAGGAGTCACCCGATTAAAGAAATATTTAACTAAGGTTAAAAGAGATGTAAAATTCTGTAAAAAAGTAAGTCATAATGTGACGTGGCAAATAAAAACATTGCTTGATGAATATAAACATGAGAGAGATATAAGGGAAATGTTGAATTTTGAAATTGGTAGTGGAAGTTCGTTTTCTAGTTTTCGTGGTGATTATGGAAATGTTGAAGGTGATATTGGTACTGGTACTGGTAGTGTTCCATCTCAGGCTCAAGAAGAAATACCTGAACCTGATGTGAGGAAGAGAAGAAGGCAGATGACTAATTTTTTTGCATCACAAACAACTCTTAGAGCCCAACCTTTAATTCATAGTGCAATGCAATCAAGAGATGTGACTCACAATGTCAATATGGCAATAGCTAGATGGAGTTATGATACAATTTCATCATTCAATCTTTCTTAGTGTTATTATTATCAACCTATGATAGATGTAATAGCCTCTTATGGTTCGAGATACAAACGTCCTTCGATTGATGACTTAAGAGGTAAACTTTTGAGATGTTCTATTTCTGAAATTAGAAGGTATTTGGCATAAAAAAGAGTGAATTGGCCTACTTATAAATGTTCAATCATGTGTGATGGTTAGACAAATAGGAGACAAGAGCCTATTATTCATTTTTTGGTTTATTCTAAAAATGACTATGTTTCTGAAATATATTGATGCATCTAGCCTTATTAGGAATACTGAGACTTTTTTTTGCAACATTTGATGAAGTTGTGAATGAAGTAGGACCAGAAAACATTGTTTAGTTTATTACTGACGATGATTCTACTTATAAAGTGGTAAGGAAAAGGTTACAAAATAAGTATAATTCTTTTTTATGGACTCCTTATGTTACAAATTGCATTGACATAATGCTGGAGAATATAAGGGATCCTAGGTATTTTCTTGTTATTGATGAGACTATACAAAAAGTTAAAAAGGTGACAAAGTTCATATATAATCGTGCATGAGTATTGAATTTAATGAGAAAGAAATTTACCAATAGTAGGAATTTGAGTCATCATACTGTGACAATATTTGCAACAAATTTCTTATCACTTCAGCCTTTTGTTATGATGAAAAAAGAGTTAAGACAAATGTTTATAAGTAATAATTGGAATGCATCTCAGAATGCTAGGTTTAATGCTAGAGTAGAGGTTTGTAAAATTATACTAGAAGATAGAGAATTTTGTTCTTAATGTCAATTTGTTATTCGAGTTTGTGAGTCTTTGGTGAAGGTGCTTTGCTTAGCTGATAGTAAAGAAAAGCCAACAATGGATTTTTTTTATGTCATAGAGAGAGCAACAGAAGCAATCAAGGTCAATTTGAAACATAGGCCTTTTTTGTACACATCATATCTTTCAATCATTAATGAGAGAAGAAAAATACAACTTTTTTCTTTGTTATTTGCAGCTGGGGCTTTTTGGATCCTAGTGTCTATTTTAGATTGGATTTTACTAAGCAAGCTAAAGTTAATAGAGGAATGCTTTTAACTATTACAACAATTGTTAGCACTGACGTGATACAAGATCTCTTAAGCTCCTCACAATTGGAGCTTTATAAGTTGTCTTATGGGATTTTGAAATGCCAATTGCTATTCGACAAAAAGGAAAAACTTTCTCCAAGTATTAGTTGTTTCCTTTTTATTTGTTGAAATTAATTAACACTTTATTTTGTTTATAACTCTACTTTTATTATCTTACGACTTACAATTTCTTGGTGGAATCAATTTGGAAACGATGTTTTAGAATTGAAAAGGTTACAATTCTAATTTTAAGTTAATGTGTTAGCGCAGCAGGCTGTGAACGAAATTGAAGCATATTTGAATTTATCCACTCCAAACAAATGAATAGATTGGAGCATAAGAGGTTGAATGACTTGGTTTTTTTGTTACAATTTAAAACTTCGGAAAAGGTATGTTATTATCATTATTAATTTCGATATGATTTCTTATGATTTTTTAATAATTAAATTTTATTATTTACTAGGAGTCTTAATAGTACAAGCAGTTTAACTGATCTAATTTCTATTGATAATATTGATATTTTGACATATTGGGTTTCTGAAGAATCGAATTTGGTAGATATCAATGACTTGGAGGATAATCTTTGATGGAAAAGCATTGATATGTCATTTGGTGCATTAAATTTAAATGATAATGATGATGAATCTCCTCTCAGTGATGAAGATTTTGTACCAAATAATAGCTGGAGTCAGTGCAGTTATAGCGGGTATCCTACCATAGATGATTGAATTTCGTTCCAGGTTTTTGTTTTTCCTCTTCTTTTAATTTTACTTATATTTGATATCTATGTAAAATTCTATATATGTAATATAATTATAAATGTTTTTGTTTCACATTTAAATTCTATTTGATTATTTCCTCATCACGAACTCTTGTTGTAAATTGTAATAGTATGAGAGTTAAAGATATTTATTGTTCTTTTTATTGAATATTTTGATGTAATTAATATTTATTAAAATGATGAAATTGTATTATTGTAATATTTTAAATACTTTGTATTATTCTTAATTTTATATTTGTATGATGATGATTGTCTTTTTTCATATTAATTGTGGTTATTATTTATATATGAAATATTTAAAAATTATTGTTATTTCATGTTAATTGTGATTATTATTTATTATTATGATTTTTAGAGACTGTGTTTATGTAAACTTGAAAAGTATATGGTACAACTGTATAATATATTAATGGACTATTTCGCAAATTTTAAAAAATTTCAAAAATTATGTTATAATTTTAAAAAATTACCCGAAATGGAACCCGATATTAACCGATACCGGTACAATACTATATCAGAACCCAATCTGATAGCAAATCTGGTATAGTATTTGCAACTTTGGATTGATCATATGCTTTTCTGTAAGTACTAGGAACATCAGTTTAAATGCCTCTACAACTTGAGGGGTTTTATGTTTCAGGCTTCAACAGCCAACAAAGTTTTAAGACATACAAAGTGGTCTTTATTTTACAAGGTAAATGCCTCCAAGATGAGTGTCATACCATATTCTCTTCATGGACCTAACCTAAAATTTAAGGACATCCTTACCATGATAGATTCTTACTTAGGGATAGTATTGTTGTTGTTTTGGATTAACTTGGTTGTTATAAATGTTGAAAAATCATAGCAGAATTAGATTTCGCCCATAATGAAATAATTGTGATTTTTTATTTGATTTTTTGAATATCAGGATTATTTAAAATTATATAAAATGATTAACATGTAAATCATAATAAATCATGAATCTTAATTTGTACATTTTTTCAAAGTTTGGTTTTTTTCTTGTTGTATCTTTCAAACTGTTTCTGAAATTAACTCATCTCAACCACCATAATTGCACAAGTATTTTTACTCTGATAATATCTACAGAACGAGTTAAGAGAACTCTATAATTTTTGCAAAGAATGTTAAACAAGTAATATTAACCTTTTTAGAGTTTAAGTCTATTTATAATAAGTTTTGAACATTTTAGTAATTAATTAAAAATTAATTTCTAATTAGAAACCAATTATATCCAAGTAAGAGTCAATATCTCATATTGATATTTATTCATTAAATATATGTCATTTAGTTATAAAGTTTCTCAAATTTTACAATCAAGTCTAACTAGATTAAGATATGTTTTCTCTCTTCAACTCGTTCTTTGTGTACGACTCATTAGGTCTCCAAATATGTTGGTAATGAATATAAATTGTAACCTTAAATCATATTTAAAATTAGATAAATTAAATTCATTTAATCTATTTTAAATCTTAAAATTAAATAATATATATCCATAGATCAAGATTAACATTTAGTAACGGATTATGACCACTCAAATATCTAAGAAAGTCAAAGTAGTTTTGTCTATCCTTTATCTGCATAATTTTTTTTTGTATAGTTCAATATGTTTATCTTGTAATGTTCTTATTAGACATAGAATATAGAATTAATGTCTATTCTATTTGAATCCAATCATATTAATTATCCATTATTGGTAAATAATTCAATTAACGATATCTGTAAATTATTTTACAAAGTGTTATTCACCTCGGTCAATGATTTTTCTAATAAAAAATAATGAAACATTCTCCCTAGTCATTTCTAGATAATGAATCATGTATTGATCATCACTTAACTACCTTCATATAGTTCATATTATATCCATGGATTACTCACTGAGCTATCATTAACTAGAAAAGATTAAAGTAGTATCAAAATATAGCTAGGGTGTAAATCACTAAGAAGAAGTACAACTTCAATGAATAGATCTCTGTAAAAGAGGGAAGCTACTCCCGAAGCTCAAAACTATTTGCCTTATCATTGCAATTAAGCTAATGGTGTTATTGACGGGTAGGTTGGGCCTCAATAAAACACGGATAAACGCTAAATTTTCTGACCCGTTAATATTACGTTGGGTTAGCATTGTAATTTGAATCCAATTTGACGATATCAAGCGTTGGGTTTCTAACATTAAGGGTGAAAGGCTTGGAGCTTTTTGGATGCTGTAGTTTATTTGATTCTTCAAATTAGTTCAATATTTTTAAAGAAAAGTTCTCGTATTGTGTAATAAGAATGTGCGACCTGGTTTAAAATGTGTCGGGAGTTAGTTTCGTAAAAAAAATTGAGTCCATCTAATAAAATATGATAAATTTTTAAGAAAATTAAATCATAATTTGCATGTTTTTATCTCTTAACTAAATTCTTTTTCGTAATAGTAAGAGATAATTTTATCGTTTAAAAATATTGACAAAAATGAAAGTGATCGGAAATTAACAAATTGCAATGGTACGTATCAAATAAATTGATTTAATTACATATCATTTTAATATGAAAATAAATGAATTATTTTATTAAATCTTTAATAACTAAGATAATCAATTTCTCATTTTTATTTCATAATTTATAATTTTATAAATAATTGTATTTAATTAATTTTATAATTAACAAAGGAAATTTGTAAAAATTCTTATTGTTTTACTAATGGTTCATATTTACATCTCATTACGTATACTTAAAATTCAATAATATTTAATTATGTAAATTTAATTAATAATGTATTAATTATCATATTCCATTAGTAATAATATATAAATTCATGATTTTTATTAATAATTAAGAATATGTTTAGTGGTTTAATATAATAATAAATGATTTTTATTAAATTTTTACTTATTATTTAATAAAAATACTAAATAAGATAATAATGTTTATCTTTATTTATAATTCATTCTTTATAAACAATAAAATTGTAAAATTATAAACTATAAAAATTATTAAAAATAATAATCATTCTATGTTAACATTGAGTACAACGAGTCAATGAGACAAAAATAATTGTGCTAATTCTAGCAAAATTATATGATTGAAAAAATTAATCAACAATATCATTAAGTCAACTATATGATAAAAAATAATTTATTTATTACTAATAATATTGTTATTATTTATTAATAAAGTAAAACAACACTATATATTATATATTATAATTTTATTATAATTAATGATATTAAATATGATAAATTAATAAAAATACTAATTTTTAACAATTTTATTTATTAATAATATAAACTTTTAATTTATTTAACAATTATGATCTTTATGATTTGTTAGTTTCTAATTACTTTCTATGGCATGATTCTCCACTTAATAAAAGCTTGTCACCCGAATCTGTTGTCAACGTTGTTAAGGAAATATATGTATCTCTACTAATTCTAAAAATTTTAAAGTATATTACATTTTTAGAATCAAGAACATTAAAATAAATTTTTTATATTTTTTGATATTTTAAATATCAGAAAGTATTTTTAGTAATTTTATATGTTATTAACATTTTTTATAATAAATAAAATAACACAAATTATTATAATGTTTTTGGTTAGGCCAAGGGTCTGTGTGACTGTGATCCCTTATTTATGTTCCAGCTTTTGACATCTTATTCGTTACCCTCTTAAAATTCAGTTTGATGTAAAGTGTAAAGGTAATGGCATACAGGTATGTGACTCGTGGGCTGTTCATTCATTATATGTATCAAGTAATATTAGTAGATTTATGGGAGTTGAGCAGGTTCTTATCAAAGTGGAAAACCTGCGCTGCGTTCCTGCTCTCTTAAAAATCAAATTAAATCCATATAAGAACGCTTTAACAACCATCAGAACACGATTCTCACTAAACTGAAACAGTTGAGAGATGGTGGCTTCATACTTAACAGAAACAATACATACAAGCTTACACGACAAGAGGAAGCAGGTAATTAAGCTGAAGCACACACCGACAGTCTTCGTACCTGCCTCCTGCTTTCTGCACTGTCGTTTATTCTATTCACATTCACATACAAGTTTACACGACAAGAGGAAGCAAGTAATTCAGCTGAAGCACACACGGACAACAGTCTTCGTACCTGTCTCCTGCTTTCTGCGTTGTCGTTTATTCTATTCACATTCACATACTGATTTGATTTTGAGTAGCAAGCGCTAAATGACAACATCTAGCACTCTGTAACCCGGAGAGCATATACATGTGTAGAAAGGCTAGCTGACATACTTATCAGATGGAAGACTCTATTCCACTACATTTGGTTATAATTAAGATTTTTAATCAAATTGAATGATTTATAATATAATGAAGTATAAATGGATGTAATATTAGAAAATTATTATTTAAAAGATATGAAAGATTCTATAATATAATATAATGAAATGTTACTTGAAATAAGGGTTCATAATGTAGTATGGTGAAATGTTAGTTATCATTTTACATTCTATCATAGATTTTTGGAATCAGAGGTAAAATATTTTTACTGTTTATGATAAAATAGGATGTAATGTGAAACCCTTCATTTGCATCATATTTTATTTTACTTCATTAGAAACCCTCCTCTTATACGATGAAATAATATTACATTCCATTAATAACCACTCAATCAAACATAGCCTGAGCTGTTCACTTACGCACAACATTACATTGAAAATTACAAATTTTACAATAATTTTTACTTTATTTTTAAGGAAACAAAATTGCAAAATTTGATTTGAAATAAAATATTGTTGGTCTTCACACAAAAATTTTATGACCTTGATTGATAAGGTATATGTGTTCATTCAAACATTTGAGATATACTTGTTTTTAAAAAAAATAAATAAGTGGTAAATAGTAAAATATCATTTTTATTGAAGAATTTGACATGACATTTCCACTGCTTAAATTATTTTATATCGACATTTCCAAATCTTATAGTTCAATCCTACCAACCTTATTAAGAATTGTTAACATTTAAATATTATTATGGTTCGAATTAATATTTTTATTTGATTAAAAGGATTTCGTTCAAAGTTTAATACTATAACTTTAGTTAGTTTTAAATTCTTAATTTTATTTAAAAAACAATATCATGCTTACTTGAGGTAATGTTCTGTGATAAAACTTTTGTACGTTCTAAAATAAAATACAAACTTCGTGGCCATTTGCAATTTGTTTAAATAAAAGAAATTAGTTGAGAAAACAGTGGTTGAAGAGCTACTCCATACAATGAACAGAAAATTGAACGCCATGAATGATAGGACGGCTTGACCTGGATTTGCCACCGTCTGAAAAGACGCCTCGTAAATTAATAGAGGTAAGTAGCAGTTAAGCACAATTTTGTTAATCCTTCAACAAAATCTTTATAGACACGTACAATTATGGAGTAAAGCTACAGAAACTTTATTCCAGTTACATACTCTGTGAGTATATCTTCCAACAAATATAGATTTCAGACGTGTGGGACACCAATATCGATATCTTAGGAACTATGCCCCAATTGGTGTTGTTTGTGTAATGTGGTCACCAACTTTTGTTTACATTTCATCTTCTTTGCCGATATTATATAATTGGTGTTGTTGGTGGTTGATTCCATTTTTAATTATTAGATCATACACCATACGTATGCGTTCTGCCGACTTCTTATTGGTCCAATCATACTGCTCTCCCACATCTTCACTTACATTTTATCGGCTTCATTTAATACTGACCTTTGTTGTTCAGAATTTGGTAGAGTAACCACGTCAAGAAATTAAGCAATATTTTAAAAATTAGATCTAAAGTTAAATTAATAAAAAAAGAAGTTTAAAATTTAAAAGATTCAATTAGTATTAAACAGTCACAAATCAGTTAAATATTGAATAAAAGAATTTTTAAAATAGTTGAAAGATATTATTCTTAATTTAAAGTATAATTTTTTAATAAAAATTAATTGATTTACTTTTATTTATAGAAAATTGATTAATTTATAAAATCGAGCATTTAGTTAATAAAATAATTAATTTTTAATAATAAAAGTAATTCAAATCAATCAAATTGAAAAGTTAAATACTAAACTAAAAAATTAATCAATTTAAGATTAGTTGAACTGTTTAAGTTTTTGATGGTTGATTATAAATAGTAGTTATACTTATTCCATATTATCGGTCTAGTAGCTCGATAAAAAGAGGTTAACTATGAATACTTAATTTGGTAGAATTAATAACCTTTACTTACCAAAACACGCATACAAAAAATGCATTTAAAAAGTTGTCCACGGTATTTTTGTGAGGCGAACTTATATTATTATGAAGTTAAACACTTTAAATGATGTTAATAACATCATTATTAACATCATTTAAAAATATAAGTTCAAAGAGTTTAATATTCATTTAGACAGAGATCATACCATTACTTTTTAGTTAGAATATAATATCAATATACTTAGTTTCAGTTTTTGTGATTTTTAAAATCAATTGAATTGAGTGTATTAAAAACAAAGTTTGATAAAATATGACTAGTTGTCAAATGGATTTCTAGCTGAAGCTGGCGTCGTGTCTCTGTTATTGCCAGGCCGAGGCGTAAATTTCCACTCAAAACATTCAGCACAGAATTGAGAAGATGGATTCAATTTGAGGCACTTCATCTCCAAGTTTAATATTTTAAGCTAATAATCAGGACATAAAAGATGTAAGGATCAAATTATAAATTCCTAATATGATTGGTTTATAAATCGTCGTTTCTAGTAAGAACATGCATGACGACATTTGGAGTTTGTTTGTTTTCCTTGTTTCTAATTTCGTTGATCGGTTAAGTAGTTTTATTCATTTCAATCTTTGCCGTACCTTGCAAAGAGACTGATAAACTTCCAAGTCTTGTTCGGTAGAGCAGTAGAGCTTGATCAAAGTATCTGCTTTTCCAAATGTCAGTCTCAATGTCGTTTTGGACTCATCATTAATTGCCACGCTTTCTTGTCCCAAAAGGTGGAATCAGCCACCTCAGCTGCCCCTACACTCGAACCCGACCAGATTGTATCATATGTTGATTTTAAAGGCCTTCGCTTTGGCCTTTGAGTACAGAGCCTGTTATAAGTTTCATAAAGACTATAATGTTGACAGGCAACTTCTTTTTGATGTACACGGTTATTAACCCAATTATTTTGGATATAACTTACAATTAAGATCGAAGATAAAAAATATATGTATAAATTATCCAAGTAAGTTCATCACTTTTATCCAATATTTGAAAGGAAGTTAAATTGATAAGACAAGAGATTTAAGATTTAAAAGATTCAGTCATAAAATTGACTAAAGATTATATAAAAATAAAAATTTAAAATATGATTGAAAAATATTAACTTTATTTATCAAATAATTTAAATTTTAATTGAACAAAAAATTGTTAAATAAAAATTAATTAAATTATTTTGATATTTAAAATTTATTAATTTATTAAAATTAACCGATTAATTAATAAATTGATTGATTTTTAACAACAAAAATTATTAAAATAAATCGAACAAAAAAATTAATCGATTCAAAATTTTATCAATTAAACTCAATTAGATTTTTTAATTATTGCTTTCATCGTTCCTAATAGTCCTAGTATTTGCTTTGCTTGTCCTCACTTTTATTCACTTCATGGATAAAAAAAGTATATAAATAAATAAAAAGATATTTTCACGTTCTTCATATGCCCATTGAATGAAAATAACAAAAACAAGAATCATTATTTTACTTAATTATGTTCCCATATAAAAACTTTGAGATTCAAATTTTTATCATTTTCCTCATAAGTTTATTCGTCATTAAAAAAAGGGTAAAGCATAGACAACTACATGTGAGAGATTCACATCATACAAATTGATAGATTTAAAAAATTATTAAAAAATTAGTAATAAATATACATTACAAATTGATAAATTCTGGAAAGGGATTAATCCAATTTGCTCTTGCTCTATAACTATCAACTTATTGTTGAACATAAAAGACAAGCGTTTTTATTATTTTCTAGATGCATATATAAGCATTTATGTCGGAGTTTTCCTAAAAAATCTTATGCTTTTCATTAAATTTAACACAGTTATGACAATGGTAACGAAATTTAATCCAAGATGTTAATAAAATCATATGAAGTTTTTTTTTTGTTTTAAAAATAAAGAAACGAATATTGCATAAAATCATGTAATTAAGGAATAACTTATTAATGTTGACATATGCTAAAATTGGAAGCTAACAGAAAAGAATTAGCAGAGAAATTAATGAGATTTCCTTCATTAATTTCCCGTGATCTTGATTTATTAGTATTACCTTCCATAGATAGTACTTGTAAATAATATATTTACAGTCTTCTGCATTGTAAGTAATATGAAATCGAGAGCAACGGAGTTTATTCCTTCCACAGGGAACACTCAAACAGAAAATATGATCATGTCAGATCTGACGTCAAGAATATCACAGATGGTGAATCAAACATTAACCATGGCAAGTCATGAACCGATTACAGCGGTGGTTAGCATTAAACTAGACAACACGAACTACGGACTTTCCCAAGTTATGGAGATGTACATCGCAGGCAAGGACAAGTTGGGATATATAGATAGGGATCTCCCACAACCATAAGAGACAGATCTTAGTTTCAAAAAATGGAGAATTGAGAATGCAGTGGTGAAGGGATGGCTAATCAATTACGTGGTCCCAAACTGATTGGAAACTATATAAGATTTCCAATGGCAAAAGCAGTATGGGATGTGGTTGCTGCAACCTAATTTGATGGCAGTGACACTTCACAAGTTTATGATTTGAAGAGCAAGGTAATGAAACTTAAACAAGATGGGGGATCTATTGAAACTTATTACAACAACCTCTAAGGCCTCAATTTGGAGAGAGATTGATTTTCGCCTTCCAAATCTTATGAAATGCGATATAGATATACAAAAGTATAACTCAATTTAACAAGAAGACAGAGTGTATATGCTCCTGGATGGATTGGATGATCGACTTGACAAGATATGAGGTGATGTGCTATGACTTCAACCATTTCCTTCACTAGAACATGCATATGTGCATTATTCACTCCACCTAATACCCAATGGGAAGCCGAATGTAGGGTCAAAATCAAAATCAACAGTAGGAGAAGGAGGCTACACACACTTTAGGGGTACAAAACACACCAAAGAGACTTGTTTTAAGTTGAACGGATACCCAGATTGGTGACATGAACTCAAGGCGAAAAAGAAACGTGAAGCTGGTCGAGCCACTTATGTGTAAGCAAGAAACTCTCCTTCTGTTGCAGCAAACGAACCTCAACTTTACCTCATGCCGCAACGGGACGCTTCACCAGCCATTGCAAATGAAGCTATGAGTCCTAATAATCCAGGTAAACATAATTGGATTGCTGATTCAGGAGCGACATATAACATGATGTCTGATCCCCAGGATTTCATTGAAACTACTCAATCAAGACGGACGTGCGTTGCCAATGCCAATGGAGTAACTTACCCAGTTACTAGGGCTGGAAAAGTGGAGTTTTCAGCCTCGTTTTCACTTTCAAACACTTTACTAATTCCATCTCTTTCAAATAAATTGTTATCTGTAGGCCAAGCTACTGAGGAATTGAATTGTTGTGCACTACTTTTATCCCAAGTTTTGTGTATTTCAAGATATTTTCACCAAGGAGATTATTGTTCGTGTTACTAAAAGAGTCTGCATTACATTAGTTGGTGAATATGCAAAAACTACACATCTTGCTGGAGACAAAGATTGACGAGTTTTGTTATGGCATCATTGACTGAGGCATCCATCATTTTCATACATAAGGCACTTACTTTCAAGTTTATTCTCCAACTTACATGAGTCTGTTCTTAAGTGTGAAACATGTATCATGGCAAAGAGTCATCGTGTTCCTTATCCACAAAGTAAGAAAAATGTGAGACACCTTTTTCTTTAATTCACTCAGATGTTTAGGGGTTAGGCCCTATTTTGGTTTTGTCAGGCTTTAGACAGTTTGTAATCTTTGTCGATGACTGGACACTAATGACTTGGATGTATTTGATGAAAAATAAAAATGAGATGTTTGGAATTTTTCGTCACTTTCATAACATGATCACAACTCAATTTTCTGCAAAGTTTCATATTCTACGATCAGATAATGGTAGAGAATATGATAATAGTGAGCTAAAAGACTACTTTCAAGCACACAACCTATATCATGAAACTAGTTGCTCCCAAACACCACAACAAAATGGTGTTGTAGAGCAAAAGAATAGGCATATACTTGAGACAGCTCGTGCTCTCCTGTAGGCGCTAATGCACCTCGACACTACTAGAAAGATGTAGTGATGGCTACAATCTACTTGTTGAATCGAATGTCATCTCAAGTGCTAGACTTTGAAACTCCATTACAAGCTCTTGCTCATCATGTACAATTGTTGTCTATCTTGATACTCTCTCCTAAGATATTTAGGTGTGTAGCATATGTTCATTTTCATAAAAATCAGCGTATCAAAGTTGATCCCTGTGTTGTTCGGTGTATGTTTGTGGGATATACATAAGAAAGGATATCGATATTATGATCCTATTACTAGGCGCCTCTACATCACAATGGATGTTGCCTTTCTTAAAACTGAAGCCTATTTTACACAATCCCCTCCTTCTCTTCAGGGAGAGCTACGTGAGGAAGAGAAGAACGAGAATGGTTGGGAAAGATGGCTGAGATTCGAAGATACAAACTTGGGAATAAATGTAATCAGTGACATGACGTTGGGAAAGATTGTCGGGATTCGAAGATACAAACTTGAGAATAAATGTAATAAGTGACATGGCTAAGTCTGATGAGAGTCAAATTGAAGAACAAACTGAAGAGGTTGAGGCTAGAAATAGGCAAGAGCAACAGTCCATAGAACAAGAACAAGAACAATCTACCTCTCACATTTTAGTGCCAAATGACCGCTCTCCTGAGAATACTCCTAAGGTACGATCTGCAAACTCAACTCCCAATTATATTGTTGATGATTATGCTGGTTATAGATTACCTTTCAGGCATAATCGTGGCAAGCCACCAAACAGATACTCACCTGATCATGAAGGGAAGGAAGCAGCATATCTAATTACTAATCACGTGTGCACCCATAGATTGTCACAACCTCTCAAAGCTTTTGTACACAAGCTATCTTCTGAGCATATTCCAAGTACAATTCAAGAGGCCTTGAATGATCCAAAATGGGTTCAAGCAATAACTGAGGAGATGACAACTTTGCAAAAGAATAATACATGGAAACTCATGCCACTACCTGAAAGTAAGAAAGCAGTAGGTTGTAAATGGGTGTTCACTATTAAGCATAAGGAAGATGGATCAGTAGATCATTACAAAGCGAGGCTCGTAGCAAAAGGATATACTCAGTGATACAACATAGACTACTAAGACACATTCTCACTGATGACAAAGTTGAATACGGTTAAAGTGTTGTTGTCTTTCGCTGCAAACATGGATTGGCCTTTACATCAATTTGATGTAAAGAACGCATTTCTCCATCGAGATCTTGAAGAAGAAGTTTACATAGACATTCCACCAGGTTTCACCACATCATAACATGAGATAGTGTGTAAATTACAAAAAGCGCTCTATGGATTAAAACAATCACCGAGAGCATGGTTTGGGAGACTTAACTTGGCTATGACATGGTTTTAAACAAAGTAATTCAGATCATACTCTATTCTTAAAACATCAAGGAGGAATGGTAACAGCCTTGATTGTTGACGTTGATTACATGATAATTACAAGGGATGATAGCGAGGAAATCTCTAACTTGAAAAAACAGTTGGCAACTGAATTTGAAATGAAGAGCCTCAGAGGACTAAAATATTTTCTGGGAATTGAAATAACCCGATAAGATCAAGGAATTTTCCTCTCTCAAAGGAAATATGTACTTGACTTGCTACCTAAAACGGGAGTGCTTGATTGCAAGCTAGCAGATACACTAATAGTTCAAAACCATGGATTGGACAAACAACAAGATCAACCACCTGCACATAAAGACAGATACTAGCGACTTGTGGGGAAACTGATTTACTTGTCTTATACACGGGCTTATGCTGTGAGCTTAGTAAGTCAATTTGTGCAGAATCATAGTAAAGGACACATGCATGTAGTGTTCCGGATTCTACGGTACCTAAAGTCTTCACCAGGAAAAGGGCTTATGTTAAGGAGGTATAATCATTTAAACATTAATGGTTATACGGATGCAGATTGGGCTGGAAGTGCCACTAACGGAAGATCTACATCAGGGTACTTCACTTTTGTGGGTGGCAACTTGGTCACGTTGAGAAGTAAAAAGCAAAAGGTGGTGGTACTATCAAGTGCAGAAGCTGAGTTCAGAGGCATGGCTAAAGGGTTATGTGAGCTCTTTTGGTTAAAGGAATTACTCAAAGAGATTGACTACTCATCCAGTTCGACAATGAGCCTATTTTGTGATAACAAGACGGCTATAACAATTGTACAAAATCCAATTCAACATGACCGGACAAAGCATGTTGAAGTGAATCTACATTTTATTAAAGAAAAACTTGAGGCCAAGATGGTCCAATTTCCTTTCGTGAAGTCAGAAGACCAATTGGCGGATGTTCTTACAAAAGCAGTCTCAAGCAAGTCTTTCTACAACTCATTAAGCAAGCTGGGCATTGAAGACATATATGCACCAACATGAGGGGGAGTATTGAATGTGATGAAATTGGAAGTTAACGGAAAAGAATCAGTAGAGAAATTAAAGGGATTTCTTTTATTAATTTCAAGTGATCTTGATTTATTAGTATTACCTTCCATAGATAGTACTTGTAAATAATATATATGCAACCATCTGCATTGTAAGTAATACAAAATAAAATTGAAGGATACATCACTTTTGACAATTAAGTGTTATTTTAATTTTACAGTGAACTCCTCGTCTAAATAGAATGGAGTTAGAGATAACATAGTGCCAACTAAAATATCTCAAAGTTCGCTAAATGAATGTTTTTCTTTTAATTTTAACACAAAAGAAAATTATCTATTTACATGCGCATAACCCACGAGGTTAGTTAGTGGCGTCTATAGCAATTTTCTGATCAAACAGTAACTCCAACCTAGAAACGAACCTATATAAATACGAAATTATACAAAATTGTTCCCTTATAGCACACTCAAAGACAAAAATGTTTCTCATTAGTGAAGAAAATTAATCCACTTTTAGATTGCTTATGCTATTGGCCATCTGACGACGCAAAAGGTTCTGCGATATCAACGACCTATAAGGCTATAACCAGAAAAAAAACTCTACTTGCTGCTTTTTCATCCGACATTCTTCTTTCCTAGTAAGTGAAAATTTCTCATTATCCGAGGAATCTTAGACCCAACCACTCTGAACACTATCATTTTCCTGTAGTGGCTAGATAAAGAGAAAGCTTTCGTTGTTTAACAAAGATTTAAGAATGTAATATGATTATTTATGTTCTTAACAAAGTTTCTTTTTGTTCTTTGCCGTCTGTATGTAGTGAAGTAGGTTCATTTTCGAAGTACCTGAGCAAGCGTTATGAGTCTGCTAAATTTTTGCCACCAAGGAGGACCGTATAGGGGTGCTTTTTTCATTTACGAACATTCAAGTTATGATAAAGGGTGCTTAAAATTATTTTTCATTGTGACATATAAAAATTCTATATTTAAAAGAATTACGTCATGTTTGTACTAATATTAGTTACGGAAAATAATTTGTTTGTTGTTTCATGGAAATAATAAAAATCCACAAATTAAAAACGAACCTTTAACCTTACACGAATATGACATCGTATAATTACAAGATATGATAACCAAGTTTCACTACTTAGCCGTGGCATTTAATTGGAAATTTCATAATCCATCAAAGGATATTAATTTAAATTTAATAATAACAATATTATGTAATAAAAAGTGAAAGAGAGGCTTGTGACGAAAGTGATTGGGTACCTCCTCTCCCTGTACATGCACAATTTCTCCTCTACGCGTGAATAACACTCTCCTGATCATATTGTTCGTACTTCGTAGCGGCCATCATGATGAAAGCCACAACTTTGACAGAACGGATAGCGCGTGAATACGCAAAAAGCGTGACTGTAGTCTCACGTACGTCCCTTCAACTCTGTCTTAACGGAGCTACCGACATTCTGACGAGTGGCGACGAAGACCAAGACCAAATCCCATCCCTTTGTGGCTAAAGTAAACACATTTATAAGAATAGGTAAGTTAGAATTGCATAATTGCTTTGGACGGCGTTTCTTATGGCGTCGTGAGCTTTATTTGGAATGGAAAGTGAAAAAAAGGGAATCATGTGATGTTTGATGTTTCAACCTTTTAATACTTTATTACTTACTATTAAACCCTGTATACTAATTACTTAATTGTTTTTTTTCCCCAATATTTGTTCTACTTTTGCATTAAGAGCACAAATTATAACAAAACAAAACTTTAATCCTACCAAATGCCATTTTTTAATTATAATAACTGTCCAGACACCAGATATTATTATGACTCAAATTTGCGAGCCATAATAATTAAGAGACCTTTTCTAAAAAAAAAAAAAAGAGAGACCTCCATGACAAATGTCCCACATGAATCTCGATCTCAACAAAAGAATAAATAGGAGATCTCCGATTGTCCGATTCTGGCGAAATTATCGCGCATTTTATCGCGACATATTGTCGGCGTATCAAGTATCAAGTATCAACAACCGCAATAACCATACGATGATCGATCATAAGATCGCCGCCGTCTGAAACAGCCACGTGTATCAAGCCACGGTTAGATCAATAGCCACGTACCGAAAAGTTAAACTTCTGATCGGACCCTACGTATAGGGCTTGAAGCTGGCAGGCATTAATTGGCTGGGTATGTTTCGCTATCTCTTAACCATGGTCAGACTCTACTTAACCGTGGTTAATAATAATTTTTTTATTGTTTCTTTTTTTAAAACATAAAAAAGACAAATAATAAAGAAACCAAAATCCAAATGTGATCGAAGTGAAAGATCGTGCGGTGCCTGTCTGCTTTCACACCAATTCATTAGCTTTTCTATCGCAACCGCATCGCGTCGCGTCCATTGTTGATGGTGTTCTGTAATAAATTCCCCAGTCTATTGTATCTCTCTCCTTGTCGATCTTTTCCTTGCTTTCGTTTCTATTTAATCGTGCACGCATGGTTTGGTAACCACCGGCGCGAGTTTCCGGCGAGTTGTGACTTTCAGTTTTCTCGCCGGGAATTTTGAGGAGATCGTCGATGAAATTCGGAATAGATGATTTTTGTTGAATGAGTGAGTGAATTAGGGTTTTCGTTATTTGGGAAGTGAAAAGTTTCGCTTTTGAGGAACATTTTTGTGTTAATTTATGTTCTGGTTATCGGAAATAGAATTGGGCTTATTATTCTGGGGTGCCACAATGGGGAGATCTTGAAGATTCTGAATAGGAAAACAGAGCACGCAAGGAAAGTTTGGATCTTAAGTGGGAAAGTTAGGCAACAGGTGTGAATTTGGTTAAATCATAAAACCCGTTATTGATAGTGCATTGCTTGGAAAGAAAAAGGGAGGTCTGTAGTGTGGTGAATGGGAGATGTGCAGGTGTGAAAGAGAGAATATTAATCATAAGGAAAAGAAAATGGGATTGGTGAAAAGTGTGGAAAAGGTAAAGAAGAGCATATCAAAGTCGACAATGAAGATGTGGTTGATACGCGCCACCACGTCGGTGCTGTTGTGGACTTGCATCGTTCAGTTGACGACCATCGGAGAGATGTGGGGGCCCAGAGCTTTGAAGGGCTGGCCATCTTGTTTCTCTCATGAAGCCTCCGCCATCTCCGTCTTGCAGGAAAAAGTCCCCGCTGTCCCTGCTATGGTTTTGCCACCTAAGAGTGAGTCGTAGCAGTTCATTCATTACTATTTGTTAATAAATTCACTTTGGGATCATTGAAAAATGAAGAAAGACGGTTTTGATATTGATAATTTTTGTTGTGTGGGAAGTAAATGCCTTCAAATGGGGATGTTTATGGGTGGATAGCTTTTGCTGATGTTTGTGAACTTACGTTTATTTGGTTTTTGCATTTAATTTTAAATTTACTGGTTATTTTGTTTCCTGTAGGGGTGTATAAGAACAATGGATATCTGATGGTTTCATGTAACGGAGGTCTTAATCAAATGAGAGCAGCGGTGAGTTATTTGCGTAGCGTAATTTGCTTGCCATGGGTTCCTTATCCTCTTAATGGATTACTGTACTTTTTGAAACATTCTCAATCCGCACATTTCTGGGGTTTAATTAGTGTTTTTTTTTCATCACTTTACGTTTTTACAGATTTGTGATATGGTGGCTATAGCTAGACATTTGAACGTCACTCTTATAGTTCCAGAACTGGATAAGACCTCATTTTGGGCCGATCCCAGGTGTGTTAACTTATCATTTAATAAGTTTAAATCCGTAGCATATGTCGTTTCCAGCTTTTTATCACAACTCAACCTTTCCGGATTACTTTTGATGACATGACAGTGAATTCCAAGACATATTTGATGTGGATCATTTTATCACCTCATTGAGAGATGAGGTTCGAATATTAAAAGAATTGCCTCCCAGGCTAAAGAGAAGAATGGAATTGGGGATGACTTATACAATGGCACCGATTAGTTGGTCAGATATTTCTTACTATCGTAATCAGGTTGGTTAGTGTTTAAATCTTTTCCATAAATACTGAAATTCATTGTTCTAAGGCGTAGTGGTTGCCTTATTACATCTACTTTATCAACCTTAAAAACTGTGGTGCCATATTAACTTTGGACATGTACTGTGGGATTTATTAACTTATAATTTTTTCCCTTTTTTTTTTGTTATGCTTGCAGATTCTTCCTTTGATATGGAAGTACAAAGTTGTGCATCTAAATAGAACTGATGCGCGATTAGCTAACAATCATCAACCATTTGAGATTCAGAAGTTGCGATGCCGTGTAAATTTTAGTGCTCTTAGATTCACTTCTCAGATCGAGGATTTGGGTAAGAGAGTGATCAGGCTTCTAAGGCAAAATGGTCCTTTCTTGGTGCTTCATCTTAGATATGAAATGGACATGTTGGCATTTTCTGGTTGTACTCAAGGATGCGATTGGGACGAGGTAGAAGAACTGACAAGAATGAGGTGAGCTTGGTGGATACCTTTCTCCAATATCCAGTACCAGGTGCCTGAAGCACTAACTTAATATTATATTCTAATTTGATAAATTTCTTATGTTAACAGATATGCTTATCCCTGGTGGAAGGAGAAGATAATAAATTCAGACTTAAAAAGAAAAGATGGATTATGCCCTTTAACACCAGAGGAGACAGCCCTTACATTGAGGGCTCTGGACATTGATCCAAACATGCAGATCTATATAGCAGCTGGTGAGATATATGGTGGAGAAAGGAGAATGGCAAGCCTTTCAACAGCATATCCTAGAGTGGTTTGTAACTTAAACCTGTACTCTAACCGGTTAAATCTGTGGGAACTATTGTTATCCATGATTTTAATTAGTTGCGATTGGTTTTACTGAAACAGGTCAGGAAGGAAACACTGTTGGAACCTTCAGACCTCAGGTTCTTTCAGAATCACTCCTCCCAGATGGCAGCATTAGATTATCTGGTTTCACTGGAAAGTGATATATTTATCCCCACCTATGATGGAAATATGGCTAAAGTTGTTGAAGGCCACCGCAGGTACATTTCGGCTATCAATCAATATTTTGTCATGTCTGATTAGGTTAATGATATAATGTTGTGGGATTCATTCCCGTTCCAGTTTTAACTTTCTGCTTCTGTCTGAGGAACAAAAACTTGTGTATGTCCCTACGTTGAACCTAGGTATTATTTTGTTTTTAGTCATCATCTTGCCCTTGTTTCTCTTTGGAATACACGTATCAATGAGGAGATTTTTGACATCAGAATCAAGATTTTTGACATCAGAATCACACTTACCTTGTTTACATTGTCTAATGTATTTCAGATTTCTTGGGTTCAAGGAGACAATTTTACTGGACAGGAGGCTTTTAGTTGATCTAATAGACAGATACAATAATGGATCTTTGAATTGGGATGAGTTCTCCTTTTCTGTAAAACAAGCTCATGCAGAGCGGATGGGGAACCCAACAAAAAGGTTGATGATTCCAGACAGGCCTAAAGAAGAGGATTACTTCTATTCCAATCCAGAAGAGTGTTTGCTATCGTCAAATGATCAATTTAGTAGTACGTGATAGTTGCTGTATGAGGCTGTGACATACAGATGTTCTCCCACCGGGCTTGCAATTTACTGCAAATCATAAAACATTTCTTTGTTTGGAGATGGAAAAGTTACGATTAGGAAGGTTTTTATACTTGAAGAATGCCTGAGATGGTCAAAAGAAGCAGCCGGGGGACATTGGGATCTTTACTATATGCGAATAATTGGATTCTCATGTATAGAAGCTAACCTGCCATTGCAGGGTGATGTCAGTCCACAAAACTGCGTTTGTACACTGGGGGATGCAAATATAGTTGTGACTTACCGGATCTCTGGCTACCTGGAAGGTTAAGTTCTCCTCCTTCCATTGTACGTTTTTGTTTATTTTTCAATATCCATAAAATCTTTTAGTTCCTACCGAATATCACACTCCTGAAATTTATCTGTTCAGTGTTATCATTTGGCTTTGCTATTTTCTCCCCGACTCACTTTTACAGATTGGTGTACAAGTGTTAGATATGTGTTATAATTAGGTTCACATATTGAACTTGTGAAGTGGACATAACCTTTGATTTACTGGTTTTTTGCAATTAAACTGCAAAAACTGCAGTGAATCAAAAGGATGAGTTCCATATTAAACTAAAACAGCAGGCGCTGGTAAAGCAGGTATAATTTTCATTTTTGCTCTAATTAAATGCAACATAAGGTTTCCTTGCCTGGCACGTCCAGGATGTATTCCAATCTCGGTTGGAATTTGTTATGAGGATCTGGTACACATAAAACTACATATACATGAACGTATCACCAGGCTGACAATAAACTCTAGAACTTCCTCTGAATTGTTACAATGAAAAACAAATATGACCAGAAGAAGGTTAGTGAATGATTTCATTGAAACAATTATGAAGTGATTAGTTGGCGTGTCGTCACAGCTGAGAGAAGAATTTGAGTGGTTGCTTACATGTCCCCCCGCACCAAACTGGTCGGCTGGGAGTGCTTGTTTGTTATTGGAGGAAAAGCTTGACAAAGATGATAGAGATGGCAATTCGCGTGGAGACCATCAAGTGCAGGGAGCCTTCCATGTAGGCCTTTCGACCTCCGAAACTCTATTTCAGATTCTGAAGTTGGATTTATGATCCATAGATCCATAACAATTAGCTGCTGCGTAGGTAAACGTGGCATGGTCCATCCAATCACGTGCCTTGGTATTGGGCTAACTCAGAAAGTTTGCTTTGCCAATGAATATGACTGGTTTTTCTTGAAAAGAAATTGTGTACTGCCCGAGAAAATGATACTGAGTCTGCTTTCTTTACCAAAAACTAGGGAACACTTCGATGCAAAGACACGGGACATCTTATGAATTACGTTTTATCAGAGAACGTTTGCAAAACTTAACATTCAAGACCACCCTGTACTACTCACATCACATCTGTCTAATTCATACGGCCTACCTCATCAAAAACAGCATGAACAAACTTTCGAGTATGCTTCGTAGTTTCTTGTTTTAGCTTTTCTTCAAGTAGATTGTATTGTAGGGCTTAATGATTCTGATGATCTGCTTCACAATGTGGCTTTTATTGTAAATTTATTAATATCCTCAAATCTCTTTCAAAGTTACCCAGCCCAACCATTACTGAAGTTAGAGGTTGTAACGTTGAGTGGATAGACTATAAGCAAAAAGTTCATGTTACATAAGCTAGGACCTCTGAATAAGAAACTGCATTCTGTTAGCGATAAGGATTCAGTACATCAACGATGAAGTTCGGTGTAATTGGAAGAGAAGATCAGGCATTATTCCAACCCATGGCCAGTATATTGTGGGGACATTTGTACCGCCAAGACGAAAAGCATGTGCGAGGAACCGGAACCAAACGAGAGTGGAAGAAGGAGAATCGCTGGTGGGAGGATTGTTAGTCAGGATTTATACCTTTTTTATTTAATTTTTGGGGCTAAATTAACTTTTACTAATTAATACTAATTATAATTAATTAGGTGTTAATACAAAATTTAAATTTAAATTTAATTAAAAATTTTACATAAGACATGCGAGTCTGATCATTACAGTAATAATTACTTAATAATTTTAAAAGAAAAAAATGTGTCAAGTGTGGCACTTATGATTTGGTAGATTGATACATAAAAATATGAACATTTTATATTGTGTTAATATGTTTCTTCATTTTTAATTAAGAAAACAATGAAGCAGATGAAAATTAAACTCTACTTAAATTAAATGATCTGAAACTTGAGTATTCAACTTATATTTAGCTAAAAGTACAATATGAACTCTATCGTTTATTTTTTAATTAAAATACAACTTGAACTTCAACATTTTAGAGTGTTCAAGTGTAACCATCATTTTTTAAAATGGACCTGAAATTTACAGAAAATTAAACGGAATTAAACTTTCATTTGTTAAGTTTTATGTCATCGCTAACATGCATGATATTTCTAAAATTTAATTAGTAGGCTGTACGTGTACACCATGTGAGATAATAGATCTTAAGAGACTTATTTTTAACACTTAAAATTATTAATATTTTAATTTTTATGTTAATTATTTTTAACTAAAATTCCTAATTTAGCTGAAGTCCTAATTATTCTATTGTGAAATCTTAATCAACATTGATCTTATTCCTTCTTCACCAAAAAGATATTAAGAAAGACACATCTAAGGTACATAAAAAAGGTGAAGGTAACAATTTAAAGCGCTTGGAAATCAAGAATGTGAGGTCATTGGCCAAAACTATTTACTCATAATTTGGATACTGAGAACAAGGAGAATGATATGCCGAAACAAACGTGGAAACTACAAAACAAATAGGTCTGAAGATGAGAAGGATAATATTAATGAAAATATAGAGAGAGAAAACCAGTATCTGTTATTCGACGATCAATAATATATAGCTATCGGAATACAAGTTATGTGGTCGTATTGGTGAAGATATTGCAGAATCAGAGATTCTTCGCTTCAGCTGCGAAACGTGGAAAGCATGATGGATCTTACTTTCTACAGGTAAATCTAGCTAATATGCCACACCTCCTACCTTCCCAACAATCTTGAAAGGACGGTAAAATAAAGCCGCCACCTATTGCAATTAACGTCTTTTAATGCTCTGCGGACAGTAAGGTTGTAGCTCAAGATACACATAATCACCCACCACAAATGTTCTCTCTGATCAGCCATTTGCTTCATGCAACGTTGCGCTTAATTGCTGAAAATTAAAATGAAAATCAAGTATGTTAATCATACCTTCTTTATTTACCAACCACTGCTAAAACAGAAGAGTCTTCGAATAATATATTGGAGGTGGAAAACCATACATAGATTGAAATGGAGTAACATTAAAACCCTAATGAAAAGTAGTGCTATACCACCGCTTCACCAATGATAACCAATGACTCCAATTTGCTAAACAATTCGAAGTCATGCAATGTAGGTAAGCTTTAAGGGTGCGATTAAGCATCTCCGATTGAAGATGGTAAGCAGTGGAAATTTGAAGCTTTACTCCTTGAAGACGGAACAATTCCTTCCAGAATGTACTCGTGAAAATAGCATCTCTATCACTGACAATTGTTTGAGGCATACCATGCATCTTCAAAATGTGACCCATGAAGAGTTTAGCAACTTTTTCAACTTTATATGGATGACACAAAAGCAAAAAATGAGCATATTTGCTTATTCTATCCAAACTGAAAATATTACCTAGTCTCCCCTTGATAGTGGTAAACCTTCCACAAATCCATGCTAATGGCAGTCCATAGATGATAAGGATGTTGGGAATCGGGTCGGGATCTGATCCGAACCGCAACGGAATAATTACGAAACTTTTTCATAACTTTTGATTTCCCGAAAATCAAGATCTATTTAATTCTATAAAATAATTACATAAATCAAAATAAAACGAAAATTTAATTCGTACTTTATTCCGAAGCTTGATCTTTATCTTGATGCACCCCTCGAACATTTTCTGAATCGATCCATCTCAACTACTGTAGCATCACAAGTGTCCGGCCTCTAACGGTATTCACAGAATAGGTTGAGAGAACTCTGTAACTTTTACAGAGAGAGTTAAGCACGAAGTGGTAGCTCCATAGAGCTCAAGCCTATTTATAATAGCTTTAGACGTTTTAATAATTTAATTGAAATTAAATATTAATTTCAATCAAACTTTAATTAGAATTACAAATAATTCTAATTAAATACCAATTATGTTCAAATAAGATTCAATATCTTATATTGATCCTTATTTATTAAATATCTCATATTTAATCATAAAGTTTCTTAAAGTTTACAATCAAGTCCAACTTGATTAAATTAATTTTGCTCTCTTCAACCCATTCTATATGTGTGACCCATTAGGTTCC
>JAOSBK010000006.1:30457140-30475789 GCA_027568895.1 Erythroxylum shatona | reverse complement strand
TAAAGTGACTGTGTTTAATGGCTGAAGTTATGTTGTGTATTAAGTTTGGAGTTAAATTTGATGAATGTTTAAATTGCATGAATAAAGTATAAATGCTAGAATTGCTAAACATATATATATACATATGCTTAACTTTGGTCAATTGCCAATGACTATGAATATATTAGCCACTGAGCTGTGTAGCTCACCCCACGCTTCCCTCTTCAAGTGCAGAAAGAGAAGATTAGTGATCCTTGCAAGGCATTGAAACTCCAAGATAGTTAAAGACTTTTGTAATTAAGTTAGTTTAGGAATTTTTTGTATATTAGAATCATATCAAGCATAGACATTCAATTGTATCATGCGTATTTTTTTGTACTTTGTATTTTGTATTTGTATTATAGTAAAGGGGTAGTTTTTGAAATGTAAAGATGTTTTGAAAACAAGTTTTGTGTTCTGTGATGGGCCCAAGTGATTATCGAAACTCTGATGTATTCAATAATGTTTGCATCTTTGTGACTGAAATGGTTTTAAATAAATCGGGTCGATTTGATTATTGACTTTTTTCGCGTATGCATTAAATTGTTTTTTAATTTGCAATATGTTTTGACTGTTAATTGTCTTCGAATGTTAGGCTCCGGAAGTGGGGTGTAGCATATTTAACTTCGTAGTTCTGATGGGATCCGGTGCATTAGGGCATGGAAAACACGTCTGCAAAGGAGAGGTTTCCGCATCCTTATAAGGCATGCTTCGTTCTCCTCTTCAGCCGATATGGGATACCCCTAAGTGCTTAGTTATCTAATCTGTAGCACCCCACTCCCGCAGGACCCGAACTCGATATCCTGAGTGGAATCCGAGTCTGTGCCTTGTAAGGGTGGCATACTAGAGCACTCGAATAGTCAAAACTCAGTACAATTTTTTTTGAACAACCAAAATATACACATTTTGCAAAAAAATTAACAACCAAATCGGGCCCACTTTAGTTCATAAACATTTGCATTACCAACATTTCATCCGTTACTTAAATCATCAAAATTTCACTTTCCACTTGGGCCCATTATTGAGACAAAACACTTATAATCGTAATATTAGTACACTTCATAATTAATTACAAACCATTTCACTTTGGAAAGTTACTACAAATAGAAATCTTCAATATACATGTTACAATAATTGCGGAAGACTTAAATCGATACAAAAAAAAGAAAATACAAGTGCAGATGTAAACTGATCCCGATCTTTATCCTTTATTTGTATGCTCTAGGGATATTCCTGTTTATCTAACGGGGTATTCTTTTGATCCTGCAAAATATTTGCAAATTTTGGGTAAGTTTTGCGAACTCAATGAGTGACCATCATCGATGGCTCACCCAGTCACATAATACATAATTCACATTCACATCATTCCACATTTCACATTCAATGCAATTTAACCCTTTATATTATGCATATGCAGTGCACATGAGATTCACTTTCCATTTATTATTTTGTTGTGACCGAGTGCCTAAACTGTCCCATATAGGGCTCATTTATAACTGTCCCATATAGGGCTCATTGATAACTGTCCCTTATCCACTTGGGAGATACAGGGCTCATTTTACATAATGAGCCTTAGGCTCCTAATCACTGTCTGAGCTCGAGGCTATTTTCACTCATTGAGCTTTAAACTCTGATCAGTGGCGACTCTAGTCACAACAACCATTATGTTTCATGCATTCATGACATGGAATGCATCACTTTTATTTGCATATTCGTAGTCATTCACATTCACATATCATCGGACCATAGTCCGGCATTCAACATTAAGTTGAGAATCACATTTGCACTTACATGCAAATGCTCATTCAAAACACCTTATCATCAAATTAGGTACACTTAGTTCATCTCATTCACATACAAATAACACTTCAATATCCCAATCAATTCACAATCATCGGACTTTCTGTCCGAAAATCAACGCAATCATTTACATTCATAACATCATTCAATAGTCATTTAATACAAAATTTAAACACAAAAAACAATGAAGTGAGACCATCTCGGTCTACTCACAGTACACTCCAGATTAGCACTAACTTCAAGATCTGGAAACAATTGAAAGCAGACATTCATCCTAACAATTGGAAGCAGACATTCATCCTGCACATCAAAATTATGCAATACACACAATGCACACACACTAATAATTGCACAATTATAAGTATTCATTTATGCATAAGTGTGTATATGGAATATGTACAATGCATGTTCACGACAATCCCGGGTATCTTTCCTTTAATTTCATTACAAAATCATTCTCATATCAAAACTCATCTAAGTAAATTTATACTTAAGTTTATGCCTCACTAAAACCATTAAAATCACATCTCATTTCTCATTGACTTACTTTCAGATTTTTTCAAAGCCCCCTTTCAGGTCTACTGTTCACATTCAATAACAATGTACTATGCCCAACTTCCATTCAGAGATTAAACATCTTAGAGGCTGAATCATAATTTGGACTTCTTGAGACAATTTGTAGGCCTATATCTCTAGATTACTCCAAATCAAAAATCATCTCACTTGCAATCCTATAGATCCAGATATAATCAAAACACTGAAGTATGTTCAGTGGAATAACCACAGTTCATATAATTTAAGAGCACACTCACTGTACCCATCCCACGTTTCTCACTCAATCTCTCTCAATTCATTTTAGATGGCTATGATTTTTGGTGGAGTTGTAGGGAAATGTCTTACGAGTCCAATAGTTAAAGAATCAATTCATTTGGGTGTCTAGAGAAGAAGTTATGGCCAGGCGAAAAAAAAGCAGAAGAAGTAAAACGTAGAAGAAGATGACGTCATCACAGAAGATGCAAAAAGATAGAAGAAACAAATCACAGAAAAAAGATGACATCATCACAAAAGAAGCAAAAAGACAAAAGAAGCAAAAACACAGAAGAAGCAAAAAGATAGAAGAAGTAAAACACAGAAGAAGACACGTAAACAAAACACAGAAGAATACGCGTCAGTAAAACACTGAAAAAGATGCGTCAGTAAAACACAGAAGAGGACGCGTTTGCAAAACATAGATGAAGACACGTCAGCAAAACACAGAAGAAGCAAAACACAAAAGGAGCAAAACACAGAAGGAGCGAAACACAAAAGAAGCAAAAATTAGAAGGAACAAAACACAGAAGGAGCGAAACATAGAAGAAACAAAACTCAGAAGGAGCGAAACACAGAAGAAGATGACATCATCACAGAAGAAGCAAAACAAAAAGAAGATGACGTCATCACAGAAGAAGCAAAAAGATAGAAGAAACAACTTCACTTTTGAACATCTTCCCTTACAAGGACCTTGACTTTCAACTCAGATATCCAAAATTTTCATATTATATACTGTTGGAAAGATAAAAGGAAGATCTATAACTTTCATAAAGGCCATTTTGACGAATCTATGTAGATTGGTATAGAAGTTGTCGAGTTATTGCTATTTCAACTCCAGCATCACTTTTACATCACCTAATGACTAATAATCTTTCAAAAACTAAATTAACACTATAACCAAATTTGTTTCCTCGTAACCACATAGTATTTATGAATATACACTTAAATGCCATTTTTCATGCAAAATGATAGTAACTCATCAACTTTCTTTCATAAATCCCCAACTCTAAAGGATTTATTCACTACTTACCTATTGAAAACTCCAATATCTTCAAGCCCTCAACTCCATGCAATTTACATATTTCACTGTGTACAATGACCAGCTCCTGGTTTTTCTTAGGGTAGAAGACAAAAATAGCAAAGTGAGTTTGGTGTAGGAAAGGAAAAACAGAGAAATCTCTTAGAAGGGGTTTGATGGAAAACTCTGTGTATGGGAAGAAAAATTGAAGAAGATGACAATGAAAAATGAACTTAGACATATAGCTTAACTTTTCAACTCTCAGAGAACAGTAGCCTACTTTTAGCAAAAGTACAAAAGCCTAAGTGACACTTGTCACTTTCCTCATATCTAAGCTCTAACTTAGTTTCTTTTAAAACTAACTCCCTTAAACTCTCATCTTTACAATCCAACTATCTCCAAATCTTCATTTGATATCTTTTTCCTATTTTCTATAATTTTTCAAAATTTATGCCTAAATTTACCAAAATTCACAAATACAATCTTCTTACTAGCCAATAGAATTTTCAATATAAATAAATTCAAAATTCTCAACACCTAAAAATTACAACTCAATCTAATTATATTCGGAATTATTCATGAATGCATATTCAATTATTTTCATATGCCACAACTTCGCTATTCATATGTATATGTATGATATAATATGCATGAACATGAAAATGCATTTCTAACTCTCATTAATCACTCACATTTACTATTTTAACCTTCCCACATGAATAGGATGTTACATTGACCTTACAATTCTGATAAAATCAGTTATACTTGATATCATTCCTAGTGAAATGATAAATGAAACGGATGCGTTAGCTCTTACCAAATCATGTACATAGTTCCCTACAAGGACTGAAATTCTGAGGAAGCTCTAGCAAAGTTACTATAAGTTCAAAGAATACAAAAGACTGAATACTGCACAAGGCCTCAAAGGTCCATCTCCCACCCAATTGAAAAATACGGCTTCAGAAAACAGATTTGCTCATCTTGGTGCGATCAGTAAATTACAAATTAAAAAAAAAAAGGCTATTGTCTGGTAACATTACATGAATGGAAGCTTTGAATGAATAGGCAGCTTCTCAATGCTTAGAATTGACGCATCTATGACAAAACACAAAAAAGTTGGATAATACATGTCTGTCAGAACCCCTGTCCATCCTGACAAACTGAAGGTAAACTACATATACAATCATGATGAAGACATGATAAACCCTCCAAAACATGATGGAGGCTTCCAAAAAAGAATAAATTTAGTGAAGAAAAGAATATTATGATGCCGCTGTACTAGCCTTTACTTGTCTTAAGCTTCTTTAAGGCTTGATGAGATTCGTCAGAAGTTGAAATCCTTCTCCTGGTTGTCACTTGATTGCCAGAGGAAGCATCGTTTTCCTAATCCAAAATGAGAACAAAGACCATGAGTCACTTGTCCCATAGAATGGAATACTACTGAAGAAAAATGGAAGTTAACATTCTAAGCAACGTTAGAAAACCTTAAGGGTGGATGTTGTAGCAATTGATCTGCCACCTGCTTGCTTCCCAAGCTCTATTTGCACTGAGATGCTGGCTTGTGACAAATCCACTCCAGAGCCCTGTAGTGCTTGTGTCAGAGTATTTAGCAACCTGTTCAGTGTCACCAGCTATGCCATTTAATTCATAACTCAACATACTCTTAATAAAAAACAAGAACCGAGAAAGCTGAGAGTTGTGCTCAAGAGTTATATAAATAACCAAATGTCAGCAGACTTTCTTATTTTAAAACCATACTTATCCAGAGTTTAACATAATTACTTCACAGATATTGCTTAAAACTTTCTAAATTTTGAAGAAAGCGAATCTAAACTTTAAGCATGGTACAAATAACAAGTCATAATACTTTCACATCAGGTAGGCTAGAGCATCACGGAGAGAGATCATCACTAGTCGTGAAAACAAATGGCATAAGAACCCATCGGGAGACAGAGTAAACACCTTCGACCACTTTACAAAGTAATGCAAAAATATTCGGTGCTGGATAAGGTATTTTTCACATTTGCAAATGGATTAATTTTGCTTAAAAATTCAAGAAAAAAGAAATTCACCTGAACAAGAAAAAATAAAAAGAAAATTAGATCATTCAAATGAAGAAAAAAGTGGTGGCTGGTGGAAAGGATCATGCGAAAGTGATGAATACTTAAACATAACTCACCCCCTGGAGTAAACACTTGAGACATTAACTGTACCACCTTCAATCGTCAGATCCTCTTCTTTCTGCTTATCAGCAGCTCCATCAGCCACAGTTGATCCGATATTACACAATTGAGCTTGAGGTTGATTTCCTATGTTCTCAGAGAATCCTCGGCCAGGTGGAAAGTTAGCAATGCCACTTCTGGTAGGGCAAAAGAAGTTTGAAGGAAGTGATGTTGGAAAAGACACAGCTCTGTTTATTATTCCAGGATGATCAATTGCTTTGAAGTTCGTGGGAGAGCTCATGTCAGATTCTGCTGGGTTCTGAGTTCCTTCAGGAATAGGAGACACAGTAATGCTTTTCTCATCCACCTTTGAAGAGAACACTAATCCAGGGGCAGATTCACTAATGATAATTCGAGATTGATCAGCATAATTCTCTGCAGGCCTGTTATTGATTTTCTGTATCAAATGAATGGGATATCAGCTGTCCGGTTGCAACATCACCAAGGATCAATGGGGATTGAATTACATTTCTTTTCATACCATAAATACAATATATGCACAAGTTCAGGGATTACCCAAGGCACCAACTTCGCTGGTTCATTATTCCATCCTCCGTATGATCCTTCATATTTATGTACTTTCTCCTGTAAAAACTGAATGTACTCAATAACCTGCAGAAAGAATAAAAACATCAATCATTCAACATTTTTTCACAAACAGAAGTATCGACTATAAATTTAGTTACCTCTAATAGGAAAGACGCCTTGTCTCTCTTTTGATCACCATGAGGAATGAGTTTTCTCAACGTCTGAAACCTGCACAATAGTTTTCAAGTTCTAGTAAACCATGAAGTGGCAAGTGGATTTATGTTAACTCAGAAGACAATTTGCATTCACCCCACGCCCATAGAAGTTAACCGTGCTGATAATCTCTCAAGGGGTATCTCATTACATGGTATTATGTAGTGCCACTAAACATAACTTTTCTTTTTGGGGATGCAACACCAAGCACAATTAACATAAACTATTTACTTTGCCATAAAGGCCCTTGCTTTTACTATTTGACGTCTAGCATTATTTCGTACTTCCAGGAAAAGAATGGTTATGAAACATTTAAAATTTTGGAGAGAAACCTTTGTTATAACAACAAGATAAGGTGTTGAAATCATGCCTGTCGTTTATTTTGCTCCGTCTACGTTGTTCTGTGGCAGAATGTTTAGACCGGGGCGTGTTAGCTTTCTGATTACTGCTCTTCCCGCCTACTGTTACCCTCAGATCTCCTGCAAGTTCAAAGATGTAAATGGGAAAGGAATGGATGATAATGTGACAATCAATTGAACAGACAACTCCAGAATCACACACAAAAATAGAAAGAAAAACCATTTAAATCCTTTTTCAAAGAAAAGAAACCAGTTGTGAAAAGAATAGAGTACCATTGTGTACCGGAGAAGGGCTTTCTTTCTTAAAAACGATCTCTTCGTCTTCGTCTAGATCGTCATCTTGGTTGCTAATTTTGGCTGAATTTATCATTTCCATAAAGCTCTGGTTCTTCTGTCCCGATGGCCTGTTTAAAAGTTTAATCTCATCATTAAAAAAATGGATATTAATTATGACATTACTTGTGATGAGAGACAGAGAATGAACCAAAAACAAAACAAAAAAAAAACTTCAAATAGGAGAAGAAGGGGACAAACTGAGCAGTGAGGGAGCTAAATCCGTTGCCATGGTTATTGGATGAAGCTTTTGATGGCCTCTCAGGCGTCGACCACCCCGCCTTGACTGCAGTTTCTGCTACCCACCGCCAAAAAGAAAATCGAAATTCAGTACGCTATATGAGAGATAAGACGCAAAAACAATACCTTGATAATTATTCATTCGATCATTGAAATATAATCTCACATTTCTTTTCTTCCCGGTGTAGTCTTTCAAATGTCATCATCATGGTATTACCTTCACTCTTTAATTTTGTTTTTTGATAGTATTAGCATACGTAATAATGAATTAGTAGGACATATAACTGTCATAATCACCGCATATGTAGTCATTTCTCTATGGTTTCCTCAACATCAACAATAATGTTCAGCTTCAGATACGAAACTTTCTACTCTCACCCGAACTCATGCAAGTTCTTAATGACAACCACATACATCTTCCTCTTTTAATTTAACATCAGCTGAGTAGTATTTTCTGAGGTCTGACGTCCTTACACTGGGCTCTAGCCGAAAGCTAATGCTGTAATAGCTACTTCCAAACGTGGACTGGGTCTAGGATGGACCCCAACAACGCTTTTCGCATTAATAGCCTACGTCGCTAGATCCCAAACCAACTTTCCCCCGAATGACAAAACGTTATTGTCGCCGTTTAGCTTAAGCCCAAAATTTCAGTGCGTACTTCTGCCTAAGCCGAATTTAAGTCAGTATCAAAGCCACGTACCCATAAAACCCAAGTTACCAAGCCTTTGGTGGTTAATGGACTTTTTGCAATCTCATGGAAAAAATGCAAAAGTATACAACAGTAAAAGCAAATACTACTCTATAAACTCTATCCAAGAAGCTTACCTCTTATGATATTGGATCTCTCCCCAACATTCTCCTTCCCTGTCTTTCCCTTCTTTGATGCAGATTCTTCCCATAGCGTAAATCCACTTCCAGCGTAAGAACTGCAGTTGGAATTCTCGTCGTTTCTTTCAGTACTACTTGCTTCTGCTACCGTATACCCAGCGGCCTCAGGCTTTGGAACTCTTTGATTAAAGTAAGAGACGTGGCTTATACTGTAGGTCCCAATGCCTCCAGGAAGGATATGTTCCTCCGAGGACGGCGGTGCAGCTGGTGGAGGCTTTTGGAGGGTCGAAATCTCGTTGGTTTCTTTTTTAGTACCAGATGTCTTCCCTACCCATTCCAATGGTCGAAGAAAATCGTGAGTCATGAGGTACCCACCTGTTCATCACCACAAAATCAATCAAGAAAATACTTCCACTTGACAACTGATGTTCATTCATGTAATATATAAAACGAAAAATAAAAAAATTTCCTGATTCCATGTTGAAGCTTCATTTGTGTTTACAATTTAAATAAATATTTGTGCATATGAACTGGGTCCAGCGCTCAGGAGATAAATTATAGAATTACTAAGAGAAACAAAAATAATCAAGAAATGCAACTCGTAGCCAACAATGTCCAACTTGGATAGAAAAAATGAAGTCTTGTATAAAATGATTGTCATGTTCTTCAATTCACCAACCACTCATTTCAGGCTAATTAATTGGGACATGTGATTTCGTCATTTAATGTGAACTTGAATCAACAAACGTTAATTATACTTTTATAGTGTAGATTTCTTGTAAAATTAGAGAAGGATTAATTAAGGTTTTTATTTAAGTGAAAATAGCATGCAATGCACCATATGCAAAAATGTGCATCATGTGGCAATGTCAAACCAATGTCCAAGTCCACAATGGGATGGAACCCAGCCCACACAAAAATCCCCCATACAATGCTCCAATCTGATGGTGTTCATTACTCGGTTCCTTTTTGAGATTTTAGCAAATCATACTTGGGGCGAGTCCCCACCCTATAACTCCATGGCCCAGATCTTTTGATTCAATTGTCCACACCCAAAATCCCGATCGGTCATAAAAGTAAAACCCTCATATACTAAAATCAGCAAAAACATTTTGTTTGTGTACCGTAATGTTGTTTCTATTGCACCCACAAATTGATAAAATAAATCAGAAAAAGAGGGTCGAAAACATGAAATGAAAATGAGTACCTTGAGAAGTTGGTTTTGGATCTTGTTGGATTGTTGGATGAGTATACAGTGAGAGAAAGTCATTCGTTTGTTTCCTTGCTCCTGCGGTAGAACATATTCTTATGCTTGTTAAATCATAATTCCAATTCCGATTTTCATGCTTTCTACTAATCTCTGAACAAAATAAAAACAAATTTAACTTCTTTCTAATACCTTCTGTTCCAAGGTGACGTTGTTGAGGAAGCTCCATCATCCAAAACCAGTGTAAATTTTATTTTTAATTTGTTATATCACTGAATTTTGGTAACGGATAGCCTCCGGAAAAAGCTAAATTTATCTATAATTCTTTTCTTGCAATTGCTTACTCTCAAATGCGTTTCACTGGGAAGAACAGAAGTTTGGAGGGAGATATGGCGCCTCCGCCGAAGATCGGAGGCGCATTGGCTTGTTTCAGAAAAATCGAGTCTTGATTCAATGTATTGCAGTTGCAGTGTACAATTTTCTTTGAGAAAAACTTGTGTGGAAATAACTCAAAACTTCACACGATAAACAACTAACCAGAACTCCGAACTACCTAATTGGACGAACCTGCCATAGTATTACAATAACTGAACATCAGAATTCAAAGTACCAAATACTGATATTACCGAATTATACATAATTCTAACTCCAACCAGATAAAGAATCACCAGCAATTCAAAGAAGATCTAGAAGAGCAAGTTTGAGCCATCGGAACCGATATTCAAGAGAAACCAAACGAAAATTTTCTAAAAACTGCTACTGACCTGAGATTTGAATTGTGAAAATAAGAAAAGACGAGTTCAAACGGCGAAGTATTAAATAATCGAACCCCACAGCTTAATAAGTCCAACACATAAAAACTTTTGGTGTTAAGAATCGAACTGATTAGCCACAAAGAAATGCGGAAAGGATCCCCTGAAATTCCACCAAAAATTGTCTCTTCTTTTGCCTTCTCTCTCTCTCTCTTTTTTTTCCTCCTCGTCAAAAGATTTTCCTTCTTACCAAACAGTGCTTGCGAAAGAATAAGGCTGCTTGAGGTTGGAGAAACTCTCTCTCTCTTCTCTTCTCTTCTCTTCTCTGTCTTGGTGTGCTTTTGCTTTAAGATCTTTTTATACATTTGATCTTTGCTTGGCTTCGTCGTTTTCCGTTACGTGAAAACGTTGTTTTCTTAACGTCGTTAGTGTCACGGATTCTCATCAATAAAATAACAATATTATATATAATAATATTTGAACTTTCTTAGTATTCTATATTTTCGGCAATCCCGATACTGCTTGGTTTTATAATTTGGGTAGATAATGTGTTATTATGCCTCGTAAACATGGAATTGGTGGAAGGATTTACATTTAACATTGCAATCAATTATTGCTTTGCTACACAAAACTTCTTTTTATTAGCAGCAAAGAAGATGAAATGTCACGTGCTCTACACCTCTCCCTTTTAGTGCCGCGAAATGCGGGGCTTTCTACATTACTTTGTTGTCGTTTTGGTATTGGCTCCCATGTGCCTAAGAAGGAAACCGGAGTACATATGTTGCATGTCCAATTACTTATGTTTTCCCATATAAAATATGTACTTTTTTTCCCCCAAATTTTCAGTTATTAGAGGCACAGGGGATGAAATCTACAAGATAACACCCATTCAGCAAAACAAAAATTCTTTGAATTTGGTTTTATTCCTATTTTCTATAAATTTTATTTTCATTTCTATTTTTCTTACATCTTATTTTAAACAAAAATAAAATTTTATTTAATTGCTGATTATTTTGTTACTATTAACAATTAAATGTCGACAAAGATAAATTAACTCTATGAATTGATTAAGTAAATTTTTTATTTTAATCTCTCATATAACATTTATTATATTTTATTATAATTAATTAATTAATTAAGTATAAATTTATTTATAAGCTAATATTTATTTGTTAACATATATTTTAATTCTTACAGCCAATTGTATTTATAATTCTATGTACTTCAAGTAATTATCAAAATTTTTAAATATTTTTAATTTAATTAAAACTAAATATTAAAATAAATTTTGCAGATATAATTTTATTAACAATTAATATTAAAAATAAAAACTTATTTAATGATTAATTACTTTATGATAGCAATAAGAACATAAAAAATTATGACTTTTCGTAAATTATAAAATTAAAATCAAAAACAGCAGTTGAAAACCCAAACAATCGCAACAAAATGCTCTCCATTTTATCATATCTCAAATTAAAACCACTTTAACTTAACCCTTAGCCTACATTTTATGTACCCAATGTTTGGAACATTTAAAATGTGACGCCTTAATATCCCCTGGGAGGATACGGGGACGCCACGCAGACAACATGCATACAGAACCGAAAACATACGAAACATTGATCATGCAATCTCAATAGCTCAAAGCAAAAGCAATTCAGAGAAAACATACATCATAATACACTGAGCTTAAATACAACTTGTTCCAAAATGGAACCAGCCTGAATTAAGGTTATTACAAACCTTCAAATAAATCAAAAGTCATATACATCAAGATAAGCTAAAAACAAACTCCAAAAAAATACAATTTTAACAAAATTTTCAAATCATAATTAATACACTCCAATTTAATTCGCAATTTCCACTTATAAATCAAAATTACCCGGAAATGTCAATGAATGCATGTACAATTATTTGTATAAATCATCAAAACAACACTCAAACTCCTTTAGTCATTGCGGATGACTTGTCCCAGTCCTTAAGTCCTCTCTGAACTTACACGGGGCAAATCCACCGTGCTAAACATATAGCTTAGTGAGTAATAACTAAACTATAAATCAACAGCAGATACAGAAATTCAGAACAAAAACAAGGTTTTATAAATAACATATTTGTTCAACACAAGAGGGTATAAACCCTTCAGAAACAGAATACAATTTAGCTTATGCCAAAATCAAACTGATATCAGGGACATAAATCATGTCTTGTGGTTATTGAATAAACTGTATTGATGTGGGCTGAATTAGGCTGAGTTGTCTTCAATGTGAGACCATTTTAAGTTACTCACAAAATTTACTGTCTAAATTACTTACAATTGCTCCTGTTTGCTTATTGTCGGGTCTCTAACATGGGGTGTTACATAAAATATATATATAGTGGATTGCTGGTGTAAGAATAATCAAGAATGGGCCATAAAATCATTGTTTTTAATCTGTTGTAATTTCAGTGTTACTAATAAATTAATTTGGAAATTACAACTTTGACACAAATATGTTCATATAGAAATAATAAATCATTAAAATAATGTCAAATTTTCAATTTCATACTTTTATTAATTCATAATTAATTATTATTCTCTAAATTTTGACTCCATCAAATATGTTTACTAGCAATTTTTTCTATTAATTAATAAATATGTTATCATCAGTCAATCTACTTGATTAAGTAATTATATCACTGTTTTCGAACGCATGATTGGTTTAATTATATCACCGGCCATGGATGAATGTAAATTTTAATGCACGTTTACCTTCCTACCTTAATAATAATAATAGATTAAAAAGTACATCGCAGTTTTGGTTCCAGAGGGAAGAAGCTACTAAGACAAAAGCCAACGGGTTAAAAGATAAAAACATCCCCTTGCTTCTAAAACGTAACAGTATGCGAAACTGAAACCCACGTGCCCCACGTTACGGCCAACCCATGCATGGCTTTCTCACTCGCAAACTTTTCCTTAACTAGCTGGTTACTAATTTTCATTTTCGATTTTGGAATGTATCCTACCGGCTGATGAATCTTATTTGTTTTTTCTATTATAATTATTAATTATACATGCCCCAACAATCATGATGAGCATCCACGTTAGGACGCCCTTTTTTCACATTAATAGTACTTTAATAAAATTGCAAGCTAGCTAGCTCAGTGTGACAATATCTTTTATTTATTTATCACATATTTATACTAAAAGTAAAGGCAGCAAGAACATGGCTCTCCAATTCATAGTACGGTGCAGTATTCTCTTCTTGATATTATATTCTTTAAGTTACCTTTGGTCGTAATCGGACAAATTAAACAAGTAATGTTTCTGTCTTCGGTGATCCCTATAAGATATGCTGTCTACGCAAATAAATTTATTTTATTGGCTCTATTCTATAATAATAATAACTAGCTACTGTATAAATTTATTTTATTTGCTCGTTTCTATAATAATAATAACTAGCTACTGTACTAATCTATCTCCGTCTTATTAACAACTATCTTAAATATTTTATATGAAAACCTGTTTATATTTTAAACACAAGTGCCAACTTTTCTCCTAATAGAGACATGTTTGGGACACAGTGACACATTGGGTCTCTTAAGATTTTAAAAAAATTAAATATTATATATATATATATATGTGAATAAGATCCTCTCTTGAAATGTGTCACGCCGTCATCGTCAATGTGATTTATGAAAGATTGTATGAAGAGAGGTGTTCCAAAATTTTTCTTTCACATAGAGGTGATTAGACATTAACCCCACAAGGTTTTGAACAAATTTTAAAGACAGATCAGTACCAATAGCGACATGGAGAGCAATCATAGGACATCGGCAGTTATTGAATTGAGATCTTCCTTAAAAAAGTTAGAAGCGGTGGTCCAATCACCTTCAATGGCAGCTTTGTACAGTGGAAAATAACGATCGACACATGAAGGTAAGGCAAGGATGGCATGTCTGACCGTTTTTCTTGATTTTTTGTTCTTCCGTCACTTCTACTTTTTATATCGACAAGTTTTATAATATTTATTCCACAATAGGATTTAGGGATGTTTCAGCGAATACATTTAGGACTGTTTGATCAATAATTTAACTAAGTTGTTGCGGTAAGAAAAGGAGATCTAATTATTTTTTAGTATATTTGATAGCTGCTGCCTCTTTTATGGAATTAGTAAATATTGGTTCTAACTAATTTTTTATTTTGCAATCATGGAAAAATACTTTAAAAAATTAAGACCAACTGTTCAGTCATCATTGTCTGATTTAAATCAGAATGTTAATAAAGCACCTCTAGCATCGAAAGAGGTTATTATTGAAGAACTTGTGATTGACTTAGAAATTCTTCTTTCCGATCCAGGATTGAGACTTAAAATAATGGAGTATCCTCCTGAAAAACGAGATCAGGTGCGTAGAGCTTATTTATTAAAAGGTCTTTGTCAACCTCGAAATCATAACTTTCATCAAACCATGGATGGAGATCATAAGCGGAGATTTATTGTATCATGGTTTGATGATTTCAAGGATTGGTTGGAATATAGTGTTGAAAAAAATGCTGCATACTGCTTATATTGTTATCTTTTTTCAACTGATCGCGAAAGAAAACATATTAATTTTGTATTCGAGGGTTTTAGTGCTTGGCAAAAGAAAACAAGATTAAGAGAACATGTAGGAAATCATGACACTGATCATAATTGATGTCGAATTGTTTGTGAAAATTTAATGAACCAATCCCAATCTATTGAGTCAGCTTTTTCAAGGCAATCACAGAAATCAAAAATTGAATATCGGTGTAGGCTAAATGCATCAATAGGGTGTCTTCATTATCTCTTGATGCAAGGGATTCCTTTTTGGGGGAATGATGAGTCTAAGAATTCAACAAACTAAGGGAATTTTCTAAAATTACTAAAATTCATAGCTTCTAACAATGAAGAAATTAGGAATGTTATTCTAGGAATGCTACTGATCTCAAACTTACATCACCCGATATTCAACGTGATATCATTAATGCAGCTGCATTTGAGACAATAAAGGCCATTATTTTAGATATAGGTGATGATTTGTTCTCTATTTTAGTGGATGAATGTCGAGATGTGTCACTAAAAGAGCAAACGGGAGTCGTCATTCGGTATGTTGATAGTTTTGGATGAGTCATTGAAAGATTTCTTTGTCTTGTGCATCTACGTGAAACAAGTGCAACTTCACTTTTAAAGGGTATCAAGTCATTATTCTCTAACTATGGCTTGAGTATAGCTAGCTTAAGAGGTCAAGGGTATGACGGAGCTAGTAATATGCGAGGTGAATTTCATGATCTTAAAAGTCTAATTTTGAAGGAAAATTCTTGTGCTTACTACATCCATTGTTTTGCACATCAACTTTAGCTTACACTTGTTGCTGCTGCTAAAAAGCATTTAAATGCATGTTCCTTTTTCAATACTATTACTCGTTTGTGCAATGTTATTGGAGGATCTTGTAAGCGTAGGGATATGCTTCAAGAAAAACAAATGGAGAAAGTGATGGCAGGAATTTCATAAGGGGTGATAGAAACTGGGCAAGGGTTGAATCAAGAAATGACGCTGAAAAGACCCGGAGATACTCATTGGGGTTCTTATTTTGGTATCCTCATTAATTTGTTACATTTATTTTCTTCTGTCATTGAGGTTCTTGAGTTTGTTGGAAAAAATGGGAATGATGATTCACAAAGGGTTGAAGCTATTGATTTAATTGATATTATGTTTCGCTTAGAATTTCTCTTTATGTTGCATCTTATGATAAAGATCTTGGGAATCACAAATGGGTTATGTCAAGTTTTACAGAAAAAAGAACAAAATATAGTGAATGCAATTCATTTAGTTAAAGTCTCAAAATGTCATTTGCAACAAGTTAGAGATGATGGTTGGGAGTCAGTGAGAAGAAGTCGGTGGTAGAGTATTTGGTTGGGTAATTCTCTTTTGTCTATTTATTTGTTCGTCTCTCACTCTGGTTAAGCTGATTGCTTCCTTCAAGGATTTTGGCTTGAACATTCGAATGCCATCAGCAATTTCAGTTTTCAACCCTCCCATAAACGTGTCGATCAAAGCCTTTTGAGTCCATCCGTGTACTCTATTGCCCAGTCATTCGAACTCCTTTTCGTAGTCCCGCAAGGAACCAAGTTGGAGTAATTTGGACAAGGATTAATCAAAGTCTTCAAAATTAGTTGGACCAAACGGTGACCATAACTCTTCCATGAAAATTTCCCATGTTACCTCCCTTCCTTCCTCCAGGTAAGTCCTTCGTAACCATTGCCACCATTGATTGGCTTCACCTTCAATATGATATGAAGCTAGCTACAGTTTTTATGCCACTATTGTGCTTTGGTATTCGAAAAATTGATTCGCTCTAGTGAACCATTCTATGGGACTACTGCTAGAATACCTTGGAAATTTGAGTTTGGCCATTTTGGAAGAGAAAATTGACCTCCCTCCCTCTGCAAATTCATTTCAATTACTGCGGTGGTGACTTACAAGTTCGGAGGTGTTGCTGCTACCTCGATCTTTATTGATTAGCATTGCCTCAGAAAGTTTCATCATCACATCTTCCAGTCGCTGCAATTTGTCAACAACCCCAAGCTCCATTCATTCTACAGTATCTTGGAGTTGTCCTAGCCCTGCCTCTAAGTTTTCGATGCATTCTTTATTCGTACTCATGCTCTGATACCAATGATAGGTCTTAATCAAAGCTAGAAATTTAGAAAGATAGAAAGGTTGGGATCATGTCACATTAAAGGTCGTAGAATTAAATGAAACATGCATGGACTGGACATTCTCCATACGACCATGCCTTGATTGTCAGTTGCTTCATTAACTATAAAGCTCTCGGGTTATTATTGAAGGTGTTAATGAGATCTTTCTTGAGTCATACGTTGAAGATATTTCAGGGACACATGTTGCAGTCATATGTTAGATCTTATGTCATGATTGCACATGACCATATGGTCTCATATGTTTACATTGTCGGGTTTACTCTTCATAAGTAGGGGTCAAGTCTAATTTTTATTCTTTTACATCATGTCGTCCATGCACATTCGTGCTTGCAAAATTCAAAGTCAGCCTATAAACTCATGGACCAAAACTATAAATCTTAGTTCAAACCCATCTTTTTGTTTGGAATTAGATTGATCGGCCCGAGTTGTTACTTGTTAGGTAGTGATTTTTGTTTTGATGGCGATTATATACGTAAACCATATTTCATGGGAGGAGATCGGTCGTTCCCATTCTACTATGCCTTTGTGCCGAAACCATCCCAACCATCAAAATCTGAAAGCCATATTTCATTGCGGCCAACCCCATTGCGCCACGCCATCTGGTTTCGTCATCCACAATCTTCAATACTATTTATCGGTGGCGTCTTTATTAACCAAAAAAGGAAGAGATTGAGTGCAAAGTTGCAACTTTTTTTAGAAGCAAAGGCTCAATAGCAAACTCCCGCCTTGCTATGACCAGCAGTTTTGGAAAAGTGAGTCGATTCCTGGTTTAAAATTGTCCATTTCTGAGTTAAGGAAGTTGTTAGTTGATAGAAAAGCTCGGTAGTAAGAGAGCCTCTATGCATCGAATTCATCACAAGCTGGGTTGGTGAGTTGCTTTGCTACTTTGTTGATGATAACGTGTTCGATGATGTTGCTGGCTTACATAAAATTGCTATTATTTTGAGTCTATGGAATTATATGTGTAGCTGTGAAGTTCAGATAATGTGTAGAAGGGTGTTAGATTGTACTAATGGTTTTGTAATTTACATAAGTTGAGGTTTTAGATTCAAACAGATTTTATGTGTAGATAACGAAGTTGTTGGAACCCGATCCGGGTACCGGATCCCAACCGGAAAACCGGAAGCGAAGGAAACGAAAAGCGGAGACGAAAGCGAAATCAAACGAAGCAAAGGCGCAATTATAATAAAAAACGAGTCAAATCGGATAACACAGACAAAGCAATACAAAAGGCGAAAGCAAATGGATACAAATAACGAAAGAAATAAATCGGATTACGGAATGCGAAAGAAATTAAGCAAAACATATGGCGAAGCCAACTCAAAGCAAACATATCCGACATCCGATAACAATTATTAAAAAACACGATCGCGTTGGAAACCTAGACTATCCAAATCCGGTATATTTTTTTTTTCTTTCATCTTTTTCATTCTTTCTTATACCAATCACAACCATATAATTTCCCATAGGAAATTCATTCCTAAATCCAAAACTCAACAATCATACATATCACATAAATCTTGATTTTAATCAATTCTTATTATTTCTTTTTCCAAAATTTCGGCAGCATAACGGCTGCACATGAACAAACCCAAACCTG
>JAOSBK010000006.1:30415132-30439828 GCA_027568895.1 Erythroxylum shatona | reverse complement strand
ATCGATGATGGTTTCTCACTGAGTTCGCAAAACTCACCCAAAATTTGCAATTATTTTTCAGGACTCAGAAGAATACCTCGTTAGGCAACGAGCGTATGGCATCTGCTGGTTAGTGAGAAAAGTGGTCGGGATCAGTTCGCGTCTGCATTAGTGTATTTTTATTTTCTAAATTAATGATTAGGTCAATTTGTAAAGTCCACAGACTGAAATAAATTGTTTTTATAAAAAGGGCCCTAGTGGCCAATGTACCTATTAATGATTGTATGTTTATTGTCTTCCGCATTGTGCATGTGTGGTTTAAAAAAAATTATACTGAGATTTGACTTAGTGATGTAGCACGCCACTCTCACAGGGCATGGACTCAGATATCACCATCGATGTCGGGTTCGGGTCATGAGGGAGTGGGGTGTTACATAAGATCTTCAACAGATTTTTACGGAATAGAAATAAAGGAACTCTCGATAGGGTCAAAATGAAATAGGGGTGAAATATGTATCCCTAAAGATCAAGGCGGTTTAGCATATGCTCTCTTAAAAGCATGAACCCTTTGATGTTCACTAAAAGAATAAGGAGATTCATTTCTAATAAGCATTCTTTTATGGTGAAAATGGATACATAGTAATTTCATAAAAATAGGAGTGTGTGGAATGTAGATGTTAAACACTATCCTTACTCTACTTTGAAAGCAGTCTTTAGGATGAGGGAAACATTCAGACCTGATTTTGTTTCACTAATAGGAAATGGAAAATTCACCTATTTTTAGCAAGAAAACTGGCTATTGGTTGCTAAGTTTTAATCTAATGAGAACCCTCAATATCCATAAGTGTACAGATCGTAAACTTATAGTATCAAACGTGTCGATCCTACGAGGAATTAGTTAGAACTAAGTGAACCTAACTTTGTCTAAGGTATTGGGATATGAATTGAATGAAAATAAAATATCAAAATTTTAAAACAATTAAATAAAACTAAGCAAATAATCAAATAAAAAATTAGCTACCGCAAATATGTGAGGAACATAAAGGATAAAGCTTAGGATTCATTCGATAATTATTTTACTCCCTAACTGCTATTGATTCAATTGTGTGTTGATTCCAGATCTTCTAAGGGATTGACTACTCTTTCTCAAGACCTAATCAATTAATCCTAATTGATTACAAAATTCTATATTTTGCAACCTCTCGATTTATAAAATTACCTAACTTTTTTAACTAGTTTTTAAGTGATCTATCGAATAATTAAGTTTTTACTCAAGATCTCTCTTTGTATGATTACCAATTTGATATTTAAGAGACTTATTAGGTCAGTAACCCTCATTGCCTAACCTATTTAGATTACTTTCGACTCACTCTCTTGATTTATTATCGAAGTGTTAGTATACCCAAACATCACAACACTAGAAAATTGAATTGAAATTAACAACAATCAAGTCACAAACCAACTCAAGAACAAAACCAAATATGATAATTAGAGCATCCTAAATGTGAATACCATATTAACATCTAAGTGACACATCAAGTTTAATGAAATAGGCAAAGTAAATAAAGAAATAACTTGATTTGAACTCAAACTTGAAATTTGAAATTTTTGGAATTCTCTTCTTGCTCTCACTTTAGAATATGGTGGCTTCTTTTTTTTATGTTTTATTATTCTTTTGTAGTTCTTGAGGCTTATAGGATTCTTTCTATGTTTACCCACTTAATTTGGTTCCAAAAATTTCTCCAAAACATTAAAGTTTCAAATGTCAAAAAAGTTGAAATTCCTTATAATTGCTGTCTACGTCCTTTGCCGCGATTGTGGCCATCTTCAATACTTCCATTTTTTCTCTTTTCTTAATTTCCTATTTCCATACACTCAAACAAACATCAAACACCTTTTGAAACATAAAATTATGTTCCAAATCATGCTTAAAAACACTAACAATAACATAATTCTAAGCATATATAAATGATAATCATCTAAGAAATAATTAAAAGCACACTTAAAGATTTATCAAAAAATAGTATACTTTACACTTGTCAATTATCCATAGGTCCTCTAGATATAATGGATGATGCCTCACCTAGCAAGTTTTTAATTCACTAGAAAGCAACGGTAATAGAGGTTCTGATTAACAAAGAGATTATCCAACAAGCTCCTATTCCCAACTCAATGAAATCTAAGATTATTCATGCCACTATCAGCTTAAATAATGACAGGATTATTTGGAAACACACACCTAATGTCATTTTCACCAATAAATCATGTAAAAAGGTTATCTTTTGCAATTTGGTTAGTATACCTTGTAAAAAAATGGTGTGGTTTAGTAATCTTCATCCATGAGCTTCCACCACTCTGTGGCTTGCCATAAAAAATATGCTACTAACTGTAGATGAACTTGTTAAATTCTGAACCTAAATAACTGGTGTATACTTTGCAAAAGGTTTAGGGAAAGCATAAATCATTTATTCTTTCTAGGTAATTTTATTACTGAATTATGGAAAAAAAATATAATTCACTGATGTGCCAAATGATTTTGACAACATTAAGAACTAGTGCTCAACAATTAGACATCCAAACAGAACTATCAAGTGGTGATTCTGCATCTCCTTGTCTTATATGATTATAGCCACTCGGGATGAGAGAAACAATCACATTTTTTAGGGAAAATGCCTCTCCAAAGAACAATTCTATACTCATCTTATGCAGTTCATCGTATTCAAATTAGCGTTCACACGCACAGATTTCAAGAAATGTAGTATCTTTTTTCAATTTGGATTGTTTAGAACTAATTCTTTTTAGCATTGTGAGTTACAACCCTCTCTAATTGACAGTGTGCATTTTACTCTTGTAATTGAAGTTGTAATTCTAGTATACCTTTTATGGCTTAATTGAATTCATCTTTTCCCAAAAGAAGGTTATTTTTTAAAATGTAGAATGATGTAATTGATATTTATTATAATTTTTAGTTATTTATATATGTGATTTATTTTGATTGAAATTTATAATGAATTAAAGTCATGTTATTTAATCTTAACTCCAAATTTGTCGTTATGATTGACTAGCCTTAAAGAATATGCTGTAACAGAGTAAATTGAAAAGTAAGTCTTATATGTCTATGTTAATGTAATTCATCATATATGGCTTGAAAGGAATGCTAGCATTTTCAAGGTTTCTTAGTAGCTTACTTTTATTATTAGAGTGATCAAAGCTAAATTACCTATAAGAATCAAGAACTATTAATGATGATAAAAGAGTAATTTATATATAAAAAGTGGACAAGAGAAACTCTTGTTTCTATGTAAACTTATATAAGCTATGCATGGTAGAAGGTGTTGGATGACTATAAATTCCCTAGCACTTGTTTCTTTGCTTCATCCCTAACTATATCCCTAGTGCCTTCTTGATATGATAAGAAAATGCTTAAGATACTCACTTCAACTCATACATGGTTTTAGGCATAATTTGGAAGTGAACGAGCTAAATTCAATTGAAAGCACTATATTTGAGCCATTTTTCAAGGTTTCATAATCATTTGTCTTCATAGAGTTAGAAGAAGAATATTAAAAGCAAAAGAAGAAAAGTAAATGCCAAGAAAGATGAAACATATGCTGAAAATACAAAGAAGAAGAACATTAGAGTAGGAAGAAGATAAAAGAACACAAATGAACAAACAGTGGGGGACTCACGGCTAAGACATCAACTTGTCACAGCCGTAAGCGTTAACTCACAATTATGACGAGGTGTCTCAAGATTGTGTTTATTAGATTAATATCATAATTTGATTGCAATTTTGCATAATTCAGTAACAAATTGAGAGGGTGAACTGAATGAAAAATGATTAAATTGAATTAATGAGAATTAGGCGATTTAATAAAAATGATGACAAATTATATTAGTAATTATGCAGAGAGAGATCTCGTGTGATATTCCAATAGTTTATTAGAGTGGTTTAGATTTGATTAGGGTTTTCCATAATTTGTGAATTGAGAAATTACAAATTGCATAATCCAATTAGGGTTAATGGTTATAACTCGAGAGAGAGTAATTAGCCCTGGGATCCCTAGATACATCACCTATTAACACATAATCAACTAGGTTGACATTAATGATAGGTAAAATCCCTTTTCTCATAACTTGGTAAATTCTTTAGCTGATTTCCATTATGTATGCTTATTGCTCAATTGTTAATTCCTTCGTGTTTAACTTTTGATTTAATTGGTTGATTTCAATTCTCAAATTTCCTTTCCATTTCATTGTTTATTTTTAGTTTCATATCCTTTTAGCCTTAGATTTTTAGGATTAGAATAGTCCCCCTCCTCATACACCTCTTATACTACAATTGCAACCGATGTGCTTGCAATATTTGAGTGCTTATAAAGCTCGAAGGATATGATCAAGTTTTTGGCACTGTTGTCAGGGAGGGTGAAGAACAGTTTAGTTCTCTTAGTCTAAGGCATTTTAGTTAGTTTTAAGTTTTTCTACTCTTCCCATTTTTTTCATGTGTGTCTATGGTCAAGCATTAACACAAGGGTTATAAGAAGTTTGAGTAGCATAGCTAACACTGTAAAGCTTGACTTCACTGGTTTAGAACATTCAATTAGAAGAGCTCGACATGAAGAAGAAGAAGAAGAACCCCTAAAAGCAACAATGGTTGAAGAGTTTTAGCAAGAGTTAGATCAAGGAGAAAACCAAAGGCATCAATCGAAAACCCTTATGGACTTTATGAGACTAGGCTTCAATGTAGCCAACCAAGGTGTATAAATTTTAGCATGAAGGCTTCATCCTCAAATACAGTAAAAGCTATTTAACTAAAATGTGAGCTTTGTGGGCGATGGATTATGATATTGTTGATTACTTCTTGAAGAAGGATAATGGATCAGGGAAAGTAAACTATATGGGAACCCAATACAGTTAAGGAGGGGGGAATAATATGGTCAAGGAGGGGGAAACAATCCCTACTCCAAAACATACAAAACTGGGTGGAAAAATCACCCAAACTTCATTTAGTCAAACAATGTTGGAGGATAGTTCAGACCTTAAGGACCACCAGGTTTCCAGCAAGACAAACCTAGTTTGATGGAATCTAAATTGGACAAAATCTTAGATGAGCTTGCAACCCTAGATGAAACATAAAAGAGTATGGAAGGTAGACTTACACAAGAAACAAAGAATCATGCCTCTTCTATCCATAATCTAGAGTTCTACTTTACACAAAATATGATAATCTTCCTAGCACTTGGGGAACAAAACTGAGGCAGCAAACAAAGGCTATTACACTTTGAAGTGGGAAGGAACTTGAACCACCTACAAAGATAATAAAGGAGCCCTTTTCTCTTGTTGAGAAAGATAAAGAAAAGGAGAAAGAAGTGAATATAAGCGATACCCTTCTTATGTCACCCCTCCACCATATCAAACCAAGGTTCCGTTTCCTTAATGATTACAAAAGAAGAAGCTAGATGTACAATTTGCAAAATTCATTGAAAAATTAAAGACATTACAAATAAATATCTCATTTTGAAGGGCATATTATCAAAGAAACGTACTTGAGAAGATAACTAGATAGTAGCTCTAGCTCGCACCTACAATTCCATAGTCACCAACTAGATGCCCTAAAAATTGAAGGATCTAAGGAGCTTCATAATACCCTGTGTGGTTGGTGAATTTGAATTTGTAAAGTGCTTCTACGACTTAGGAGAAAGCTAACATCGATGTTAATTTTACTAGCTGATCAATTTATCAAAATATCATTTGGAATAGTGGAAGACGTTCTGATGCAGGTGGACAAGTTCATTATTTTAGTAGATTTTTTGGTTCTCAATTTTGAAGAAGATAAGAAGTATCCATTGATCTTTGGTTGATCATTTATGAATACAAGGAAAGTTATAATTGACATTCACGAAGGAAAATTAACACTTCAAATAGGTGAAGATCAAATCAAATTCAATATGAATAAGGCTTTAAAGAATCCAACAGCAAGCAGCACATGTATGAAGGTTTAAATTATGGATCAAATTTTATAAGAACAAGTAGAGAGTTGCATCACAAAAGTACAGTCAGTGGAAGTAGAGACAAATAATGGATATGAGAAACTTGATTCTAAAGGAGATGATGAGATGGGGGACTCAGATGTTAAAACATATCAAGATAAAGTAGTCCGTACAGAAACACCCATACTACCATCTACAGAAAAACCACCCACATTAGAGCTTAAATCTTTACCTACACATCTCAGATATACCTTTCTAGGTGATGGTAAAATTTTAGTGATAATCATCTCTAATCAATTGAATGAGAAATAAGAAATAAGGTGGTAGCAATTGTTAGAAAGTGAATGAAGGCCATTAGATGGCATATTTTTTATATTTGAGGTATAAGCCCAAGTGTTTGCATGTACCAAATAAACCTTAAAGAAGGATGTAGAATGGTGAGGGAGCATTAATGAAGGTTTAAAAATGATGTAGAATGGTGAGGGAGCATTAACGAAGGTTTAAACCTAACATAAAGGAAGTGGTCAAAAAGGAAATAATCTAACTCTTAAATGTAAGGATAATTTATCCCGTCTCTGATAGTGAATGGGTCAGTCCAGGATGGAGAGTGTGCATAAATTATCCCAAACTCAACTTAGTGACTAAAAAAGATCATTTTCCTCTCAAGTTCATGGACCAGATGGTAGAAAGTGTGGTTAGGCATTCATTTTCTTGCTTCTTATATGAATATTCAGATACAATTAGATCTTTATCTACTTCGATAATAAAAAACAAACCACATTCACCTACCTTATGATACCTTTGCATACAGAAGGATGCTTTTCAGACTACGCAACGCGCTAGCTACATTTCAAAGATGTATGATGTCTATCTTCACTAATATGGTCCAAGATATAATGGAGGTGTTCATGGATGACTTTTCAATTTTTGGAGACTTTTTTGAAATATGTTTAACCAATTGGGATAAAGTGCTTCAACGATGTGAAGAGTCATTAATATGATCAGTTGGGAGAAATGCTATTTTATGGTGCAAAAGGGGATAGTGCTAGAGTGTAAAATCTCACACCAAAGATTTGAAGTAGATAGAGTGAAAACGTTAGTTATAGAGAAACTCCCACCACCAAGCAACATAAAAGGTATGCGAGGATTCTTAGGTGATGTAAGATTTTACTGTCGATTTATCAAAGATTTTTTGCAAATTGCAAGACCTTTGGCAAACCTATCAGTTAAGGATGTGCCCTTTTTGTTTGATGACAGGTGTATGTCTGCCTTTAACAAACTAAAGGAGACACCAACATTAGCATCAATTCTATCACCTTCAGATTGGACACTTCCATTTGAGGTTATATGCGATGCAAGCCACTAAGCTATAGGTTGTGTATTAGGCCAAAGGAAAGATAAAAGGTTACATACGGTCTACTATATCAGCAAGATCTTTGCAGGACCTCATCTTAATTACACCACCATAGAGAAGGAATTACTTGCAATGGTGTATGCATGTGATAAATTTCAACCATACCTCCTAGGATCAAGGGTAATCGTATTTTCTGATCATGCGATATTAAAATATCTTTTTAACAAAAAGGATACGAAACTAAGGCTCATTCAATGGGTGCTACTCCTACAAGAATTTGATATAAAAGTGACAAAAAAAGGGAGTAAAAAAATGTGGTTGTAGACCACTTATCAAGATGGGAAAGAGGGGAATGCAAGCCAAACAAAGATATTAATGAGAATTTCCCTGCAGAAACCCTGATGTTACTTGAAAGTTTGGCCATACCATCATTTACTGATTTTGCAAATTATGTTGCCAGTGGTAAGCTTCCTTCTAATTTATGTTATCTACAAAGAAAGAGATTTCTACATAAGTGTAACCAATATCTATGGGATAAGCCAATTTTATATAAAACATGTGATAGCAAGTTAATATGATGATGCGTTCTGAAGGAAGAAATGTTGGATATCTTAAAGCAATGTCATGGGGTTCAATATGCTAGTCATTATAGAGCTAACAAAATGGTAGCTTGGATACTCAATAGTGGATTTTATTGGCCACAACTATTTAAGGATGCTCAAACTTTCATGGCAAATAATAGGTAACATCTTTAAAAGAGATGAGATACCTTTAGCCAACATTTTAGAAGTGGAAGTCTTCGATGTACGGATTGGAAAAATAAGCATGCAATATTTGGATAAAACGGTAGATTTCAAAACATTTTAGAATCCAAAAATTACAGTGGAAGCAATATAACCAAATCAACATGCCAATCCATACATGATACGGTATAAAGATAATATTTAATATAAGAACAAGATGGTAGAAATGAGACTTTTCTCATTTGTCTTTAGGATGGCTATATGGAAAGACTATTAACCTAAATGAGACATATCATTTTTGGTTTTGTGATGAAAGAAGGAAGATGATCTATCAAATGATCCTCTTTCTTCTTTAATCCAATGAATGCTAAAAAGGCTACAGGCTATCATTAAAAGAAAACTATTAAATCATTTGATGATAACATCATTACATCATTTAATGATAATAAAGCATGTTAAAACCATCTTTAATATAGAAAATCAATGCGGCTGCACATTTAGCCCATTAAAACCAAAATCCCTCCTCCATTTATCTTTAATAACTTTGTTTTAATTTAATTAATCTAATTAATCAAATTAAACCAAAGTCTAGCCCCTTTCTAAAAGTTCATTCGAGCTTCTAATTAACAATTAATTAGTCCCAGCCTACCATTCAATCATAGGCTTTAAAATTTCTATTTATATTTCTTACTTTTCTTGATAACCTTCCTAGAAGACAAATGGAAAATCAAATTGGACTTATATAATTCAAGCTCCAATAAGCCCAAAATTAATTTAATCTCTTTAGAATTAATTCCAGTTTATTAACTAAATGTCATTCCACTAAAGACAATAAGTTGAACTCTTGCATTGCTAAATATAATGAGAACACATGTTTCAAATATGATGTCCAATTGCAAACTCTAATATGAACCATATTATAGCCATCCGCACAATAAAAGGTAAAATTACTGTTTTACTCTTATGTTGATTTTTCCTTCTAGATTTGTCATTTTGCTCTATATGGTGATCAACACGTAAGATCTCATCTTGGTTTTGAGACTTGATGGGTAGGTAGTCCATCAAACTACTGACCCCTGTTTAATCACCAATCTCCATAAAATATCTAGAGGTGATGATATCACTTTAAACTCTTTATTTGAGTCAATGTTCCCTAATACATATTTTAATTAATAATTCCAACATGTAGACTCTACATTGACACTCTATAAAAATCCATTCCAATCATATCAATATGAGTTCACCACTCATCAAGATTGTGGTCTATAATAAATGAATGCTTAGGTTGTATGTTTTAACATTAAAGTAACAACCCACTTTATTCTTTAAAACATACTTGATTCCAGATTTAGTTAATAATGCCATTATCAATAATCAACTACTATCATGATATGACACTCATCATTCCCTTCAAGTAAGCTCTTTTACTTGCACAGGGATAAATTGCAACACTACAGTCTAAATCATAATCAAGCGACCAAATTGATTACTCAACTGTGAATCCATTATTTTAGATTCTTATAATATACATGTTTCCCATACATCTCTATATATATGTACATTACTTACAAAAGAATCTTGGTAACTTATGACTAGATATATAATGCTCATAAAAACTAAACTCTTTTGTTTTATTAATAATAAATATTTTCATTACAAAAGTAATTGGAAGAAAATTAAGTTATAAGTAAATACACTTACTTTTTAGGGCACTATATTTACATAACTCCAACAATCTCCCACTTACCCTAAAGCAATTTTGACATTTCCCTTATTCCCATCCCTTCTAGATGACCCTCAAAACTCTTTTAAGATAGCATCTTTGTAAATGGATTAACAAGGTTTTGCTCTGTGGGAATCTTTACCACATTCACCTCACCATATTGTATTATCTCCCCTATAAGCTTATACTTTCTCTTAATGTGTTTGGCAGCTTTACAGTTCTGAGGTTCTTTAGAATTAGCCACTACCCCACTACTATCATAATAAAATATAATTGCCTTTTCTACCTCAGGAATCACATCCAAATCATTTAGGAACTTGCGGAGCCAGACTGCTTCTTTTGCTTCTTCACAAACAGCAACATACTCAGCCTCCATAGTTGAATCAACAACACAAGATTGCTTGATGTTCCTCTAGACTATGGCTCCACCTCCTAAAACAAATATAGAACCATAAGTTGATTTCCTTAAATCATTTGATTGGAAATCAGAATCTATAAATCCTGTCAGAATAAAGTTATTTCTAGAGTAAACAAGCATTAAGCTCTTCATCCTACAAAGAAACTTTAATATGCACTTCACCGCAATCCAATGCTCCATTCCAAGATTAGACCGAAATTTACTTACTATTCCAACTACGTAACAGATGTCTGATCTAGTGCAAAGCATAGCATACATTAAACTTCCAACCATTGAAGCATATGGAATGTTATGCATGCATTCGACCTCCTCTTGGGTCCTAGGTGCTTGCTTCTTTGAAAGTTTGATTCTATGTTTAGTAGGTGTGAAACCCCTCTATCTTACATGGCAAACGTATTGAGCATGTTCTCAATATAAATTAATTGAGACAAGGCTATCAATATTTTTTTACGATCCCTTATAAGTTTGATCCCTAGAACATAGCTAGCCTCTATTAAATCCTTCATTGAGAATTATTCGTTTAGTCATCCCTTAACTGTAGATAACATTATTACATCATTCCCAATGAGTAAAATGTCATCAACATACAAGATTAGGAAAGTAACCTTGCTTTCTTGTATCCTTTTATAGACATAAGGCTCAACCTGGTTTTGTATGAACCTATAAGTTTTGATAGACTTATCAAACCTAATGTTCCAAGACCTAGATGCTTGCTTAAGCCCATAAATGGACCTCTACAATTTGCATACCTTATGCTCATTTCTTGGCTTAATGAATCCTTCTAACTGGGCCATATAAATAGTCTCCTCAAGATTCCCATTAAGAAACGCGGTCTTGAAATCTATTTTCCATATGTCATAATCGCAATAGGTTGCTATGGCTAAAAAAATTATGATGGACTTAAGCATGGCAACTGGAGAAAATGTGTCCTCATAGTTTATACCCTCCTTTTGAGTATAGCCTTTAGATACCAATCTACCTTTAAAGGTCTCTACCTTTCCATCTAATCCACTTTTTCTTTTGTAGATCCATTTACACCATATGGCTTTTACATTTGGTGGTAAATCTTCAAGGATTTAGAATTTGTTGGCGTACATGGAATCTATTTCTGATTCCATCTCTTTGAACCATTTTTCTGCATCAACATCATTAATAGCCTGTGTATAAGTAATAGGATCCATTTCTTGTTTGTCTAAGATGACTATAATACCTTCTATAGGCATTACTTGATGTTCAGGTTGCTCTTCCAATTCAACTCTTGAATCCATTTCGACATCTTGTTCTGTTATATCCAAATCAACTCTTGGTTTGGATGAAATAGTTTAAGTACTACTTCCCTTCTTCCTTTGTGATTTCTCACAAACTTTTCCTCTAGGAAGGTTGCATTTATTGACACAAATACCTTCCTATCCTAAAGACTGTAAAAAATAGTACCTTTATGTACTCGTAAGATATCTTACAAACAAACATACTTTTGAGCATGGTTCCATCTTTGTAGATTCAAGCCTTAGGCGCCAAGTTCTTAAATGCCTCAATGAAGGCACTCTGCCAATCCATAACTCCCTAGGTATTTTAGGCACGGATTTGGATGGAGCAAAGTTTGGAAGATAGGTTGCCGTTTGTATGGCATATCCCTAGAATGATTCTGGAAGGCTAACTTAGGACATCAATGATCATATCATTTCCAATAGAGTCCTATTTCTTCTCTCAGTTACACCATTCTATTGAGCTGTTCGATGAGCTGACAAGTTGGCAACTATTCCATTGTCAATTAAATATTGTTGGAACTCTCTAGATAAGTACTCACCCCCTCGATCTGATCGAAGTTGTTTTAATGGCTTGCCTAGTTGCTTCTTAGCTTCCAACTTTAGAATATTTAGACAACCAAACGAGCAAAACATACACCATATATATTTCTATCACATAAAAATATGCAATATACAAAAATGATTGCCAACCTATGCATCACATATAGGAACCGAAATCATGCGTAAGAAAACAAGCTCTGATACCAATTGTTGGAATGGAAAAATAAGCATGCAATATTTGGATAAAAGGGTAGATTTCAAAATTTTTTAGAAATCAAAAATTACGGAAGCAATATAACCAAATCAACATTCCAATCCGTACATGATATGGTACAAAAAGATAATATTTAACATAAGAACAAGATAGAAGAAATATATCGACTCCTTTGCTATAGCTTTAACTCCTCGTCGTGCTATCCTATCCTCGGTAATGTATTCTCTCCTAGGAGATGTATCCTCTTCTTGTTATTGTATCCTCTTCTCAATATTATATCCTCAACCAATCCAATCTACCACTTGTTCTTCTTAGACAACTTGGTTAACAAGATCCTTTGGTAGGAAAGGAAAAGAAAACTTGAAGAGATTTTTCCTTAGAAGAAAGAAGCTAATGATGACACACCTCTCATGAAATTTTCAGCTATACCATGCAAGATAGGAGAGAGACAGCCAAAACTACAAGAACACCTTCTCACTTCTTCTCAATTTCGGTTAACATCAAAAGAAAGAAGAGATATGCATCAAATGCATCACTTCATTCTTTAATTAATCATAAAGAAGACAATAAATGAGACTCTTCTCATTTGTTTTTAAAATGGCTATATGAAAAGACTATTAACCTAAATGAGACATATCATTTTTGGTTTTATGATGAAAGAAGGAAGAAGGTCCATCAAATTTTCCTCTTTCTTCTTTAATCTAATGAATGCTAAAAAGGATACATGCTATGATTAAAAGATAGCCATTTCCATTACTCCATTTAATGACGATAAAACATGTTAAAACCATCTTTAATATAGAAAATCAATGCTAAATGTGCAGCTACACAATTAGCCCATTAAAACTAAAATTCCTCCTCCATTTATCTTTAATAACTTTGTTTTAATTTAATTAATCAAATGAAACAAAAGTCTAGCCCATTTCTAAATGTTCATTTAGGCTTTTAATTAAAAATTAATTAGTCTAAGCCCAACATTCAATCATAGGCTTTAAAACCTTTATTTATGTGTTTATATACATTTATGTACATGTATAAGGGTTTATGTAGTGGATATGTATGTATTTTTAAAAATAAATAAATTGACTCATTTCAATACAAAAGGGGATTAATTAATAAAAACCTATAAACCTTAATTCTTAGGTCTAAAGGAAGCCTTTTTGACTCTCTAACTCAAGAAAAAACCAGCAAACCAAAAAGCTTTAGGTCTATATTGTATCTTTCATCTCTAACTTTAGAAAAAACAAGTACATGTATAGGCCAAAGGTTAAGGAAAGTATTTTTTAAGTCCTTATCTCATACAGACATGTATACCTTAGGTAAAAAAAGCTATAAGCCTCATATCTAGGAGAAATCTCTTAAACTCCCAAAATAAATAAAATATATAAACTTTTATACCTTATGCTTAGGAGAAGTCTTTTAATCTTATTAACTTAAGAAAAAACATATAAGCTTGATATGTGCTTAATTGACTATGAATTTATTTCATTGCACATAGTGATTATGCTAGGAAAGTGGTTAGGATACTCACTTTGACTCATTTATGGTGTTTGGTACAATTCAGAAGAGAAAGAGCTAAAGTGAGTCAAAAGTACTATATTTCAGTTTCTTTTTGAAGATTTACACTCACTTATCTTCATGGAGCAAGAAGAAGAAGATTAAAAGCAAGATGAAGACAAGGAAATGAAAAGAAACGAAGAATGATGCATTAACATGTCTCACAATAGTGCAACCAAATCCACTCTCATTCGCATGCATGGGTTTGAGACCACTCTTATGCCCATGCATAAGGTTTGTTGGATCGGAGAAGAAAATATGCAAGATTTGGTTAAACGGTGGATTCCAAATTTTTTTTGAAAATCATGACATAGCGGAAGTAAGATAACCAAATCAACATGTCATTCCATACATGATACGGTATAAGGATAATATTTAACATAAGAACAAGATGGTAGAAATATTATCGACTCCTTTGCTACAGCTTAACTCCTCGCTATTCTATCCTATCCTCGGCAATGTATCCTCTCTAAGGTGATGTATCTTCTTCTATTTATTATTGTTTCCTCTTCTTGATATTATATCCTCAACCAATCCGATCTACCACTTATTCTTCTTGGTTAACTTGGTTAGCATTGGAGTAGATTTTTGTTAGAAGAAAGAAGCCAAAAATTAGACACTTCTCATGCAAATTTTAGCTCACATATGCATAAAAGGAGAGAGAGTCCAAAAATGCAAGAACACCTCTCTTTCACCTTGTCAATTCGGTTATGCAAAAAAAAAAAAGAAGAGAAGAGCATCCAATGCATCACACCTTTCTTTAAAACATAAAGAAGCCATTAAATGAGACTCTTCTCTTCTGTTTTAAGATGGCTATATGAAAAGACCAATAACCTAAAATGGCACGTCAATTTCGGTTTTAGTGATGAAAGAAGGAAGATCATCCATCAAATACACCTCTATCATCTTTAATCAAATGAATGCTAAAATGGTTACATAACATGCCATCATTAAAAGACAACCATTAAACCATTTAATGGTAAGATCATAACTCCATTTAATGATGATATTGCATGATAAATACCGTCTTTATTTAGCAATTCAATGCTAAATGTGAAGTTGCACATTCAACCATTAAAAACTAAAATTCCCTTTCATTTCTTTAAGAATTTTGTTTTAATATAATTAATCTAATTAATTAAATTAAACCAAAGTCTAGTTTATTTTTGAATGTGCATTTGGGCTTCTAATTAACTATTAATTAAAGTAAGCCCAACATTCAATCATGGGGTTTAAAATCTCCATTTATACTTCTTACTTTGCTTGATAACCTTCCATGAAGTCAAGTGGGGAATCTTATTGGACTTAGATGATTCAAGCTCCAATAAGTCCAAAATTAATTTAATCTCGTTAGAATTAATTCTAGCTTATTAACTAAATGTCATTCCACTAAAGGCAATTAGTTGAACTCTTGAATTACTAAATATTATGAGAACACATATTTCAAATAATATGTCCAATTGCAAACCCTTTTATGCTACAACAAAGGGTAAAATTACCATTTTGCTCTTATGTTAGTTTTTCTTTTAAGATCTCCTATTTTACTCTATATGGTGATTAACACACATGATCTCATCTTGGTGTTTAGACTTGATGGGTAGCTAGTTCATCAAACTCCTGAAGTCAATTTAATCACCAATCTCCATAAAACATTTAGAAGTGATGATATTACTATAAACTCTTTATTTGAGTGAATGTTCCCTGATACATGTTTCAATTAATAATTACAACATGTAGACACCGGATTAATACTTTGTAAAAATTAATTTTGATCATATCAAGAATTATAATGAAACATATAAGAGTTCACCACTCATCAAGATTGTGGTCTATAATAAGCAAATGCTAAAATGTATGTTTTAAGACTAAAGTAATGGCCTACTTTATTCTTGAAAATATACTTGATTCCAGATTCATTTAATATTGTCATTATTGATAGTCGACTACTATCATGATATGAAACTCATCATTCCATTGAAGGAATCTCCTTTACTTATATGGAGATAAATCACAACACTACAACCTAAATCATAATCAAGTAATCAAATTGATTATTCAACTGTGAATCCGTTATTTTAGATTCTTATAATATACATGTTTCCCATACACCTCTATGTATATATATATATATATATATATATATATATATATATATTACTTCCAAAAGAATCTCGGTCCCTTATGACTAGATATATAATGTTCATAAAAACTAAACTCTTTTGTTTAATTAATAATAAATATTTTTATTACAAAACTATAATTGAAGAAGTTTTAGTTACATTTAAATACACTTTCTTTATAGGGCATTATATTTACATAACTCTAACATATATATTGCCCCTAAATTGTTCCTAATCATTTTATGAGATTATAATTATAAGATTTATATTTCATTTATATATTACCCCTAAGTTGTTCTTAACCATTCTTCTGTTAAGACTGGACATTAATAGAACATAAAAGGCCAGCACATGTTATATTTTTCCGTATGAAAGAAGTAGTCCACTAAACTATGAAGATACTTAAACAAATGTGTAGTCCATTTGAAACATTACTTGTATGCCTATGAAAATTCTTATTGTGATAATTGTATAAGTGATCATTTGACTTGAGGTCTCCAAAATTATCTTGTATAGGGATTGCTATGTTTTGATATTATTTATGACTTATTCTAGTCAAGGATAGGTCAATAGATAGTTATTCTATATAGAGGTAGCTAAGCTAAGTAATCAATATAAGATTCATCACCCTAAAATAATTAGGGAGAATGTTTAATTGTTCTAAATTAAAATTGATTCGAAAAATTCTTGGTCAAGGTGGAATAACACTTTATAAATAGTTTACAAATATCATTAATTAAATTAATAGCTAATTGTGAAAAACTAACATGATTGGACTCAAAATAAAGTAGACATTAATTTTATGATAAATGTCTAATTGAAACATTGTATGATGAAATGAATGAATTATACAAAAAAATCATGCATGGAAACGTTAGTCAAAATCACTTTGACGTTCTTAAATATTTGGATAGTTATAATGCGTTGCTAAACGTCAATCTTAATCTATAGATATAAATTGTTTAATTATAGAATTAAAGATAAATTAAAGGAGTTTAATTTATCTAACATATTTAGGGATATAATTTAAGATAATTAAAGATAAATTAAAGAAGTTTAATTTATCTAACATATTTAGGGTTATAATTTATATCCATTATAAACATATTTATGAACCTAACAAGTCATATATAAAGAACAAGTTAAATAGACAAAATATATTTTAATCAAATTGAACTTGATTTTAAAGTTTGAGAAACTTTATGAATAAATATGAGATATGTAATAAATAAGGATCAACATGAAATATTGGATCTTATTTGGGCATAATTGATATTTAATTAGAATTATATATAATTCTAATTAAAGTTTAATTAAAATTAAAATTTAATTTCAATTAAATTACTATAATTTTCAAAACTTACTATAAATAGGTTTAAGCTCTAAAGAAACTAACACTTCTTGCTTAACCCTTTTTGGAATAATTGCAAAGTTCACTCAACACATTTTGTGGATATAGTTAGAGGTCAGATACTTGTGTGGCCATGATGGTTGAGGTGGACTGATTTCAAAAAAGTTCAAGGGATACAACAATCAAAGAATCAAGCTTTAAAATAAGGTACGAATTAAGATTCACACTTTATTATGATTTATGTGTTAATCATTTTTTAGAGTTTAAAGTGATATTGGCTTTTGAGAAATTAAATACAAAAAATTTTCTTAATTATTTCGTTGCACGTAGGATTAGATCCTGTCTCTATTTCTTAATAGGCGACACCCATATTGTTACTATAAATTAAGGTTATCTAAGTTGAAAACTTGATATTCGAGAATATCTTTGTCTAAGGACTTAGGTGAACTTTGTTCAATGATTTTGTCCTAAAATTTCTACTCCCTATTGACTTCTAGGAATATGCTAATTTATAGTCCTAACATTAGCATTTAAATTATAGTTAGGAGCAAAAACACTCATAACTAAATTCGATGATGATGGTAAACAATCTTCCACAATCTTTAACTTCTTTTTGACATTTAACAATTGGTGTAGATCAAACTTGGTCGACATTAATAGTTACAACTAGCGGGAATGGATCTTAATTTATCATTATAGTTTGGTCAGCTTTTGTGAACAACATAATTCCTTTGTTGATTTAGTGTTGGATAATATTTTTAAACTCCTAACATAAATTCGTTTGGTGACTCCATATATTATGATATTTGCAGCAACCTATGCCTCTGATTTCCTCCTCTATGTGAATTCTATGCTCTAGCGGTAAGGTAATGAATTTTTCTTTTGTAACGAAAAATCAAAGATCTCCATTTTAGAGGTTTAAAAGGTGTATTTAACTTGGGTAGATGGAGCCTGCATTTTCCTTTTGACTTTAACAGATTTATGCTCTAGAGAGAGGCAAACATAGTTTCCATGGATGTTGAAATCAACCATTGTCAAATTGTAAAAATTCGTCTCTATAAAATAAGTTTCTATTAAATTCTTCTTTTGATGGCCTTCTTCCTTAAGGAGTTTTTGTATTCAGACTCCTTTAATGCCAATTCATAGAAATCGTGAAATTATATAACTTGGAATTTTTTTTCTATAATTTAATATTCTCTCCCTTTCGAGCAAACTTCACATATTTTGTCTCTAGTAATGAAATCTGAAATTTTCTTATCTTCTTGAATTGTGTAATGAACATGTTGGCATTCTTACCTCCTTTCTAAGTAACTTTAGACGACTTAGCTATATTAACTTCGAGTTCAATATGAAAAACTAAGTATGAAACAAACTTTCCATTTAGACAAGGAAAAGGATATAATTCCTAGGCAACAAAACATATCAGGAGAAAGTTATGCCTATTAACGAATTTTGGAATAACATAAGCTTAATGTTATTTCATAATTGACCAATTATGCACACTAAATGAAGTCAATGTGACCATCTTCACTAAGAAATAAATTGAATTAAGGAATTTTATAGCCATAGGGATAAGGATTCTTGTTGTCAATATGCTTTAGATAAGGTTTATAGAATTCTAGACAACTAAGCTATCTCAAACTAGGCCTGTACAATTCCTAAACAACTTCTATGATAGTTTTCATATCAACTTTTAGTCTTATTTCTAGAGGGGCAATAGTAGGATTGCAATTTACAACTATAATGTTACCCACTAAACTGTATTGTGCCTTCATCTTCCACATAAAATCCTTGTCGACCTTGTACTTGGGGCCTGACTGCCTATCAACCACTTCTAGGATTAATGTGTAGAGGTTCCACAAAAGCAGTATCTCTCTTATAAGGAATGACATATCTTTTGTCTACATAAAAAGCAACTAGAAGGTGATTGCACTTTCCAACTTCTATAACATTGGAAGCAGAATGCTCTCTGAGTCCTTTAGAGATATGTTTTTCTAAAGTAGGAGAATTTTACCTAGTTTATGTATTAGAGTGCTAGAAAGTTTGTCAACCTTCTATATTAGTATCTTGATTGCTTCAACTGTAGAGGTTAAGTTAGGCTTCAATTATGAGATTCGTTCATGCAAACTATGTCATTTCATTGTAGCATTTTTGGATTTTTGTCAGTAGGAGAGTTAATTAAAGGTGAGACTGCCTTTTCAAGATTCTCAATTATTTGGGATATAAAATCTCTATTCACCATTGCAGTAAGGACTTCTTCCTCCAGGGTAGGTTGGAGGAATAACTATTTCTTTTTCATTTCTTATACGCCACATCATGTCCCACTGGGAGGTCCAAATTGTTGGTGTCAATCTATACAATTTAGGCGTGTCAGGGAGAAATTCTCCTAGAATCTATACGCGACTTCTTATTGGTGATATAGGCGGACTCCAAAAACTTAGAAAGTGAAATTCTAAGCTACCAAAATGCTAAAAAAATGTTAAAATAAGGTTTGAAGTAAGGAACCAATTTGTTTGAGGTAAAGGAGAGTATAATCTACGAAAGGAATTTGTAATAAAAAGATGAATGTATTGTAAAGAAAACTGAAAAAAATATTTTTTTCAGAGTAGTTTGATTAATTTTTTTTATGAGTGTTTGTATCTCTGAAGATTGTATGGAGATTCTATGTTGTGCCTTTTTATTATAATGCTACTGAATTTCTGAACTTTTGATAGTCTTGCAACTATTCTTAACTTCAACTTAGAAACATTTCTCTTGTAACTTGCTAACTTCTAGTCCACTTTGTCATGTTTCTCCATCGTGTCTATTAGTTATTCTTAGTGCATTCAGCTTTCATATCCTAGACTTCTGCCACCCATATACCTATGAATTCTCTAACTATATGTCTATTGAACGTTCATATTTTTGGTCTCTTTCACTTGTAAGCCCAATGGAATGAATTCCTTTTAACCAATTAACTCTACCATTAGTTACTTTTAACCAATCAACTCTACCATTAACTTATGTGAATTGGTAGTGGCTTATTGTGTAATACCTTAGTACATTAGCCACCAAGCACTTAATTGTTAATATAAATTCAGAGACTTGTGAAAGGAAAAGATTCCATATTAGTAGAAAGTTTCCAACAATGAGCATATAAATTATATAACCATGTATTAGCTAGAACGAACGAATGGAATAAATGATTGGTTCAAATTATGTGTACCCTTACTATATATATAAAAACAAACCCCGATTTATGTTATTCGTTAAAAAGAAAGCAAAGGAAACTAGTGCCTACCAAAATATGAATTGTAGAAAGCGATGGTCTTTAAAGCAATATGGAAGCCCTTCCAATCTATCTCACTGTAAGAGTAATAGAAAATATAGCGTCATCAATGCCCTTTTTAACCTTAACATGACACTATTGATACTGTCGACAACAAAAGTCTAAGGTGTTGTTCGCACTCACCTCCAACAAAGCATACAATTTATGTCCAAATTTTAGAATTCTATCAATGTGTTTGCTGATTCTTTTGTTAATCGATTGTCGCCACTTTGTATCTCTTACGTTGTGTTTGGTTGTTGTCTCCAGAGGGCAGAGACGGAACGAGACGGAAAGGAAGAGACGGAACAGAACAAAAATTGGGGACAGTGAGGTGTTTGGTTATGGTGAACAGAATAGAAAAATTGTCCCCGTCCCAATGACAGAAATGTGGTTGGTTGTGGTGAACAGCACAAAAACAGTGTGAATGACAAAATTGCCCCTGTAGTATAATATAATTGGAAAGATGTAATTCATTGATTATTTTAAAACGAATGATTTATATTAGTAAAAAAGTTAACAAATAATAATAATAACAATAACAATAAGAAGTTAATTTTGTATAATAACAATAACAATAATAATAATAATAATAATAGAAGAAGAAGAGGAAGAAAATTAATAATAATAAGAAAATTAATGAATAATAATGAATATAAAAATAATAATAAGAAAAATAATTTTGTATAATAATAATAATAAGTATAAAATTTATAATAATAACAATAATAATAATAATAATAATAAGATAATTAATTTTGTATAATAAAATTAATAATAACAATAAACATAAATAATAATAAGATAATTAATTTCATATAGTAAAACTAAATAATAATAATAAGATAATTAATTTCATATAATAAAACTAAATAATAATAATAACAATAATAATACTAAGTTCAAAATTTATAATAATAATAATAATAATAATAATAATAAAAATAAAATTGCTTATGTGGAGAGAGGAAAATTTTTGAAAGTTGTTTATGTGTTTTGTTTCGGAGACAGAAATAAGAAATCTTGTATCACAGACTTGGAAAAAACAAAAATTTATATCCCTGTACTCTAGAATCGGGATAAAAATAGGTTGGGACAGTAAGCAAACACTACCAGACACAAGACTTTTGTGTCCCTGTCATCTGTCTCCACTTATGAAGACATGAACCAAACGCTACGAAAGAGTCGTTACATACTTGATTGGTCAACTGTTGTCCCTGCTCAGTATCACATTCCTAACAGCCCTCAAGTTCTCTAGTAACTTCAACTCTCATATTATCATTGAAAACGAGACATCTATAATTAATTCGATCAAAGAACTTTGCCTAGAAGATCATCAACAGAAAAAAAATTTCCCATTTCTCTTGCTCTTACATAATTCAAACTTAAGACCTCCCGTAAAGGAGATCCTTAATTTAAGCCTTTCCTCGTTGTACTCTAACATTTAAGACGCTACAACTACTACTTGTACTTCATATCATGTTATCACAGCGCACCTTAAGCTTATACAATTGTCAGAATAACTGTAAAACATACTCTTCGAGTGGCACTTGGGAACATTCTATTGTGGGCCTTCTCCGCATAAGGTTTGTATAACCCGGGATACGAACCTCAAAAGGACATGTGGAAACATGGTCAAATAATAAGAAATCGGATATATTTAACCCATTTATAAGTGACTATGTTTAATATTTTCATTTCCGAAAATAAGCAACATAATCACCTCATTATACTCCAGGTGTTCATTTCTTTATGCATAACGAAATATATGACATGCCTGAATCATTCCTTTCTTATCCCTCTTGTATTTATCTCTTATCTCTTTAAAAGACGGGAATTTGGTTCATTGACTTTTTGTCTTAATCTAATCTCTTGGTCCTTGCGTTATTGTTGTAAGTTCCGTTCCTTGGCTGCAGAAGTGTTCTATGGGTGGGTAAGAAGAAAGTGAGATTGTTTTTCATGAAGATGCCTTAATGCACATTCAAAACTTTTACCAAATCCATTTCACAACAAAATAGTAGCTTTGCAAGAGTTAAAAGTCTAAAAAGATGTACTAAGCTGCTAATGATAACCTCTATGGCTTGGTACAGATCATGCCATCTACTTTACACGCGCCTTTGACCAAGAGTTCAAAGGTTTGTTCAATAATATACAAACTAGAAGCATGCTATCTACTTTGCTGCTTGAATGATAGAAACAAAGATATGTAAATGATAAAGTTCGGTACCTTGGCAGAAGCCTGATGAATGATAACAATGTTAGGATTGAGCATCACATAATTTCTCCGAGAGAACGTGCTTTACAAAATCCTTTACAAAGATGCAATAGCATTCTTGGCAAGAATTTGACATCAGAGTTGACTTATAGAGTTGCTGGATCTGTTCAGAGTGACTGCATACAGATCTTGGAAAGGAATGGGAAACATACCTTGAATGCCCAAAGCCACACGCCGCCAAAATGGTATGTGTGCCACACGCCTTGCAACTGCTTTAAAAGAATTCACTCCTGCAAAAGTGAGATCCTAAGTACAACATTTTTCTTTATTTCATTGTAGAAGGAAAGATAAAGTAATCAACTCATGGTCTTACCCAACTTATTTTTGCTAGTTAGCAGCTTTAAGTTAAGCTTGACAACAGACTGTATCTGCCTTCATGCCTCGTCATATTTTAACACATTGCTTTCTGTACAATCATTCCTCAGATTAAAAATTTCCCCCGGAATATTTAACTTGAGGGCGGAAGATGAAATGCGTTCCATATTAGTATTAACTATTAAGTGAATCAGAAGGTCCTTCCACTAACACACTCAAATTTCTAAAGCTGGCAGATCCATTCTCTTCCTTCCTGACATTTGATGTAGTTCCCCTTGAAAGCCTCTGTACGAGCCTTTCACCATTTTGATGAAAAACATCAACTTGATTGCATTTCTGCACCTTCCAAGATGATACACAAGTCAAACATGCTTGTGAAGTCCTAATTGGTAGCCTGTCGATAGACCCTATGATTTCAGTAGTCCTCATGTTAATCTGATTTTGCTTTTCCTAGTTCAATGTGTATGCGATTCAGTACGTTTTCCAGCAGAAGAGTGCTTGAACTGCTTCCCTAATGTGTTCTTGAAAGTACTTCTTCCAAATTGCTGGCATTTCGATATATACAGGCTGGAAGGGCAGTTATTCATTAGAATTTTGCCATTTCCATGGTTGGAAGGATACTCAGACACCTGAATATCACTGTTGCTTCTTTCATAAGCATGCAGCCTAGGTTTTGCCTTGTCCATCATTTTCCATGCCCTGTCAATATCCTGGGAGCTACTCTCCTGTCTGCCAGGTAAGGCACCTTGGACTGTCAGTTGCTGACCATCTGTGGAAGATGAGGTTTGTAGCCGGCTCAAATTCTCTGGTGCTAGGACATCACTCTTACGTTTTTGTCAGATTTTGCTACTAGATTGCAGGGAGCTGGAAAAGAAGCTGAAGGATCCAGTCTGGAAGCCATTAGAATTTCTTCTCAGTGCACTTCTGTAACCTTGCACATTTGGACATCGACTCAATGTTCTAACACCTACTTGCACTTCATTGTTTGCAACACCTTGAGGTGTTCTTGCACTTGTTTGATGAGTTAGATCACCATGACCAGTTACTATGTTTGTGCTGGATTGCTCTCTGTTAGAGATAGGAGAAGGGGAAAACCTTCTTCCTACCTTGCCATACAACGGGACATTTGATTCATGGACAATATCAGAAATGGAAACACTTGACTCAGCCAACTCCACACCGTAGTCGTCAGAGGAAAAACGTGATTCACTTATTTGCATGACATCAAACTTCACAATCACACCAAAAGAATGGTTATCACGATCACGATCATCATCTCTTTGAATGCTGTTATATATGTTCAGTTCTAGAAATAGTAGTCATGGCAAAACCAATCACCTTCAGGTACAGTGGCTTCAAGGCCAACACAGTAAGTATGTACAGCAGAATCACAAAGATCGCAGAGTAATAGAAGAGATTCATCTTCCCGACTAAGGCACACAGTACATTTAACTTCCGCGCGCACTAAAACAAAAATGACATACAGTAACACTAGACAGTAACACTTTTGACAATATGTTATAAAATACCTATCTACGGTAACAT
>JAOSBK010000006.1:30389588-30407284 GCA_027568895.1 Erythroxylum shatona | reverse complement strand
CTTCAAATATCAAAATATACAAAAAAAAATTAAGTTTACTAACACTACACAAAATAAGATAATCAAGCTCACTAGTCATATTTTATCAAAAAGATTAAAAACAATTACTAATCATAATATTCATTTAAGTTGAAATCATCAATACTAAATTGGATCGTTTTATGCTTCAATTTACCAATTTTTTGGTCCGGATCGGTTCAATTCGTTTTTCAAAACACTGCCGTACAGAAACAAAAATTGAAGTTGGATATTGTTGGCGGCCGCACATGCCGGTATCACGTGTTTGGCTTATTTCCAATAAGATTTGTTGAAGTATTTATATAAAAATGTCGATAAAATTAAGTTACAGAATAAGGCATTCTAACCCCTTTCTTATAATTTCAGGTGAATTTAGCCGTTAAATTTATTTAGGGGAAATTTGTATAAATTGTTTTCTTCCGGAATGTTTGTATTTGTGTGGAATAGAATATTTCATTCGTATAGGCAACAGATTGATTGCTTCTTCAGGAACTACACGGGTCCTGAGATTTGCCTGAAATCAATCAATAGGATTTATGTTGTCTGTAGGTTCTACGAGAAAATAAGCACTATTGTAGGGACCGAAATTATCAAGGAAGTTGTATTTTCTTCCTTTCTTAGTCAGCTTAGCCATAAAGTTCTATAAAAAAATTTGATAAAATTTAAAATCTAAATGAAGAGGCAATTTACATGCATGTTCTAAAGAATCTATACAGCATGGCTAGCTAGCCCAAAACCCGTAAATGGCATCATCCATTAGATCAATCACGAGAGTCAAAGAATGAATCAATTCCTCTCCATTATTGTGATATAGCTACAAGAAAAAAGAACCGGATCAAAAGTCAACTATCTGGCGAGCACAATGATAAAAGGGTTATTAGGGCGATAGGACAAGTTTTGTGAAAACAACTTCAATTTTGGAAGTCTGGATCGCCACCATTGTTCAGAATTTTGTATTGTACCGGTCGGTATTGGCCAATACATACCGTTTCGGCAGAAAATTGGTACTAATACGGGTGTAGGTAGTATCGGTGAAAAATATCGGTTAATACCGGCCAATTTTAGCTGTACCTACTGATACTAGCCCGTATTCAAAATACCGATTAAATATTGGCCAGTACCGAAAATTTTAAAAATTTTTATAATTACTCTCTATTATTGTGATACAACTATAAGAATCGGGCTCGCACAGATAACTCAGTTGGTAATTGGAAAGAAAAGTGAGTCCAAAGCTACATAAACCGGATCAAAAGTCAACTATGGACATAATCTGGCGAGCACAATGATGAAAGAGGTTATTAGAGCGATAGGACAAGTTACGTGAAAACAACTTCAATTTTGGAAGTCTGGATCGCCACTCATCAAGCGCCCGTCGTAGTTGGTTGAAGATTTGTGCCGCATCACTTCGCCTGGTCAGGTCAGTCTTCACTCATCATCTTCAGTTATAAAAACTTACTATTTGAAACAGGTAAAAAGGAATGAAACTAGATATAAATATTTTTTTTACAAAAATACAAGTTAAATCGTAATATTTTATAGTGTTTAAAATAAATTTTAGTATTTTAAGGTGTTCAAAATAAATTTTAATATTTATAAAGCATTCATAATATATTATGAGTAAATAAAAATTAAGCTTCATTAAGTATTTATCAGTTATGTATTTTTAATTTGACACTTTGTGTTCCCTTCTGCCACGTGAACATCATATAGTATAGTGAGGCCTAAAGTCTCAAAATCCAGTCAAAATAATATGATTTTTTAATGTTCTTATTAAAATCTAAGTAAACTAATTTAATTATAAATAACTTTAATTATCATGATCAACTTAATTATAATTGGATGAAATAAATTTCCAATTATCCCCTAATTCCAATCAAATTAGCTTAATTTTAATTGCCAATTTGCTCAATTTCTTTTTTATTCGGATAACAACCTTAATCTAATTTGCAATAAACTTTAATCCCAACTTTTACCAATATCGACAGCCCTCTCAAGCTTAGCGTCTTCTCCTTCCCACGGGAGATATCCTCGACATTTTCTCCTTGGCCAATGCAAGAGAGCCTTAATCATTTATTATGTTTGTGGTTTATAGGTTCAAGCTTGGCGTCTTCTCCTGCATTTTTTCTATTTATCCTTACTTATTTGTTGACTTGTTTATAATGTGGAAACAACATCATAGGAAGTCCCTGTTGTCTATCTCTAATTATATTAAATTAAGCATTAATGTAGTTCCCAATATACATATTATATCTGCATCGTGGTCCCAAACATTTAAATATATTCCTAATATTGTCTCTATTGTGCTTGCATCATATTAAAGTATAGTTTTTGCTTCATATTTAATGTGTATTTATCATTTTTGTCCAAGAGAAAGTTCTAATTTTATATATTGATTTGTGTTTTTCAAGTTACATTATGAATTTATATGTCTAGTTGTGTTTTCCAAGTTATACTATGAAATTCCAAGTTGCATATTGACTTATGCTTGATCTATCTAGTTTGCTTTGCTACTTATAAAGCAAGTTATGATCTGTCTAGAAAATGTAACGAGGAAGGCTCAACTTACCTGTTGAGACGTCTTCATTGGTATATAAACCTTACTTTGCTATATAAATCATTTACAATAGGAATCATTTTATGTAACTACAACCATTAATTTTTACTTAATGTTTTACATCAAGTTGTTAAGTATAAGGTTCAAAAGACAATATAGCATCACTCTATTAACAATTATAAGTTAAAGCAAAGAAGAGCAAAACATCATTAGCACTATCATCATGAGACGAACTTTCACAATCAAGTGTAAATAAATGAAGCAATGTGGTGCATAATCCACCACATTATAGTTATTATTTGTGTTGTTATTGTAACTTTTGGATTGCTGTGTTTTAACATAAATTATAGATTGATGCATTGTTAGCATTTTCTTTTGGATGGATGTGTTGTTGACATAACTTTTGACTTTATGTCTATATAAATATATATTTTTGCCACTTTTGTAATTAAATTCCAAATATATTACTAATATTTAAGTGTTTGCTACTTTTGATTAATCAATTCTAAATATATTACTCTTATAAATTACTAATATTACAAGTAGCATATGATAAATGATGTGGAATCATTATATTCAATATGTAATTACAATATATAGTTCAATAGAAGTTTGAGTGCATAATCATTACATTCATTACAATTTAATATTGAAATTCAATGCTATTTTCTCTCTATATATTTGAAAATAATACCCATCATAAGCGCAACAAATGTACTCATTAACATAAATTTTAACTCTATTTTCACTTTTTCTATCAAATTAATGTTTTGCTCCTTGAACTTTATTTGCTTCTCATTCTCTTTAGTTAGACTTGTTTCAATAGTTATTTCTTCAACTATCTTCCTCAACATACATACTTCTTTCCCTAATTTATATATTAAATTTGTCATTTTACTACTTAAAAAATACCTCCTAACTTGAAACAAAACTTAATTTATAATTTAATCATTATAAATAAAATTTTTAAAACTAATTACAAATAAAAACTCACTAGATAATTGTGGCATCTATAAAATATCCTCTCTAGATTATGATTCCTCTATGAAGCTCTTAGTAGAGCTTTAACCCACGTTAGTTAAAAAATTATGAGCATTTAAACTCAATATTGTATTGGAAGATGATGGAGATTTCATAACTTCAAATTGCAATTATCACACGTATAACATTGTATAGCCCTAAATCTAGAAGATTTAATCATATGATGTGACTTCCAACAATTAGTTCTGCAAGTGAACTAAGCATGTTTTTACATCTTTTGGATTGAAAAAAAATTATAAAAAGAGAGCAATAATTGTTCAATAGAAGGCACTAATAAGTAGAAGTATATTTTTAAATGTTGTAATGTATTTTAAAGAATAATTCTGCAAATTTTTTTGCTCAAAACAATTTAAGAATATTACATTTGTCCCCACATTCATTCTCTTAAAGCCCAAATAAACATCATAGTTTAATAATATTAGATATATACTATCAACATAAACTAATACATCCATTAAAACAAATGTTTTAATATACCAAAAACTTTCATAAAACTTCTAGTGACTTATGTATTAAAAAAACTCCAATAAATGATACCTACATAATATATCATAATTAACTTTGACATTTGCATCCTATATGTAATCATTAACTTTGACATTTGCATCCTATATGTAATCTATAATGGATCAAAATAAAAAATAAAAAATCAACTAAGACATTTACCAACAAGATATTTCATCTATGTATACTTGTATAATATATCACAATTAACTCAAGCATTTGCATTCTAGTAAAAGAGAGTAGAAGAAACAATACTTCTAAAAGTTAATTTCTTTTTCTCTTACAAAAGAAATATCAATCAATAGGAAATGGGTGTGCATTTACAAGGTGTTCTTAAAAAGCAAATTATTTGATAAGTATCAGTAATAAGCAGAACTTTCTCAATTTCCTTAAACATATAAAAAAGATTTATAGCAGTTTATGTAGGGATTAAGTAGATCATCAGAGATGGAAATTATGAGAGAAGGAAATTAAATATCCTCATAAATATTTTGTATCTTAAAAACTAGGCATCCTGTATAATTGTATATGGTTATAAGATCAAATAATTTACAAAATATAAGTAGTTATTTTATGCACCAATCAGACATAAATCTTAAATCCATTCAGAAAATAATGAAACCAACCTTGATATAAGGCTTATTGATACAAGAGAGATTCCTTGATGAAGGAGATACTTCACTATTGATGAAAGAGAAGATGCTAAGGAAAAAAATGTTGTATGAAAAGATGATGTTGCCTTATATAAACACCAATACATCAAATGATAAGGGTTGTTGTATAAAGAGGAAGATTCCATGTTTAGATGACTAAGGATATCTCTTGTGTGAAGGAGAAGACATCAAGTTTCAGTTAGGAATTTAAATTTTGTTAGTGGTTATTAAGGAATGGCAGTAGAATAAGAAAAATTAGGAGTTAGAGTTCTTCAGGTTGTTTAAGGGTTTTAGGAATTTTCAATCTAATTATAATTTATTTATTTAGTTAATTAGGATTATTTGTAATTAAATTAGTTCTAATTATGAATTTAAAATAATAATTAAAACATTTTAACTTAAATATGACAAGGGTTTCACTGCAACTTATGACATCCATATAGCACAGTGTGGTCTAAGTGTTACATTAAAAAAATATCAAAATCATTATATGTTAAAGTTGACATGGTACATAATGGATGAAGATTTAACTTTGTTCAATTATTAGTCCATTCAAAATTTATTTTGAACATTTTGTAAACAATCAATTTGGATTTTTCTTTTTTTTTTTCCCGTAAAAGCCTCAATAAGGTTTCAAGATTAAAAATAAAAACTTAACATTGTTGATCTCTATAAATGCCCTAAGCTTGATATAGGCTTGGATTTTTAGAAACTCTCCTCCTTGTAGAACTCACTAACTCTACTCTCAACACATTAGTTACATTTTAGGCAAAAGAGAGAAATTTTAAGTTTTGAGGGAATAATTAGTAACAGTGAGTTATGCGCATGTCAAACATAGAGGAGAAGCATGATAATTTAGGTGCTCTTTAGAGTTTTTAGCATATGGATTCTTTGCTTTGGAGCAATATTATCCCCCTACCACCAAACGTTCTAATATAACTTCAAACTGAGTGAAAACTAAAATTTTAATTCCTTTGAGCAACATGTAATTGGCATGAAACATATAAATTCTATATGCAAATCCCCAAATAATTGGTCAATCAATGTAAAAACACAGAACTTTATTTTGAGAAAATGAACATAAGCTATACATTTTTTATCAAGCTAGAAATCTCTACTTTTATTATTACATACATACAAAAATGTAATGTTTAGCACCTATATACATAATAAAATCTATAATCAGAGAGATCCTTAACCAAAATTGACAAAGACAACAACATTTATAAAAGCTTTGATTGGGGCTTTGATATACTTGCTTAGTTATTTTTAGGTGGGTGGGACTTTGGTTTATGATAATCACCCTTAATGATGTAATACCAACCAAAATTTAACCCGTAGTATTAGAGCTCTTTTTAGTAGAATTATGTTTTACATTCAAAGCTCACACTGTTGGAAGTCATTTGATTTTTTCGACTGTAGTTGAAGTTTTGGTTTATTAAGCAACAAAATAAACATGGATATCAAGTAGTTAAAGAGTCCTCCTAGTTTCCTATTGGTTTACATTAAGTTACTGAGAGTCCTTTTAGTTTCTCACTAGTTTACGTAAAGTTGTTAAGAGTCCTTAGCTAAGTTTGTTTTAACTTCTTTCTTGTACAACGTATTTAATAGGCTAAGCTTTGGGTTAATTATATACACTTTATCTATAGAATCAAAGTATGCTTATCTTCATATTTTGTCTTTCAATTTTGTAACATGTGGTATTAGGGCCAAAATCTGAGTAGCATGTCTAGACTTTTCCATTGGGAACACCTTCTTGGATTGTTTTCTAGGAACACATGCCTCAAACATCTTTTCTAACAGTGAAATTTTAAGAAAATCTTTGACCATCTCTTTACTCTTCAGTAGTTACAGTCCTTTAATATTTAGATGCCTGTACCTTAGGTGTCATAGCTTACTATTCTCGAATGCTTTGTTTATCATGGCTATATGTTTTGAAAAATTGAGAAGGAACATTCAGTTTGGTGTCATTTATGTAACTGCAAGAATTTCACCTGTAGCTTTCTTCTTCAACACACATTTATTATTATCAAATAATACTGAATGTCCAGATTTAATCAACTATCCTAAGCTTATGAGATTATGAGCCAAACATGGAGAAAAATGCACATTCTTGATGATTTTGTGTGGTTACCTCATTCAACAATTGTACCTCATCCTTTAATATGAAGTTGCTGGTTGTCCTTAAGGTGAACCAATGATTTTATTGATTCATCAAGGTTTTTAAACTTAGATTTGTCTCTTATCATATGATGTGAGCAACCAATATCGATATAGCACCATTCCTTGCTAGATTCGCTAGTGTTTGATGAAGCCATGAACAAGTAGTCATCTTGTTCATCGCCTTCTTTTGCAAACTTAACTTCCTCCGATTTGGTCCAACAAAATTTGTCTGTGTGGCATACTTGTTACAATAAGAGTAGTGGAGAGAATTGTTGTGTCCTCGACCTCGACTTCGATAGTTTCCTCTACCCCTTCCTCTTATGTACTGAATAGAGGAATCTAGCTCCCCTTTTGTCTGAAAAGCCCTTTCTTCTTCTCCAATAGATGACTTGTTAATTCTTGCTTCATGGGCTTGTAAAGACCCAATTAGTTCATCAAATGAAAAACTTGATAAATACTTAGACTATTCAATAGTCGCAACCATATGATCAAATTTAGGAGTCAAGCTTCTTAGAACTTTAACCACCACAATTTCAACACTAATTTTGTTTCCATACGAATGCATTTGGCTCACGACTGCAGAGACTTGTTTTCAAAATTTCTTATACTGACTCTTTGTTCTTTATGCAAAAAGTATCAAAATCCCTTTTAAGTGATTGCAGTTTGACGGTAATTACCCTCATGGATCCTTGATACTCTATTTTTAGGATCAAGCATGCTTGCTTTGCAATTGTAGATGCAGTTATCCTTGAGAAAATGACCTCATCCATTGATTGCTAAATAAAAAAGAGGGCCTTTGTGTCACACTTCAAATTGTCCTTATGGGAAGTATCATCATCACTTATTTCTACATAGCCAGACTCGACGAAGTCCTAAAGGTCCTGGGGCTTAAATAGTGTTTTCATCTTAATACTCTAGAATTCATATGAATCACCTTTAAAAATGGGTATTTGCAGTTGCGATACATTAAGAGATACATGTTGATCTATGCGGTCCAATAAGGATCGAATCATTAGCAAGAAGTAAATACTTTTTGTTATTCATCGATGACTATAATAGGATGAGTTGAGCTTATTTTTTGCAACTTAAGTCAGAGATTTTTGAGCTTTTCAAAAAATTAAACGCATTAGTAAAAAACAAAGTGAAATGAACTTGAAGACATTATGAATGGACCGCAGAGTTGAGTTCATGTAAAATGAATTTATTGTTTCTTGTTGTAGTTGTTGTTTTAGTTTGTTAAGTAGTAAAATAAATGTGGATATCAAGTAGTTAAAGATTCTTCCTAGTTTTCTATTACTTTATGTTAAGTTTTTGGGAGTCCTCCTAATTTCCCATTGGTTTACATTAAGTCATTAAGAGTCCTTAGCTAAGTTTGTTTTAACTTCTTTCTTACACAACCTATTTAATAGGCTAAGCTTTGGGTTATTTATATACATTTGATATACACAATCAAGGTATGCTTATCTTCATATTTTGTCTTTCAATTTCTAACTTATGGTATCAGATCCAAAATCTTAGTAGCACGTCTAGAGTTTCCCACTAGAAATGCTTTCTTGGGATCTTAGTAGCATGTCTGGATTTTCCCACTAGAAATGCTTTCTTGGATTGTTTTCCAAAAATAAATCCATCATATATCTTTTCTAGTGGTGCAATGTTAGGCAAATCTTTGACCATCTCTTTGCTCTTCAGTAGTTTCAGTCCCTTAATATTTAGATTCTCGTACCTTAGGTGTCACAACTCACTATTCTTGACTGCTTTGCTTACCATGGCTACATATTTTGAAAAATTGAGAAGGAACATTCAATTTGGTGTCAATTATGTAACTATAAGATTTTCACCTGTAGTTTTCTATAAGATTCCAGTCATACATCTCATCCGTAATATATATCAAATATACGCAGTGGAAAATAAAACGGAACCTCAAAAATCAGGTCTATTCATGCATATAGATATAGAAAACAAAAACATGAAATGTAAGATGTTTACATACTTTTTCGACGATCTCTTTTGTTCTTTAATCTTCTCTGCATTGGGTTATCGTAAACCACAACAATCAACGTAGACCATCTCTAATGAAAGTCCACACAAAGATAGAAGGATGAAACTTTTTTAGGAGATGGCTAGAGTTCTTTCTTTGTGCTAATAAAGACAAGTACTCTTGTGAGAGTTAGAGAGAAAAAGAGTATATGTGTTAGAAAAAACCTTTCTTTTACTTGTTTCTTAAACAAGATGCATGAAAATCATTTCTATTTTCTGCACCATTTGGTGTTCCATAACCCCATCACTAATGGAGAATTATGAGAAGTTAATGGTCATGCATAGCATGCATTAATGGAAGTTATAGGAAGTTAATGACTATGAATATCATGCATTAATGGAAGTTATGAGAAGCTAATGACCATGAATAACATGCATTAATGGAAGTTAATAACCACGAATAACATACATTGATAGAAGTTTTGGGAAGTTAATGACCAAATTGGCATCCAATAGCCCTTGTTTCTAATCTATTCCATGCAATGTTTTCTACCACGATCACATCACGATACAATCTCGAAACACTCTCTCATATCTTGAATCACCATTCAAGACTATTATACTCATCCTTCGGATCTCCTATGTGTGTGACCCATTAGGTTCCTGGTTATATTGGCCACTTGAATTAACATTTAATTCAAGTAAGTAAAGAGCGGTATCTAGCAACACTCATGACTCCTAATTGATCAGAAAGTCAATGTTTTGACTACAAACCCTTACATAAGCAATGTTGCCATGCAATTCATCCTTTCACCATCTATACCCCACTTGACTCAGAGTATGGTCAAAGTGTCAACTCCCACTAAAATGACTATGTCACATTTAGTCCAAGTGATATTAGATATTGTCTTCAGGATCTCATTACTATATGTGTTATTGAAGACTCTCTTCATAAAACATATCTGCTCTGGCCAGAGACTTCCGAATAATGACCCCAAAAAGAGGCCGTGAGTATCATCTCCTTCTACTAGGAGTGGTGAATCCTTTATTGGCTACTCAATTACCTCCAAATACCTCATGCTGTACCCAATCACCACCTTATGAGTAACCCCTGAAAGGCACCGATGAATGGATTCAAAGAAAATGATCAGTATCTGAGATATTCTTGAGTATCTCAAGTCAAATGATACTTGCACCATTGCTGGGATGAGACTATCATTGACACTGAAATAGAATATTCATATGATTGTCTCATAGTAGGTCAATCTAATGTACTTACTACTCCTAGTAAGAATCCACATGTTAACTCTAGACAGCTCATGTCTACGGCTTATGAGATCTACAACTTGATCCAATCAAGGAGTATAACATGTGCTAATCTATCCAATACAATGATATCCCATCTCATTAATCCTATGACTAGAGAAAGTTTAGATACTAACATAATTACACATGATAGAAATCTCATTATCATGATCTCATCATGATTTCCTCCATGCTATGTTTTGTATCAAGGACTTTATTAAATCAATTTAAGATCAACATCAAATCAATAAATGCATGAACATCAAAATAATGAAAAATGCCTTTATTAATCATAAAATGCCTTTATTAATCATAAAATGATTTATACAATAAGCGCTAAAGGTGATTGCCTTTAGATCACTTCTCTAACACTTTCTTCTTCACCACACATTTATTATTACCAAATAATATTGAATATCCGAATTCAATTGGTATCAAAGTAAAATAGATGAGTTCTTCCATAATAATTGTTTTGAAAGAAGTATGCATAAACGTACTTTGTATGTCAAGGAGCAAGGTATAGATCAATTTGTGGTAGTATGCTTAGACCAAAACTTCATCACGTCTTATATTTGAGTTCAAAAAATCTATGAAAACCATGTTTGAAATGACTGATATTGGAAAGTTAAGATATTTTTTTGGGTTTAGCAGTTACTCAAACAAATGATGGAATCTTCATAAAATAAAGGAAATATGCAGAGGACATGTTAAAAAGCTTCAACGTGTTAAGGTGTAAAACTACTGCCACTCTGATGAATGCTAATGAGAGTATTATGTTAACATGTCCTCTGCATATTTCCTTCATGAATGAGCTAAGTAAGCATCATTTTGGAGTTGCAAAAAGAGTATTATGTTACCTTGGTAGCACTAAGGATTATAGCATTTGGTTTCATGAAGATCAGATTTTTACTTTTAAAGGGTATAGTGACAGTGATTAGGCAGGTTCATTAGAGGACAAGAGAAGTACTATAGGAAGTTATTTTTTCCTTGGAACAACTTTGGTATCGTGAAGTTCAAAAAAACAAGCAACTGTGGCCCTTTCCTCAATAGAAGTAGAATGTGTAGTTGCTATAGCTACTACTTGTCAGGCAGTGTGGCTACGAAGGCTGCTTAATGGCTTTGGTATGGAATAAAGTGATGCAAGAAAAGTATTTTATGACAGCAAGTCAGTTGTCTTGCTCACAAAAAATCCAATCTATCATAGCTGGACTAAGCATATTGAATCAAGTGCTATTTCTGATAAGAATTGATGGTAAAAGGAGAAGTTAAACTAGAAAATGGCCAAACTGTGGAGTAGCATGCAGATGTCATGACATTACAAGAAAACAAACATTCTGTGACGTTTTTAAAACATCACAGAATGTCCAAAAAACGTCGCAGAATGTATTCTGTGACGTTTTAAAAAACGTCACAACAAATGTCGCGAAATCTGGTGTAGGTAAAAGCTTTCTGTGACGTTTTATGTAAAATGTCACGAAAAATACTAACATTCCGTGACATTTATAAAAACGTCATTAAAAGTTTGAATATTCCGCGACATTTTTTTGGAAACGTCACAAAATGTTGTTCGCGACGTTTTTAGAAACGTCGCGGAATGTCTTCCGCGACGTTTTTATTATTATTTGTATTATTATTTCCATTTTTTAAAAATCATATTAATTTAATAATTATTTTTTAAAATACAATTTTTTTAATCTTATTTGTTTAATAACTATCCAATATTATTTATAAATTTTATTTATTTAATAGTTCTTCAATTTTTTTAACATATCATTAATTTTAATAATTATTCATGTATCACAAAAATTTCATACCTGCAGACAATGTATTATTTAATTGAAATTCACAAACATTTCATAATACACTAATTAATATCAACATACACTAATTAATATCAAAGTACACTAATTGTAATTCGTAAATTTGTAGAAGATAATTCATAACTTTTACCAACAGGGATCTTCCAATTATTCATGTATCTTCCAATTATGAAACATAAATTTCTATATACAACAGGGATCTGATGCCATCCCATTTTGTTATGGCAATGACATTAGTTGACCAGTAGGGTACACCAAGGCTGCTACAGTAGTGTTATACTTGTGGATGCTAATTTAACTCTTCTTCTTGAGCCCAGATCAACCCTTTGTATCTATCTAATCTAATCTATGATATATGCACATTAAGTACCAGCTCAACAACACTAGCCTCAATGCACGGATTCATCCAATTTAAAAAGTTGCCTATTTTTCAACTGATCATTCCCCCTTGATCAATTAAAGTGCCGACTTGATTACCACACAATGCCCTAGAGATGTTCCCAGGCTCGAGCAGATTAAAGAGTACAACTGTAGGCAGAAACCAAGCTTATATCAATATCGGAGACTCATGGTTAGAAGTATGGAAAGCGAATAGAACATAGTAACTGTGTGACAAACCATGAATTCCATTCTCTTCACAGTAGGTAATCGCCATCATGTCCATTGATGTAAAGCCCCTGGAAGCTAGCTCTCCGAAGGATATGTGGTCCAGTATTATATTGCTATTACCGGAATGGCAATCAAATGTGTCATTGACATTTGTACCCTTAAGCAGAGCATCTGCATTAACTGAATATGCCCAAGAGTACTAAAAATTAATTCAATAAAATCACAAACACAATAGAGATAGGCTAGAAAAGTTAAGGTATGGGAGAACATGAGCATACTCTCACACGCTTGCAAAACTGCTGCTGTATCTGCACTAAATAGAGGATTTCCAGTACCAGCACCAACACCGCCAAATATGACAACTCTTCCTTTCTCAAAATGTCAGATGGCTCGTTGCCTATTGTAAGGTTCAACTAACTCTGGCATTGTAAATGCACTTTGTACACGAGACTGAACACCAAGCTTCTCTAAAGCTGATTGAAGCAATATAGAATTCATGACTATTGCTATCATACTATATTCCATCAGAAATTATCACAAAATCAGTATAAAGAACCTAGAGGATAAGTTCGCCTATTCTGAAGGGCAAAGTCGTAATGGTAATTCCACATACATCTAGCTAAAGGAATGAAAAGTTGAAGAACTGTCTGCAATAATCAGCTTACAAGCAACTTTTTGAAAGAATTTTTAAAAGATTAGTTGCAATAACAACTTTTGGGAATTGGATAAACTTTTAAAGACAGCATGAAATAGGATATCCTAGAGAAAACTATTTCCATTCACAAAAACCATTTAAACAATGTTAAAATATAGAGGAGTTATAAACTAAAAATGTTAGGCAATGTGACAAGTTTGTAAAGAAAATTTCAATAACATGAGTTTTACTTAAGCAATATGACAAGTTTGTAAAGAAAATTTCAATAACTTGAGTTTTACCCAATCTGATATACTGTGGGTCTGTCCAAACCAATGGCAGATATCCATGAGTCTCGACAAAAGAAATTACGGCCTCCAACAACAATTGCTACCTATAGAAGTAAAAAAAGAAGTATCTAGTGATTCTGTAACTGGAAGAGACAGAAAAGAGCATCCATAATGAGGTCAATCCATACCTCAAGCCCAACTCCGCATGCTGTGGCCACTTCCCTAGCAATCTGGATTGCCACCTAGCAATAGATGAAAGCAGTTAAGCGTGCAGCTTCTAGACAAATAACAAAACACTACCCAACAAATTCAGTTGAATGTGTGCATCAGCATAACCATCAACCAGATAACGAAAACATCACGGATAATGTGTACCTTAGGATCAATATTCTGGCAGTTCCCAGTCAATGCAGCACCACTTATCTTGAAAACCACTCTCCGCCATTTTAGATTAGGCATTGACTTGGATTTAAGGTTGTTTGTGAAGGCAGCATTTAAAGGAGTATATCTGTGGAACATGGTGCACATTTAGTGAGATTGTTATACAGATGTCCTTTTTCACCATCATACGCTATCAAACCACATGGGAACCATTCTATCATTTCATCCCAAAAACAACTGCTAATTGGAAACTACTGCATAACAGTTCCCTTCAATAACTCTTTCTTAGACAAAAGACCATTAACAGACAATATAACTCTCAAATCCTGTTTGCATATTCTAAATGTCCAAAATCCATACATCTCTGCTAGCAGTGTTTTCACAATTGTTTATGTGATGATGCTACAGAATTGATCAGAGCAATCTACGCATGGAATTTTTCCCATTAAAGCAAAAGTTATTCAAGACCCCTACCACAGAACTAAGGGATGACAGAACTGTCCACTAGCTAGCACCAATTCTCATGTCACAATCACGGGAGCAATAACATGAGAACCAAATCATTCTACAGCCTAACCACTTAAAAACAAGAAAAACATCATCAACACACATTCAACAGAATCACCCAAAACAAGAAGAACATCATCAATTCATCATCAAACACACACTTTCAACAAATTCAGCCAATATAAACTTTAGCAAAATTAGCTCGAATCCAAAGATACCCTATAAAGAAAACAACAAAAGCAAACATCCAGACTACCTCTTTGCTTGTCTAACGATAACACCAACATTTCCACCAATTCCCCCACCGCCTTCACTCTCTCCACCACTTCCGCCACCGCCACCGCCACCGCCACCGCCACTTCCACCGCCACTTCCACCGCCACCACCACTACCTTTACCACCAGAAGAATTCCCTACAATTGCCTCAATCTGTTTGAACCAATGCCAAGTACTATTCCCATATCCACCACTATTATTATTAATCCTCTGCAACTCCACTTTGTATCTCTTCTTCAAATTGTCAATCTTGTTCTTACACTGTTCCACACTCTTCTTATTATTGCTCCCTCCTCTCTCGCTAACCGCCTCCGCCACTTCCTCCCAATCTCTCCCTCTCAAATTCCCTCTGTTCAACTGATTGTACTTCTCCGTGTACGCCTCCAACAAACACGATATTGCCGTTTCGCTCCACTCTTCTCGATCCTTCCGATAATCCGATCGATAATCGATATTTGGTTCTGATTCTCCGTTTTTGTTGTTTCCGTTCGGCCTGTACTTTTTGTTGCTGCTGTAGTAATATTGTTGCTGGAGGTAATGGTTTCGCTTCGAAGACGGTGTCGCCGGTGCTACGGATCCCGACTTTTCCTGCTCTGAATCAGCGTACGCCGCGTAGTAGTCCCCGTCGTTGACGGATTCGGCGTCGGGATCGCTTGTTGGTGCGTGTATAGGAGGCGCGTGTGGATCGTCGATCAGAGGGAAATCGCCGGTCGCCATAGAAACGATGGTTAGGGTTAGGGTTAAGGTATAGAGAGAGAGAGAGACAAAGAGAAACGACGTTAAAGTCCGCTTGACGGAGGTTAAGCGAGAAAGCGAGGTTACAGATAACGGTGTGAGCCTGATTGGACTATTTGAAGAGCACGGTCGTAACGTCCCGTTAAAACAGAGAGAGACGTCAACGTGCGGTTAGTGAGAGTAGGCGTTAAGCCCTATGGTAACGATATGTTATTAAGACATTAAATGACATAATTAATAACTTAATTAGGCTCCTTAATTTTGAGGTCAGGTTTAATAGTTCAACTTTTTTTTTAATTACTCACGAGCTGTCTTAAAAGGGTCTCAACTATAAGAAAGTACTTTTAAGTCATCCACATCTAAACTAATCTTCGTTCGAGCCAGGTAGATCTCTTGTGAGGGGCAAAGCTCTAACTCTAAATTTTAAACAGCTGCATACATCAAATTTTAACTCAGGATCCTAATCTAATCTAGTGAACTTGCCATCAGTGTTCTTAAGAGAACTTCAGAAGAAGCAAGAACCATAGTATATAAGTATCAACAGATGAGGAATTGTAATGATTCAACTGAATTTCAGAAAGCAGATGTTATATCAGAAGCAGAAACATATTTCAGTTACAAAACCATATATATAACAAACTCCACATGTTCTAATTGAATTTCAGCAAAATGCTTCATAAGGATTCACCATCTTCAGCTGGTGATTGGCAGCCATCAGGAGATTTATTACCATCATCTGATTCCTTTCTTGCTCTGTCCTTCCTCTCCTGCCATCTTGCCCATGCCCACTTCAAAATGAAGAACCCTCCAAGAGCATAAACCTGATAAAACACAGAGTAATCTCATTAATCAACACATATTCCCACAATAATACTTTTAGGTTTATCATTCATACTAGATAAATACCATTCAAACGGGGCACAAAGTGAAAGAGAAACGAAAAGTGAGCAGACACTCTAAAAACCTGAACTTATTCGCATCATATTACAACCCAAAAGTACAGTGGCGTATTGTACTAGATATGGTGTTGTTCATTCCACTCGAAACAATCCAATCAATTTTCCGGGTGAAAACATATTCAGAACTTATTAACACAACAGAGATAGGTGAGAATGTGTGACAACTTCCAACAACAGGTTCCCTGTGTTGGCACAGAATAAAAATGCTTTATACACGCTCATCCCAAAGAGAGAGATCAAAAGATGGAACAGGTAAGCCAATGTGTATGATGCATGAATAAGCAAGGTATTTTTGTTCCAATTTTTGCCTCTTCCTCTCCTGCTGAATCAAACCTTTTCTATGTCTATTACCCATTCTTCCTCCCAGAGACCGGTCATTCAAATAGATTGGGGGAGACTAGATATCCAAAAAAAGTAAACAAGAGGAGCTGAAGCTGTGGTGGGATTATGCCAAGGGTGACCAACGAACATATCTAACAGCTTCGAGATAAATGACTCTTTTAACAACTTCACAGACGTTCTTCCATCAGGACCACTTGAGCATCCAATTTCCCATCAATGCCAAATTTTCATTACTTGATGGAAGAATAATCCACGCGACTAGTTCTTTGGACATTCAATCTAGACCAATTCAGGTCAGTTCATGATGGTATCTATGCCGATTGATATCGGATAATGAAGTAAAGTACTACATGAATGGACATATAGGAATCCGAATCCACTGAATCGCTCATGATATGCTGATCTAATGTTACTCCTCAGGATGCAATGACCACTCATTTCCATTAGAATTGACCATGCCTAAGTTGACTGCAGTTTAAAATAACCTTTTCCCAGGAGAAACAAGCCACCTGTATGACATCCATGAGCTTTTTATTTGATCATATCCTTTCCTCAACATTGGCCAAAATCACAATTACATGAGTCCTATACGAATATTTCAGCAAGAATTTCACGTCAAACATCTTGTTATTTTCTCTCTATAACTTCTTCAAGTCATTATATCCATGAAGTAAAAGCAGCTAAAACCAAGTACATCGAAATCAGTGAACATGGAAGCAAATCAATTCCTCAAGTCACCATCATCCACACAATCAAACCATATCAAATAGCTAAGATGGGATAAAGAGAGTTATCTCCAACAGAGAAAAGAGTTCAAATTTAACACATTGAAGCACCTAAAAGAAACCCAAACCACCCAAATTTCCCAATTCAATCACCTGCCAGATAACTACAGGATTGTGGGTTCTTCCGCTGCTCTCCTCAACTT
>JAOSBK010000006.1:30337740-30358677 GCA_027568895.1 Erythroxylum shatona | reverse complement strand
AATTTTCCTCAAAACACAGCATGCACAATCCTACACTTAAAAGCATTTTCAAAGACAAAGTAAAATAACCTTAACTTGGAAAGCTCATAACTTTCACTCCCGATATTGAATAATATCATACTTTATGGCGACAGAAAGCTTTCAACAGAAGCTACAATTTTCATGAAGATCATTATCTTAAATTTTGCCTAAATCAAAAAGTCAACTCTCTATGACCAAAAAGTCAAACTTTCTTTAATTCTCACACTTTTTCTCTTTATTTCTTGATTTTTAACTTTCATTTCAATCAACTCATTCACTTTACTTTCATAAACCATATAAATCTACTCAAATATCAAAGCCACCAAAACCCATCGATTCTTTTCTCATCAATTTCCTTAAGGTATAAATACATCTATAATACAATTCATACACAACAACACTCATTTTATTTCATTTTAGTATTTCTAAATTTCACTAAAAGTTCGGGATCCAAGACTTACAATGATGGTTTCCTCCTAACTACTTTTGGAGAAAAAAAGTGCTACATACTTATTCATGGTTAATGTTACAAAGCCTTTGCAAGGAATTCTAAGTTTGCACACAAAATATGTCGAAGTCTAAGTACAACAGTTTAACTTTTTCAATTCAACTCAATATTAACAAATCCCTCGTGTTAAAGGTGTTCCCCACAAAGGAAAAGATTCATTAAGCCAATACAACATAATGGACAACAATAAGAAAGAAAGATGCAAAAAGCTTTATAATAAAATTATCAACCTTTATATTACCCTCAATCGATACAAAGGATACAAAAACTTTAACTCTCTCTAATTTAGTGAAGTCTTTGCTTAAATGAACTATTTATAAGCTTTCGGAGACTTGTTTTGGAAAAAATATAAGAAACTAAGCACAAGACCACTAAGTCAATAACTTAGTTGGTGGTTGACGTCCCCAACCACTTTAGGCACTCTTTTACTGGGTGGTTTACATATCTTACCACTATCTCACTTCCTAAATAAAAGGAACATACGTAAAATGAACACAAGACACATCATACATGTTCTTTGTCATGAACTTCCACTTCTTTGATGGTTCATCCCACTAAATTTGCCACATCACCTATGATCTTCATCCAAAGGTGAATGTTAGCCAATTTCGAGCCAATTCACACATACTCTGACCAATGTGCACCTATGATCTAAGTATGTTCGTCTTTGGTCCATCATTTGGGCATAATTTCATTCCTAGTCCGACCAAGACATCTTAGGCAAGTCTAACTCATCTTAGCAAAGCCAATCAATGCCCTATAGTCCATCAAAGCTAATCAAAGCTCGAACTATGCTTGATTTTACTTGGTTAAGTTACCTTGGTTCCTTTGGCATGTCTTACTCATGCCTAGTCCATGTTTACCAATGGGTAGCAAAACTAGTCCTACGGTGCTAAGGGACTAATAAACCAACCACATTAGATGAACTTGACGCCCTCGTCGGAACAAATTGAAGTAGTAACACCTGGTCTTCGAATTATCACAAGGTACTGTCTTTCTCCTAAATAGCCTTCGAGATTGGTTTATTTTTTCACTGAATTAGGGACTCCATCCTTCGATTCTTCTTGTATTGCCCCAATATTTTATGATCCGAATTTTTTTCAATTTGATCATCGAGCTGTTTCCTTACAACCGATGGAGCTCTCTTTACTTAATTCCTTTTTGGATCTACCGAATCCCAATGATATAGTTTAAAGAAACTTACATGAAAATTAGTATGCACCTTTAAATGCTTGAGTAACTTGAATGTTAAGCTACATTTCCCACCTTTCCAAGGATCTTGAATAATCCATCATAATTTGGCACTAACCCTCATCGAAATTGACATCCATTATTTTTTTAGAATAGGCAAGGGCTACAATAAACCTAATTCCTTCTTTCTTTCAGGTTTATCCAATTGACAAAATTGGTATGTTTTGACATATATCTGAATGTCATTCTCCATCTTTAATTAGTAGTAAGATCAAAAAAGGAGTGTAAACATCCGTTCAACTTTAGGGTGACCAGCTCACTGTGAATCATGCATCTCCTTCATTAATTATTTTCATAAGGAACCAAAACCTGATACTTAAACCTATTTATTCTTTATCATTAGCGATCCTTCATCGTTAAGCTAAAATCATCGCACAACACCATCTTTTACTTGCTTAACAATTTGATCATAAATGCTATCAAACAAAGCTGCTAGTTTAATTTACTCCAATAGGTTCAATCCAACTCGAGTGATAGTATACAAGGTTGCAAAGACTTCTTTTTGACTCAATGTATCTGTCATATTTTTGTATCCCCGATTTTATACTCCCATATAAAGTCATATTCAGCAAGAAACTTTTACCACCGGGCTTGCCTTGCAGATAATTTCTTTTGTGTACTAAAAAAGATGTTAACTACATTATCTGAATGAATAACAAACATAGTACCTAATAAATACACTTTCCAAGCTTTAAGGCAATGTATTACTACTAACATCTCCTTCGCAGGTGTCGAGTATCATTACTAGGCATCATTAAGCTTTCAACTTTCAAATGTAACAACATGTCCTTCTTGCATCAAGATTCCGCCAATAGCTTTGTTTGAAGTATCTATGTGAACTTAAAAGGAAGATCAAAGTCCTATAACTTCAACATATGTTCAGTCGAAATGGTAGCCTTAAAATTTTTAAAGGCTTTTTGGCACACATCTGCCTAACACTAGGCTTGTTTCTTCTTTAATAAATCTGTCAGAGTTGTTTCTTTCTTCGAACACCCCATAATAAATCGATGATAGTAGTTCGCCAAGCCAAGAAAGCTCCTAAGTTCTTTCACTATTTTAGGAACCTACTAATCAAAAATTGCTTCTACCTTTTTTGGATCCATTCATACCTGGCCTTTGCTTACCAAGTATCCTAAAAGCTTTGTTTCTAATTTCCCAAATTCACAAGTTTACATCTTCACCAAAAGTTTATCTTGCTACAATCATTCAAACACCTTCCTTAGGTGTTGTATATGCTCTGTCATATTAGTGCTATAAACTATGATATTATTGTCGAAAAAGTCATACAACACGTCATTCATCAATTCTCAAAAAGTAGCAGAGGCATTTGTCAAACCAAATAGCACAACCAAAAATTCACATGACATATCAAGTTACGTATATTGTCTTCTACTTTTCACCATTAACAATTTGTACTTAGCAATACCCACTCCGCAACTCAATCTTATAATCAACTTCAATAAGGGTGCGGGCAGGAGGAATTGCTCTTGGCACTAACTCAATCTTATGATCAACTTTGCAACGAGGAGGGTAAGTCATTAGTAACCCTTTAGGCATCATATCTAATACTTTTTCAATCGCATCTAGGACTTCTACCATATGGTCTTCTATAATTTCCTATATGACTGCAAGGTAAGTCTCTATAACTTTCTTAAGGCCTTTCTCAATACTCATGGCAAAAACATAAGCTACAATTGATGTTTTGTCCGTTGTTCCATTGCTATTCCTACAACAATTTATGTAACATGAATTTTGATCATTCATAAACACCTCCAAGATATGGATATAACACTACCTTTGCCATCTTGAGAAATTAGATGCCTAAAATCCAGTCAAAATATTCGAGAGGTATCACCATTATGTTACACCTCCCAAACTAACTTCTTACACTCAAAGGAATATTGTATGAAGCTCCTACCACTATTTGTGCTTTTGTCATAGGAATTTCATTTTTATAGGGGACTTCTAAGCTTCAATCCTAACTTTCTCACCATTTGTTCCCCAATAAAGGAATGAGTGGCATCTGTATCCATCATTTGTCATGAACTCCTTCCCATTATCCTGTATCTTCATGTACATAAGGTGTTCAAAAGGACTCATTTTTGTATTAATGACGTTAAGTAAGCAAATAGGATTAAGGCCCACTTTTGAGCGATCACTTTCACTATCTACATCTGTTATCAAGGCATTCAACTTCTCCTTTTTTGGGCAATCATGAGCATAATGAGGGCCACTATATAGGAAACAACCATGACTTTTCGTGGAAGATTTCTCACCTTACTTAGTTTGCCCAGTTTGTTTAGACTTCCCTTTATAATCATTCTCTCTTTTCTCACCTTGGTCTTTCTTGTTATTTCCTTCACATTTCTCTTGGTAAGTGCCTTTCGAATTTTGAGAAGAGGAAGAGGTTTTGGTTTCCTTTGGCATTCTGAAATCTATCAAAGGATACACATCTATATCTGCAGCTACAATAGCACCTACAACATCTTTGACATTTTACCTTTGTAACTTCATTGGTGCCAAAGGTTGTAAGCCTGACATGAAGTTGAATAACTTGTCATCATCTAACATATACTCAATATCAAGCATTAAGGAATTAAATTTCTCAACATAATCCCTTACTGACCTATTATGCTTCAATCACTTCAAGGCATCTCTTGCATGCTAAACAGTGTTGTTAGGAAGGAATTGATCCTTTACTTCCATTTTCAACCTCTCCCATGTATTAACAAGAGGTTGGTGAACACTAATTTCAATAGAGTTTCGAGTTCTCCACCATAATTTTGCATCTCAATCAAGATATATTGTTGTTCACTTTTTGTACATTCGACACCTTAGCAGCTACAAAATATTGCTTCATGTCACGCAAGAAGTTTTCAGGTTCCTTAACATTCTGAATGCCCTAAAAAAATTTAGTTCATGCACCTTTAGCATGGCGCTTTTAGCATGCCCCATATATTGAGTTGCAATTGCATGTTTGAGGATGATCATCTCGAAGGTTGCATCCTCTTGTGTTTTAATTAATTCAGCTAGTTGATCTTGCAATGCTTGGATCAGCCTCTCTAAGACTTTTAATATGTGATGCATAAGAAGGGACTTCTTTTTCACCTGTAGGTAAAGGATCAATGAGTGCTTCCACTCGTTTAACATGCTTGTTAAGATTATTGCCATCCATCATTGAATCACCAACATAGCATAAATACCAATAATTACAAAGAATTTGTAAGGAACTCTAAGGTCGTACACAAAATGAGGCAAAGTCTAAGTACATTAGTTGAACTTTTGCAATTCAAATTAGCCTTATCAAATCCCGCATGTTTAAGGTGTTTCCTAAAAAGGCAAAGGAAACCCACAAAATTCACTAAGCCAACACAATAGAATGGGCAGTAATAAGAAAAGAAAGATGCACAAAGGTTTATAAGAAAATTGACAACCTTTATATTATTCTCAATCGATACAAAGGATACAAAAACTCCAACTCTTTCTATTTGAATGAAGCCTTTGCTTAAATGGGCTATTTATAGGCTTTTGGAGACTTGTTGGGCAAGAATACAAGAAAGTGAGCAGCACAAGGCAACTAAGTCACTAATTAAGTTAGTGGTTGACATCCCTAACCACTTTAGACACTACTTTATGGGTAGTTTACATATCTTGCTACTATCTCACTTATAAGTAGAAGGAACATATGTAAAATGAAGACAAGACACCTCATTCATGATCTTTGCTATATACTCCCGCTTCTTTTTTTATTCATCCCACTAGCTTTGCCACATCACTCATGATCTTCATCTAAAGGTAAAGGTTAACCAAGTTCTAAGCCAATTCGCACATAGTCCAACCAATGCATACCTATGATCTAGTCTGTTCATTCATAGTCTATCATTTGAGCATAATTTCATCCCTAGTTCCACCAAAGACATCCTAGGCAAGTCTAACTTGCCTTAGCTAAGCCAAACAATGCCCCATGATCCATCAAAGTTAGTTGAAGCTTGAACCATGCTTGATCTTACTTATACCTTAGTTACTTTGGGGTGTCTTCCTCATACCTAATGCATACTAGTCATTGGCCAAGGCTCATTAATGGCTAACAAAAAGACCCTGCAATATTAAGGAGGCTAACAATTAACCTTTATCAAATTTTAATTACACCTAATTTTGCAAGTTTACATTTTTAAATACAAAATTGCATGTGTAAAATTATTATTTTAATATTAACAATAACATAAGAATATATTATATTTAAAATATAAAATTTTACATAATTTTATACAATTAATTAAAAATCCAAAATTAACAATTCTTTTGTCCGAATTTCGACTCGGCATACGTGGCTAAGCCAAAGATCAAAGGCGGGAGGGTAAATCAAACAATCGATCTTTCCCTTACTACCGCCTCCCATGGGTGCTATCTCAGTCAAGAGACAAGGTACCATTACGAGCTCAATATATACGAGTGTTATTCTGTGAAATAACTCGAATTTCAAATCATTCACTTGATTTTGTCTTTTGCACTAGGTCACTACGCTCTCTCCAAACCAAACTCACCAACGTAGACAACCTGGCGCTTCTTGATTGTCTGGGAGAGAGAGCCCTTTTCCACTCCAGCTTGTGAAATGAGGTAGACGATAAGATCAGCAGTTCACGTTGACGGATGGAATCGAAGAATGAGAAGCCTACAAAACCGGAAGCCCTTTTTCAGCTTTTAGGGAAGCTAAGGAATGTAGCATTCGGATTGGACTCATGATCAAAGCCGATGATCGTAAGCTATGTCCTCCATCACGATGTCGAATAAAACTATCCATGGAATCGTGTGCCGTGTGAAACAATACAATAGAAAGGTGACAGTTCTAGATCCGCTTTTGTTGAAGGGAAACTCTAAAGGAACAGATTTCTACAAAGCTCTTGGATCATTTATTTATGCGATAGAGAATTCCACTCCTCCCACAAAGGATTTTAACTTTATAAATTGTGATGCTTTAATTAAAAGAATAAAAATAAGAAATTAAGATTGTCATTTAAAACCTAAAATTCTAAATCTTAAATCTATTATTGTAATAATGTGTTTAGTAGGTGGGTTGGTATTTTATTGTGATTTTGTATACAATTTCTTTAGTTAGAAAAAGGCATTATTGAGAATTGGGATAGTTGCTTCTTAATCGAAAAGTAGAAATTCCACCTAACCGCGAATAAGAGACCATATTCAATTTTAAAATTAGTTATTTATTTCAATAAAAGGAGCCTCTTTGTTATAACAATAACATTTTATTAGGAATTTCGTTAAGGTATAAGATCTCACCATATGTACAAATATGCAACCTTAATTTTAATTAATAGAAAGATACTTTTTCATAAATAAACAAAAAAAAATAACCTTTTGAAAACTGATTAGAAAAAAAGCTAAGTACAATAAACAAATTAGTGCATAAATTAATTTTAAAAAATTAGTACATAAATAAATAAAATATATAAATAAATAATTTAAAATATGCAATAAACAAATAAAAGAAGTGAGCCTCTATATATTTATAATAAACTTCTCACTACAACATACAAATTTAAAACAATTTGTTAATCTCATGTCACATTTGATATATTTATTAAATCCATTATATGTACCATAATAACTGAATAATCGACACTTTCGATTTCATTCACATTTGAGAGAGAGAGAGGGAGAACAAATTAAGTTGGCCTTTTCCACTGCTTTATGGTCAATGGCCAATATCCCTTACCTTCCGCACCACCTTCGCCACCGTGACGCCGGCGATGACTCCCAACAACGTCGCCGCCCGTACGTTGTTCCCTTCTTGCCTCCCTTCTCTTCCTCTCGTTCACCAAGAGCCCCTTTCTCCAATTACCGACAAGCCCAACTCTCCAATTTCAACACTGGGGAAATAAAATGAAGGCGAAGATGACAACGCCGCCATGGATCCTGATTCTGTCGTCCTTAATGATCGGGATCTTCTGGAACGCGAGAACCAGGTCAGTTTCGTCATGGATCGTCTCAGTCCCATAATATTGCACAATGTTAGGGTGTCGCAAGCGGTATCATTTTCTTACCAAAACGTATCGATCAATCTACGTTTTCAGCTCGTTGGATTCACAATCTATTTCTTGGAAGATTCCGAGCAAGTGGGGTCTGCAACCATGATCATGAGCTCACCTTTTGAGTTGGTTGGCACCACAACCACTACGTCCAGTGGCTGTCAAAAAGAAACTTAAGAGCAGGACTCCTTGTCGACTTCGTACTTGTCGCAATGTTCATCACTCGAGAACCGAAAAGAATACATTGACAAGTGAGTCATGGTCTAGCTTAAATCTTCACTCCTTAATACTTAGTGATTAATATTATGAAATATTTACGATACTCATTTTGATTCACATTTGGTTTTAGGTGAAAGTTGGAAGCATAACAGTTAAAATTAATTAAAAACATATGTCTTGAACCATCTTCTTAATGGTCAAACTCATTTATCTTTGTGGAATAAGAAGGAGATGAATATGAGTGAAGATGGGACAAAAAAATGCAAGAAAAAGAAGAATTTAGCATAACGTGTAATATGCATTGCCATGTATCCACTTATACGACCGTGCATAATTTTAAATTTTTTAGAGACGCACGATAGGGTGCATGACCATACATCAAAATGTATATCTTCGTAAAAACTTAACCTTTCATATAAATAGACATGTGAGTGGCCAAATAAGGCATAAATCATTTTTGGAACACGAAAGGTGGTAAAAGTCTAACTTCTTTTAGATCTAAGCCTCGGCATCTGATTCTCTTTCTGGCTCTCTCTGGTGGGATTCTATTCCTCTTGCCTTCATTTCTGATGTAATGTCATTGGATCTCGTTTAATTCTATCCATTACTATTCAAACAAAAAAAAAAGAAGGGCTAATCCTTTTTCCTTCCAGTTCAAAAAGGAAAATTGGGATTTACGCCAGCTACTTATATAGATTAACATGGTTCCACATTTAAAAACAATTTAGCTAAATATTAAAGGATAACAAATATAAAAGTATAATTTTTTTATATTTTTTAAATTCAGTATACATTTTAAAGGTATTTAATTAGTGATTAACATTTTAAAATTTGTATAAATCAGGTTAAAAGATTGTTTTTGTTGACGTAGCATATCCATCAAGTTCTCCGTGGATTCTACTTCTATTTTTTTGTTGTGATTTTTAGTTTTTATTTTCTATTTTTATTTTATGTTTTTATTAAAAAAATAAAAGCTTGTTTAGTTGAAATTTGTAATATAAAACGAAAACAAAAACTTATTTGGTTGAGATTTACAATAAAAAATAAAAAATAAAAACATATTTAGAAACTCAATTAATTGAAACATTGTTAACTTGAAACCAGTTGCAGAAGCCGTAATATTGAAACTAACTGGATTTCTCATCACGTGTTTAAATGAGATTTACTAGCCATTGAACTTTGTAAACAATAAACCAAAAACATAGAAGAACACTTTAGAAATGCCAAAACGCAAGCAGAAAATAAAAATGCACAAATGCAAACCACAAAAACCAGAAATGTAAAAACTCAAACTAGAAAACCAAAAATGCAAGCCAAAAAACCAAAAACGTAAATCAGAAAACTAGAAATGCATAAACGCATACCAGAAAACTAGGAGAGAGATAAAAGATCAGTTAAGGATTTAAGAGAGAAGAGAAGAACAAAGAAACAGGAGAGAAAAAAAAAGACAAGTGTGGGGCGTAAAAGAGAAAGATAGAGTTTCTATAGCTGAGGAAGTTTACAGGAGGAAGAAGTAGAAAATAAAATAGGAGGAAGAAGTAGAAAAGAAAACATAAACTTGTTGTGAAAAATTATAAAAAAGTTTAAATTTTGTTTTCGTGAATTTATTGTAGTTTTTTAATTTTTAAAAATAACAAATTGCAATAGAAACAATCAAACGTGTTTTAATATATTGTTTCCTTTTTTTTATTAAAACCGCAATAAGAAGAACAAACAAACACCCAAATTTAAAATTTTAAAAAGGTTGACACAATTAAAAATTTCTCAAAAAGTTCAAAATCTCTTAAATATTGTTGACAAAATATAATGAAAATTTGGATTCTTTCTAAGGTCAAAATATATTTTTAAAATATTAAATTTTTTAATACTAATAAATATTAAATCTTAACGTGTGCCGTCATCAAACATCAATAAACATTGAAGGGTACCTCCCAAAAAAGTAAATCGTTTGCCCAACCGCCCGCAGACTTTCGCCGGTCCAATACTCCGTCGTTAATTGCCATCCAAAGATCAAAATTTTTTTACTCTGTTGTCTTGTTCTTATCGTTTTGGTGTCAAGATTATAGTTTTTGGGTTCTTTCCCGGTCCCTCCATTTTTTTTCACTGCCCACTGTGACATTCTAATAACAGCAAGCATAGAATGATCTCCATGGAGAATTCCGCGGAAATAAATGGAGAGAAAGGAGTAGGAGTTGTAGATCATTATGAAAAGGGAGATGGCACTGATGATGGGGTGGTTTTGGGGTTGGATGGGGGTGCTACTTCAACAGTGTGTGTGTGTATGCCCTTTTTCCCTATCCCAGAGAGCCTTCCTAAGCCTCTTCGGATTCTAGCTAGTGCAGTTGCTGGTTGCTCTAATCACAACAGCATAGGAGGTATTTTTCTTTTGTTCCTGACTGAACTAGATCTCTTTTCTCATTTAGGGAGGTATGTTGATATTGTCTGCCTGATGCAAAAATTGGAAGTTTTTTTTTTATTTTTTTAAGATTGAGCAATTGTGATCATCTTATCCTTCGGTTGGGGACAGTTGTTTAGCTTTTATGTTTAACAGGTTTTGAGGCCCATGATGATTACGAAAATTCATTCGATCGAAACTAACCTTTTAAGAACATCAAGTTTCATAAACCTTCACAGAGATGAGCTAGACTTCTTTCTGCAAATTGCCACAATTAAGAAAATCTGCAGTATCACTAACGCACGAGTAATTTTTATTTATCAATATTCTCTGAACATTTTCTCCTTCAACAGTTTGGTTCTTTTATATTCTTTCTCGTGCCATGCCTAGCTCTTGTTGCTTTTTGGTGGCTAGAACCACCGTTCAATGTACAGCCATTTTGTCTTCTCCCCTCCATAACCCATGTTCCTTTTCTACGAAATAGAAGATCAGTTTCTAGTGTACCATTTTGCTTCTAAATTTTCATGGATTTCACCCTTTTTAGTATAGGTTTAAAGAAAGATTAAACCTATTTGTCATCTTATCTCCAAAGGAGTGAAACAAATCATTTATTGTCTAAAAATGTGTATAGAAAACACTTTGATGCTGTTACTTAAACTTATGTTTTACGCTTTTATCTCTCATTTGCTATATCTTCTTGTAATCACCTATTTCTATCCACTAAATTGAGAGATTAGAAAGTGCAATTTGGTCTCTTTGTGTATCTACAGAAACAGCTGCTAGAATTACACTAGAGGAGGTTATGAGTGAGGCCCTTTCAAAATCTGGCTCAAAACTATCTGCTGTCTATGCTGTTTGCCTGTGTATATCTGGTGTTAACCATCCAACTGATGAAGAAAAGATTGTGCGTTGGCTAAGGTGTGTTCAGATATATATCAAACTATTGAACATGGTTTAGCCGATATAATGGGTAGCATGAAGCTTGGTAATGCTGCAAGATCATCATGACTAGTGGAAACAAACAATAATATATATCTGTCTGTAAGGTTATAATTAATCAAAGTGAAAATTAAGTTCAATTATATAATTTATAATGTTGTATAGCCCCTACATAAACCAACGAACAGAAAATGTTTGATTTCAGGTCTAGGACTTCTCTATACCACTTACCAATAACTGCTGCACTGTTCAACTATAAATATGTCTATTTTTTCTGTTGTGTATTCTCCACCAAAATTGGCATGATCGAGTTTGAATGCTTTGCTGCTATCTAAATACTGCAATTTTGCAGCCTTAAGACCCTTTTGGTAGGGATTCCTTGGAATTGGATTTTGAATTAGCTCAAGTTTATCCAGGGACATATTCCCCAGCCATGTGAAGTTATATGTCCATAATGATGCTATTGCTGCTCTGGCAAGCGGAACCATGGGCAAGCTTCATGGTTGTGTTTTAATTGCTGGTACTGGTTGCATTGCATATGGAGTTGGGAAAGATGGTAGAGAAGCTCGTGCCTCAGGTGCAGGGCCAGTATTAGGAGACTGGGGAAGGTAGTTGCCTCATGCCTCAGTGTCCTAAATTTTGAGCTTGATTTTCAGGTTATTTATCTATTATAGTTGAACAATTGTTAGTTACCTTTCTAAGAAAACTTCTTCCATAATGATTCATTTATTTATTATTGATTTTTTGTAGCACTTTTAGAGTTCTCATGTACTGTCAACTATTTTTGTATGGCCTGGTTCATCTATTCCATTCGCAAATCCTTTTACTTCATATTGAGAAATTAAATTTCGATAATTTATAGTGGCTATGGCATTGCTGCTCGGGCGTTGACTTCAGTTATAAGGGCTTATGATGGTCGTGGTCCACCTACAATGCTTACAAACAAAATTCTTAAGGTGCTTGGTCTTTCTTCTCCTGATGAAGTAATTGGGTATGGGCTCATTTTTCCTTGTACATGCATATATACTCACACACACACACACACACTCACTAAAGTGTATTCTACCATCCTTTATATGGAATCTTGCAGCTCTTTGGCTTATCTGTACTTCCATTTTTGCACATTAATTCTTGTAGAAGTGAAATCAGCATACTCTTGGCTTTTAGTCCTAAAATTGAATTGATGGAACCAAGATGAAAAGATTTTAGTTGCTCTCATTTTGGAAGATTATTGTTACTTCATTCTTTTGAAATCCAAGTGATTGTGAGGCCTATAAACAAAGAGTAAAAATTCTTGAGAGGATAAGATATTAAAGACCCTGTATAAAATCCCTATATCGAAGCATTATTTTAAAATGTGAACAGTATGGTGTCAATTCTCTCTATGAATCTTTGGCTAGATTAATATCTCTCTGTGATTGAGATCATCTATGGAACATGCACATCGAACTGTCCACAAATAAAGCTTTTGCCATGACAAAAGCAAAGAAGAGGGCAATAGTCATCTTCTACATGTGGAAAAGCACATAAATCTCTTCATGGAACTTGGAGGTGTTGGTGTTGCTAATCCTCAACAATTTTAACTTTTGGTCTTTGATAGAAGATCTTAAGGTGTCTTACATGATTACTTAAGATGTTAAGCACTCGAATTGAATTATATTGTTAAAAACAATAGCTCTGCAAAACAATTGGTCGATGTGTGGTTTCCTGATATGGTGCATGTAACTCGATGAAGTGATATTTTATCACTGGGTTTTAGGTGGACATATGCAGATCCATCTTGGGCACGCATTGCAGCCCTTGTTCCAGAGGTTATATCTTGTGCAGAAGCCTCAGATCAGGTGGCAAATAAGATCTTAGATGACGCTGTCCAGGAATTGGCTCTAAGCGTGAAAGCAGTTGTCAAGAGGCTTGGTTTGTGTGGTGAAGGTGGTAAACTAATCTGAAATCTTGCTTATGATGTGCATAGTGTAAGCTTGTTTTGTCACCCATTGTGGACAACATAGATATTTGTTCCTGGTATTATAGTGTGCTACTACTGGCATGATTTATCCAGGTAAAAGTAAGTATGAATCTCTTGAACAAATTTTTGTGTAGAACACGTAGACTTTATCTTTACCTGCTTATTCAACTTCTTTAGGGCAAATTGACTTCTTATTGCAGATGGAAATGGTTATTTTCCTTTTGTGATGGTTGGTGGTGTCCTTGAAGCTAATAAGAGTTGGGATATTGGAAAGGAAGTTGTGAAGTGTATAAAGGAGCTCTTCCCTGGGGCTTCTCCAATTAGTCCACAGGTTACTCCTCCCTCATCTTTTCTCAGGTCAATCGTCAAGAAGTTGATCTAATGCATCTTTGCTTTTAAAGTAGTTTGATTATTCTGTCATCTAATTTTGCATTTGTAGGTGGAACCAGCAGTTGGAGCAGCTTTACTGGCACGAAACTTCTTCATTAATGAGTCAGAAAGAAAACATCCTTAGCTGACCATGGCAATCCCCAAAATTTTTCTTGTGAAATTACGGGATAAGTTATTTTTAATGTATACCCTGTGATGCCCGGATAAAGAGGTTCACTTCTGAGGTCTTCTATGCGCACAATGCTTGAAAAAGCTGCCATTAGACCAATTGACGGAGTAAATTGAGTTTGAAGCATCTGTGCAATATGATCAAACAGAGAAAAGGACAACGTGGGAGGAGCTACCTGAACATGTTACACGTACAAAGTTTAGTAAAAGCGTCCAAAACAGATGGCTCTTGTTTTCTTTGCATGATACAAAATGACCAGAGCTGACAGGCCTTCATTTGGTGTTCACCTGAATACTCTTTTCTAAGGTTGAATTAATGATGGGACAATCGTTTGATTGTCAGCTACCAAGAACGAACAAAATGGTTTGACCAATCATTCATCACTCCTAGTTCATAAGAGACCAGGCTGTGAACTAAATACAGGACATATTACCCAATACAAAGAGCTGTGCAATTGGCTTCTCTAACAGGTGAGTGAACATTCCTAAGCTTAATTGCTGCATTTTTGTGGTGAATTAAGGGAATAGGGGCTCCGAAACCAAGGTCCTGAGCTACACCACAAAAGCAAACTCTTTGACTTATCCTACCTGCACTTTTGTCCCTATTGGAGTCCCGTCATTTTTCTTAAAAAATGACTTTGATAGGGACAAGCAAATTGCATCTTTTTTCTTATCGAAAACCTTCGTGGCACCCCTCTGTTTTCAAAGACCAGCATACATCAAAAGTTGTGCCCCAAATCATCTAACCACATGATTTTGCAATTTCATTGTCTCATAGCAAGTTCAGACATCTGTTGGTTGAAATGTTCCCCTGCACTGACATGTAAATAAAAAAGATGGTATTACTATCTATCAACAAAAGCAAAAGAAAAGATCCATTTAAGTACAAAGCATCAAGAATGCCTCTGAAAGCTTTGTCAGGATATCTTTAGAGGATTAAGTTTTTGGAGTGGTTCCATCACAAGTAATTTCAGCTTTGTATTTGCAAAAAGGATCACAAAGAGGCAAGGCATGGTAATAATTGAGTTTAAGGTGAGTCAAGGAAAATCATTAAGTTATTCAGACAATGGACAGATCAGCAATGGCAATTTAGGCTTCACATTCTAAATCATAAGCCCAGGAAATCAGCTTCCAAAACACCCGCAACAAATGCTAAGGTAGATAACAAGTACTAAGGCAACATTTTCTACACGGAAACTGCATCATGAACAATTCATACACAAATCCCTAACATTTGGGAAAGAATCAGAGTAGAGAGTAAGATTAATAGCTCAACTGATTGGCAGCAATGATAATTGTTGAAATAGTAACTCATATATTGTTGTGATTCACAGTAGTCCTATATATACAGGAATTCTAAAAAAGGGAAATAGAATATACAAGTATAATCCTTATAAATTAGGTCCTATACAAAGAAATCCCACGAAACTAGTAATATACAAAAACTTAATCCACAAGATCATGAATATACAGCTGCCAACACTCCCCTTCAAAATGGTGTATAGATATCTCGCATACATGAAATGTCTTATTGCCAAGTCCCTTAGAGAAAATGTCAACCGATTAATTTTCTGCAGATACATGAGAAATGTTTAGTCTCATGGTTTATCTTTTCCTTGATGAAATGTCGATCAATCTCAATATATTTTGTCATGTCGTGTTGAATTGGATTATGAGCAATGCTAATAGCATCCTTTTATCATAACATAAAGAGAACAATTTCATCGAACAACTATAGTTCATGCATTAAGTTCTGAAGCCATAACCAACACACACGATGGGCGATAGCTCTATATTCAACCTTTGCGATCGACCTTACTACAATAGATTGTTTTATACTTCTCTAAGTAATTAAATTACCACCTATAAATGTGTAATAACCTTGTAGACATTCTATCATTACGACATCCTGCCTAATTTGCATATGGGAAACCTTCTATTTTTTGGTGACCATGCTTAGAGAAGAGTAATCCTTTTCCTAATGTAGATTTTAAATATCTTAAAATACAATGTACAACATCTAAATGTGACTCTTGAGGATCATGCATATATTGACTCACTACGCTTACAACATATGTTATATCAGATCTAGTGTGGGAGAGAAATCAACTTTTGAAGTAGTTGTTAACATCTACTCATGTCAATAAATTTATCAACTCCTCGTAATTTAGGATTAGATTTTATAAAAGAATCTACTAGTTTGCAACCAAACATGCCAATTTTTCAAGAATATCTAAATTGCATTTAATCTGGGAAATAAATATTCCTTTATCAGATCTGGCAAGTTCAATTCCAAGGATATAGTAAAACTTGCCTAAATCTTTAATCTTTAATTCTTAAGCTAAATATCTTTTCGACTGGATCATTTCCTCCATATTATCTCGTATTATTATTATATCATCAACATGGATAATAAGTATTTGGATTACCATTGCTTTGATGACACCCATCATGACTCATGGCTTTCTTTAACCTATCAAACCTTGCCTTAAGAGACTACTTTAAGCCATATAATGCTATTTTTAATCGATAGACCTTTCCTTCATTTTTTTAGTGTTAAAACCAAGGGGAATTTTTATACAAACTTCTTCTTTCAACTCCCTATGTAAAAATGCATTTTAAACTTCAAGTTATTTGAAATCCTAGCCAAGATTAGATGCATAAGGCAAAATAATTCTAATCGTGTTAGTCTTTGCCACTATATGCGTAAGGCAAAATAATTCTAATCGTGTTAGTCTTTGCCACTAAAGCAAATGTCTCTTCATAATTAACACCATTGGTTTGGATGAACCCCTTTGCTGCCAACCATGCCTTAAACCTATCAACAGTTCCATCAGCCTTATGCTCAATAGTGTACATCCATTTACAGCCTACTGGTGTCTTTTTTGATGAAAGAGTAAGAAGTTCCAACTTTTTTGTTGTTGTCAAAGTTTTCATCTCATTAACCACGGCTTCTTTTCATTTGGGTTCACTAAGAGTTTCCTACCAATCCTATGGGATAGAAACAGAAGACGACAACAATACAAAGGCTTTATAGGAAAACAGAAGACGACAACAATACAAAGGCTTTATAGGAAGGAGATAGTGAATCAAATAAAATAAAGTTAGATATAGGTTAAAGTTAGATATAGGGTGTTTAGGGCAAGCTTGAACACTTTTTCTAATCACATCAAAATTGACAGTAGTAGAATCATAATCAAAAGGCTTAAGAGATAAAGGAGATTCATTGGATGATTTCAGAGGAGCTAAATTCAAAGATGACATTTGACTAGGTATAACATGCTCAATGACTTTATCTACATGTTGTATTCAAGCATATGTTTTCAAATTTGACTTATTAAACTTTTCATCTTTAGGTTTTTCACTCTCACTATTAGTGACTGGATTAAAAAAATTGCATAGGCACACTAATTTGGTGAGTCCTCTTCTTCCTTATTCTCCCCTTTAAGAGTTGATTACGATGAAGACAAGTAGGGCTTTAATTCCTTAAAGGTGACATCCATACTTTAAAAAATCGAGTTGGTGCATGATAACATTTATAACCTTTTTGAGTTCTAGAGTTCCCAACAAATGCATATTTAAGAGCGTGAGGATCTAATTTCCCTGCATTTTCTTGTGAACAAAATATACACATTCAAAGAATTGTACCTTGCAACATATCCTAAAGAATTTTAAAGTCTAACATTTTTAGAGTTGTCTATTAATAAGAAATGTAACGGAAAGTATTACATCAGCCTACTAGAATTTTGGGGCATTCATAGTGAACATGAGGGGTCTAGCCACTTCTAATAAGTGCTTATTCTTCCATTTAGAAACTCCATTTTGGGCACTTGTATTAGCACAATTATTCTGGTCTAGTATTTCATATAAATCAAGATAGTCATGAAAATTACCTTTCATATCCTATGTGCCATTATCAATCCTCAAAATCTTAACCTTAGCATCAAATTGTGTGCTAATGATTTTATGTAACGATATTTCCTCATTCTTAGCTCACAATAAGTAAAACTATGTCTTCTTAGTACAGCTGTCTTTAAAAGTGAAACCATCGACAACCAGATAAGGAAGATGTTAGAGTAGGAACCTACATATCAAAGTGAATAGTCATAAAATGAATAAGACTCTTATTACTAATTAAAGCATAAGAACATCATTTGTGTTTGGCAAATTCAAAAGCATTATGAAACAATAAATCTAAATTGCACTATTTAAACAAATATGGATATAATTTTTCTAAAACATTAAAAGATGAGTATCCTTTAAAAACTGACATTATCATAAAACATTAAAAAATGTCTTATGCTAATATCAAAGCAGTGATTGATTCTAATAAATGGTTTGATATCTTTATTGATTGGAGAATATTATACCTTAATATTATCCCAATATGGAGAGGAGGACATGTATTAATGACTTAGGAATTCATCTAGTAAATTCAGTAATCAATCATACAAGGAATTGCTTAGGACAATAGGTGAAATTAAATAAAGGCCTAGGGTGGTATGAAGTTCAAACATGCCTCCTCAAGCTTCCTTTCTATCATGGTTATCAGTCAATCAAAGTTTAGCTACTATAAATAGATTAAGCTTCCTAAACATGCCCAATACTTATTTCCCATGCAAAGAAACACCAAAGTCTTTGTGCATTTATTTTTTTTACTGCAATTTCATAGTTAGGTTATAAAAGTTTATTTAAGACTTGTGCTACCTCAATAAATCTTGTTTGAACTAATGATAAAGAGGCATGTAATGGTGACTATACTATGTATCTAATTTATTTCAAGTCTTGTATGCAAAAGATTTAAAGAGAAAGAACATCTCTATGTTTTAAGGGTGTTGAATTTCTTAACTAGTTCTAGAAGTTTGTATATGATGGATTATAGAACAATTACTCCAAAATGAAATTGATAAAAGTTGTTAGCCTAGAATTGCTAACTCTCAGAAAAATTTGATAAAATGGATTAGGCTAGTTTCCTTACGGAATTTCAAAGATATTGGTGTTGGCTTTATATTAGATTCTCCTTAGTAATGAAACTTCTCAATGCTGGTGTTTTTGTATGATCAAGTTAGCTTAATTACAAGTTAGTTATGAATGCTTGTGGTTCCTTATATATATAATTTCTCATTCATTGGTTCATTTTAACTTTTTTTAAAAGAACATGTAGATTGAGCAGACCTAACATCGAACTATATATCAATTATAATGCTTACAATTTGAAGAATAATGAAGTTTAATGATATGTTGACCATTCCATATCTTTGGGACCTCAACCCCATATAATTACTCAACTTTATATGTTATAGGTTTGAAGAATACCATTACTTTGTATGCTTTGAAAACTTTTGATTAGTAATGTGTAATGCTCCATTTCTATATAATGAGGTATGTGTTTTGATAGCTTTATAACCAGTTATGCTTCTTCCAAGGTTATTTATTTTTGTGCCTTTCACCTAAAGCTCTTTAAATATAGGGGGTTTATCCGTTTAAATGATTCTCTATAGTGGTTGATGTCTTTTATTCCCTTCTTAAAAGTGTAACTTCGAATAAGGACATTGAACTTGTGGACTATGTTTGTTGCTTACAATGTGTGCCCCGAAACAGTTCTTTAATTGTTTAAACTTGTTATAGAGTCTATAAGAAGGGTTTGGTGCAATTCGCTATTGAGGTTTAGCAAGGTAGATGAGAAGGCGTAAAATTAAATTGCATATATTGATGTACATAAATCTATTAGTTCTTTGAATCACATTATAAAATCACTTGGATTAATCATCTTAGTGTAAGACCTTAACGATGGCAATTTAAATTTTAGTGGCAATGACTCCAATTTTCTTCTAGTAAAAGGGTAATCTATGTTAATGGAAGTGTGTTCCTACATTAGATGTGTGTTGGTGTACGATTGGTGGGATTGAGATGCTGTCAAGTTCTGCATGTAGCACCCCACTCTCGAAGGACATATACTCGACATCCATGGTGATATCCGAGTACGTATCCCACAAGGGTGGCTTGCTAAAACAACCATTAAGTCAAAATTCCTTACAAAACTTTTGTTTCTTTAAAATAAAGTACATGTATGTGGAAATCATTAATAAAATTGGGCCCACTTCTTTTAAAAACATTTCCAATCACAAGCTACAATTATTACAAACATTAGTATTCAACAGCTACTTGGGCCCATTTCAGATACGTAACACTTCAATCAAAATATTATTTCATTACCAACTCAATCACATATACTTAATACAATTCTTACGGAATATAATACAAAAATACAATCACTGAAGACATATGCAGGTGCAAACTGATCCCGACCCCTAACTTATACTCATTCGCAGTGGCTGAACTCCAATTGGTCTAATTGGATAACTCCTTTGAACCTGAAAAGTCACGTTGCAATTTTTATGAGTTTTGCGAACTCAATGATTGAACCATCATTGATGATTTCACCGGATTCCCATACACAAATCACATATTTCGCAATTATTCATGCAGAACATGTATATTCCAAATACTCACGCTGTCATGGCACATCATTAAATTATTGCGAAAAAGAACATACATAAACAAATACAAATGCATATGAGACTCCACATTTGTTATTATTGTTGTAATCGAGTGCCTATCACATGTACAAATACTGGCCCATTGGGCTCAGTTAGAAAAGAATCACGGCGTGCAGAATCATATACCATGGAGCAAAGCTCTACGTGCAAGCGCTTTCATACTGGCTACTCCAATCATAACGTCTTTATCTAAGCATGCATTTTATGAAATGCATCAATTCAAAATTTACCATGTATTACAATCATTTATTAAGCACAGTCAAAATTTCATAATCATCAGACCTAAGTCTGACATTCAACTTTCGTTGAGAATTCACATACATATTACAATCAGAATTATCAAACAAATCAAAATACTTCCAATACAGTCCCAAATATATACTCCTCGGACTTTAAGTCCGAAATTCAGAAACAATCGCAACAGTTCAATAGTTGGAAGCTTAACAAATCAAATTAAATCAATCCTAGGAAATTCATCT
>JAOSBK010000006.1:30280792-30292117 GCA_027568895.1 Erythroxylum shatona | reverse complement strand
TTTCACTAATCATTTCTTTTCTCATCAATTTTCTTGTAGCATAAAAACATTATTTCATTTCATTTAATAATTCTAAAAGTCACTTAAAAATCGGGGTCCAACAATACCTATGTTGCCAAAACCAAGTAAGTGTTTAAGAAATAAAAAGAAACATAACTACCAATATGCCCATATAGGTGACTGTGTTGAATTATGTCTTCTTTTGTTGGCCCCCAAAAAATTTTTCTTAATGAATAAGTATGATTTAAATTAATTATGAGGTCTTTATGAAATTTTGTGGAGTTAATTATTATGTTAATGTTAGAAAGATTATATGATATAGATTAATAGAATTAAAGTATTAAGGTTATAGGAATGTTTAAGGGTGTTTTTGGCAAGACACTTAAGGTTAAAAGAACATAAGCCTATAAAGGAGGGTAAAATGGATTTTTGGACTCATTAAGGATAGAAATGGAAGAAGAAATGTTGTCTTGCATTTTAAGAAGAGAGGAACGAAAATTCAAGGGAAAAAGAGAGTGTCAAAAGAAGAGAGAGAAATACAGAGAGAAGAAGAGAAGGAGAGAAAGAAGAGAAAATAAGTAGGGTTTCAATTTTCTTAGCCTTCAAGAGAGAGTTTGAGGTTGTTCAAGAAGGGAAAAAGATAGAGGAAGAGAAGAGCTTCCATTTGAGCCAAAGATCTCTTCATTTGGTGAAGAATCAAAGTAAGATGATTTTGAATCTTTTGGATTTTTGGAAGGAATTTAGTTCATGGAGTTTAAAAAATGTGTTTAAGTGTAGTGATTATGCTTTGTGGGATTTTCAATTGAAAACCCTATTGAGTGAGATTTTTATTATGGTGTATGGGGATCAAAAGAGGCAAGAGAAGCAAGAGAAGAGGCATTTTGGGTAAGTCTTTAAGCAAGGAAACCAAGGTGGGTACATGTTTATAATAGACTAAATAAGCCATTAATGTTTTTTTTAATCAAAGAAGTTTAATGATTTCAATTGCATCATAAATGCACATTTTTGCCCTTTAAATGTCTTGAGAAAGTGCTACATTTTTGGGATATGAATTGTGTGATTTATTTGTGAAATGAAAAATGGAAAAGATTTTGAAAGGATATAAAGTTGATGAAATCAAGTTTCGAAAATGTGCTATTTTGGGAAACAAGTTTACATGTCATGAATTATATATTATGTGAGTTTGTGGTGGTCTCCTAAGTTAAGTCAAGTGCCTTTTAACAAAAAGTTTCTCCCACTTGGCTGCTAGTGGCAAAGAGCTCCTTTATGGACTCCCATAAGTTCACGGTTATACAAAACTATTAGATGAGATTGCATTGGTACATTCTATTCACGGCTACACAGGACTCTTATAGGAAATGTTTAGTACATTCTATTTTGGATCCACCCAAAATTCTAATGTGCTTATGTGCTTATCATAATTGAACAAGTTTGATGCATTTATATTTTGTAGTTTGGGAATTTGATTACATGATGAGAATTTGAGAAACATGTGTTTTATGAACTCAATGAGAATTTTTTATGACAAATGAACATTTCAAAGGTTTTACTTATTTTTTGTTATAAATTGTCACCCATGAGCTTTCAAGCTCACCCCCTTTTCATCCCATCTTCAGGTGAAGAAATTGAGATCGAGTAACTAAGAGTCAAGGAATCATTCTACTTTTGTAATGTTTTTGTGAATTAAGTTAGATTTTGTAAAAGCAAGACTTTAGATGCATTTTGAGAATTATTGGAGTTTTATATCTTTTGTATTTTAGATTTTGATACCGATAATCTAATGTGGCTTGGAATGTCATTAAAGAATAATAAACTCTAATCCTTGGTGTTAATGAAATATGAATTGTGTATGGATGATATTGAGTTAGAATCAGATATATTTAATGAAGTTATCCACTAAGTTGATAATTTTGAACATGAATGGTTGATATATATATATATGTATGTATGTATGTATGTATGTATTGAGATGTTATAGAAAAGAAAGAAAGGAATTATGAATGATGAGATGTAGTGGAATGTGATAAGTAAAATGAGTTAAGATTTGAGAGTTTAATAAAGTCAATTTAGTAGGTGAATGGTTATGCTCAGGACATTCCAAGTTTGCACAGTGCAAAATTTCAAGTCTTCCATAGAAGTAAATCTCATGTTCTAACTTCATGAGAAAAACTGTATTAATCTAGGCTAAATTGGATAAAGTTTCCTTCTAAAAAGTTGTAGCTTATCTTTCTAGCTTTCTAACGATATATAGTATGAAAGTTTTGGACATCTGAGTAGAAAGTTATGATCTTTATAAGTGCAGATGCTCTAGAGAGTGTAGTTAGTGATTCAGAACTCTTAGTGATGTGAGGAAGACCCTGTAGCAACAATCTTCTTATGCATTGTAGATGGAAACATCTTCTTATGTACTGTATACTGAAATATCTTCTTATGTTGACCTTCTATAACCTCTTATATTGACCTTTTGTGTTTTCTTATATTGACCTTCTATATCTTCTTATGTTGACCTTCTATATCTTCTTATGATCTTTTGTATCTTCTTAAGCTGACCTTCTGTATTGTCTTATGTTGACCTTCTGTATCTTCTTATGCACTGCAGATAAAATCGTCTGGTCTAATTTTAACCCTTTAGATGATCAAGATCTTCATGAAAGTTGTATATCTAGAAGTCCTCTTTCAAAACATCTTAAGATGACCTTAATTCGAAATCTATAGAGAAAGTTATGCTAATTGTCCCGAAACAGGTTCAATATGATTGAGCACAAAATCTTGTTTGATTCTTTCTATCATAACCTTATTATCCGACCTCCAAATAAAGTGATTCTTAGACCAACAGATTCGTAACACATTTCTTTATACCTCTCCATGAAAGTTTATAGCTTTTAATGTTGATTTGAAAAGGATTAATTGAATCAAAGTAAAGGTATGGGTTGGAAGAGTACGAATTAGATATTTTACTGAACATATTTCAGTATATTGATGTATTTGATTTGTAGAGCTCTGAATGAGATGATTCTTACTCCTAAATAAACTAGATACATATAGCTACAAATTATCTAAAGGAATTGAATTTTAATTCAGTCCCTAAGACTTTCAATGTCTAGATGGAAATTAGGAATAGTGTGTTGTTTTAGTTTAATAATAGTTTGAAAATATTTGGGTCCTAACTTTTAGAATTCTAAACCAAATTGAATGATTTTTATGTCATTAGAAAATTAAGACAATGGGGAACAAATGTCCTAAAGAATTCCAATTGTAATTCCATTTTAAGGTTTCCCAAAATTTGTTTTGAAATAGGAGAAATGAGTTTGTTTTAATATTTGACTGGTGTGGGCATGCCACCCTTGTGGGATGTTGGCTAATAAGGGTTTCTTTGAACTAACCCTATAGGATAACATGCTCAGTTTAATGACTCCGAAAGTTGGGCTCTGAAAGTGGGGTCTAACATTGTTTGGTATCAAAGCAAGAAGATGAACCAATGATGGTTAAGGAGATTTCATTAGATTACGCTCAAATTTTATGACTCCGTAGTTGGACTCTGAAAATGGGGTCCAACAGTTATGGTATCAAAGAATGAAGATGAACTGAGGATGACTAATGAGGGTTAATTGGAATAATCATGCATGGTAACAAGCACAAGCACATGTTTTTTATGACATCAGAGTTGGGCTCCGAAAGCGAGATTCAACATCTTTTCCTTGCTTTTGCAAAAAAATTTGCAAAAAGATACATACCCGCTAAGACACTGGCATTAGTGGTTATGTAGTTTTTAGGTGTTTTAATTTTAGAATCAATACAACAATGTTAATTCCCAGCATGCTCATCTAGTTTATCTTCTTATTTTTGTTTTAACATAAGCTAGATACATTATCATGTTCAATCTTATCATAATATGTTTATAAAACATGCCTATGGTAAAATCCAACTTGCCATTTTCAAGTCAAATATTCTGTTGTTCTTTAAACTCTAAATTGTTTAACACAGGGTATATACAAGCCTATATTGAACAAAATCTTCTTAAAATCTCTCCCTTCCACCTAAAAGCTAACCTTTTCACTTTCCCTCCTATTTCTGTCCTCTAGGCAAAACTCTCCAACTTTTCCCTCATGAAAAAATCAAAGTTATTTTTCTTAAAATTTCAACAATTTAAGGTATGTTTTATACTTTTTTTCATTATTCTTTAGTTAATAAACAATTGTTGGGGAATATAGGTATGTAATTATTATTTGGGATTACTCATATAATTAGAAGATTTTTTAGGGTTTAAATTAATTTCTTTTGGCTATTTTTCATGCTAAATTCAAATTTTTCCTAGGAATTTATCCTCATTCATATGAATTTGAATGTTTAAGGGTTGTTGATTGGTTTTATATGAATTCAACATTTCAATTTCCCATGTTTTACATGAATTAAGTAATTGGGTTTTTTGCTATTTTGATTGCATTATATTGGGAAATTTTGTTTTGGTTAGGTTTCACTTACTTTAAATATGGTGTTTAGTAAATTAATTTCCTTTTTTATGAATTATTAATATTAGGGAGTTTTGTTTGATTAATTTGGATATTTTGGAATATTTTGGGTTATTAATGCAACTATATTCTATAGTTATTAACTAATTTGAGGTTTATTTGATATTTTTTATTAATCTATAACTAATTTATTGTGGGATTACATTATGGTGTTTTGCTTGTTATGATTTGATTATCATAGATTATTTCCTTTTATTTTGGTGATTTTTATTTTATTCGTATTTTAAGAAATAATGATAAAGAGGGCAAATATACCGTACCAGTGGTAGGAAAACGAAGTGCCTAAGAAGAGACCAAAGGGTGAGGGTATATGAAAAAAAACTGCCTAAACTACTAAAGTAGACAAAAATTTCACCAACGATACATTTTATGCTTAATTTCACAATGTTAGCCCACATTGCTCTGTATGAGATATTAAAGTCTAAGCCAAATATCAAGAGAATAATTATTAATTAGGCGGTGCTCAACCAGATTAGGTTGAGTCAAGATGCTTGAGATCTGATTAGCATTGGTGGTTGAGATCATTTCTTTGTGATTGAGGAATCTATCTGTAAAGAGTTGACACTTAAGTTCCTTGGCACATTCATTTTGGAAATGCCAAATTTCACTTAAGATATCGATAACACAATTTAATATCAAGTGCTTTGAGAGATGTATAGTATAAGATACACCAAAATTTCCCTCTGTAAGGAGAAGCTCTTAGTTATTCAGGGGGTATTGGTAAGGAATCCTGGAAACGATCTTTTATTACAGCAGGAGAGAGAGCTGATGAGCAGATATCTATCTATTAGTAAGGATCATTTAAGCCTTTTGGAACAGAGAGACAAATTTAACTGGAGCATAAGGATCTTCTTGCTGAAGTGGAGAAACATTTTAGAAGATTCTATGGCCATTCAAATTCAATAAACACCTCCTTTGTTACTATCATTTATGAAGATGAGAATTATGTGGAATCATTCTAAATTACTTATTAAGCCCATTAGTGATAAAGAAATAAAAGACATAGTCTTTCAACTGAATCATAATAAATCCCCAAGCCAAGACAGTCTTAATGGCTTTTTCTCCAAAAGACTTGGAGGCATTCTAGTCCTATAGTGAAAAAATCTATTAAGGAATTCTTCTTTATAACGACTCTTCTTAAAAAGTTAAATAGGACTTACATTTTTTTGGTTCCTACAAGCTCTAATACTACATCTTTCGAGGACTATTGGCCTATTGCATACTTAAACTTCCTCTATAAGGTGATTTCTAAAATTTTGGCTAATAGACTGTAGAAAATGCTAAACACTCTTATCTCTAATAATCAAACTGCCTTTTTGCAAGGTAAAATGATTTGTGATAATTTATCAATTATTCAAAAGCTTATTAAAGGATATTAAAGGAAAAGATACTCCCCTAATTGTGTCATCAAAGTAGATTTTCGAAAGGCTTATGAATGCGTTGAATGGGATTTCATATTACCAATTTTGGAGACTTTTTCATTTCTTATGGCTTAATGAGGCTTATATAACTTCCCCTTCCTCAGTATGATTAATGGTGAAACCACTGGTGCATTTAAGAGTACTAAAGGACTAAGAAAAGGGGACTCTTTATCCCCTTATCTATTTAATCTTTGTATAGAGGTTCTTACTCAGATGCTTCTTCATAATGTAGGGAAGAACAAGCATTTCAAATTCCATAATAAATGCAAAAGGGTGGAGCTTATTAATCTATGCTTTGTAGATAATCTTTTACTCTTTTCTAAGGCTCACTATAAATAAGTGGAATTACTCTTTTCTACTCATTTTTCTTTTAAGGAGCTATCAGGGTTGGAGATAAATTTCCAAAAAATTCATTTCATTTTAGCATCTAGTGTAGATTAGATGGAGGGTACAATTTCTCAAATCATAAGTATGGTTAGAAGGGAAGCTCCACTATCCTATTTGGATCTCCCAATAACAACTAAAAGGATTCAATTTTTAGATTGTTTTCCTTTGGTTGAGAAGATACAAATAAGATTGAATATATGGGTAAATAAGATTTTATCCTTTAGGGTTTGATTGCAACTTATAAAATCTATGCTATATTCCTTACACATTTATTGATCCTCTAACTTGTTCATTGCAACAGGAGTTATTAAGACCTTAAAGAAATTATTTAAAAGATTCCTTTGGGGAAATCTCAACTCTGAGAGACACCATCCCAAAGGAATATGGTCTTAAGTTTCTAAGAGAAAGGAAGATGGAGATTTGGGGCTCATTTCCATTAGTATTACAAACAAGGTTATGTTGATCAAAAAGTTGTGGAATATTTTAGTAGAGAAGGAATCACTGTGGATCAGATGGATTGACACCTATAACCCTTAAGGGAATAATATCTAGGTAATACCAATTAAAACCTCTTTTTCTTGGTTCCTGACTCAATTGTTGAAGCTAAGGACCATATTAGATCCTACTGTGTTTTGTAAGATTGGTAATGAAAAAAGGCTTCCTTTTGGTTTGATAATTGGGCAGGCTGAGGACCCCTGATCAAAATTCCTCTAGTTGTGGTTAGTTGGAACTCTATCCCTATTCTAAGGTTAGGTCATTTCTAATAGGGAGATAATGAGGTAATTTCCCTTCAAAATTGCAGTATCTCCTTCCTAATTACATCCTTAATCTTGGAGGGAGTGATTCTTATCAATGCCTAAACCAACCACCAGGTATTTTTAACTCTTCAAGATTTAGGGATTGGATGGTCCCTAAAACTTCTAAGGTTGAATGGCCCTCAATTGTTTGGCATGGAGCTTTCATTCCTAGTTACTCTTTTATACAGTGGTTAGCTACTTTTGATAAATTAAGTATGTTAGATAGAATTCCTTACGTAGATACTAAAATTGCTTGCATTCTATGTGGATCAGAAGTCGAGTCTAGGGATCATCTTTTCTTTCTTTGTGAAATTTTTAAAGGCATTTGGAGTAGGATACAAGACCTCTTCCTATAACATAGTTTTGGCAGTAGGATTTTGGATGTTCTTAAATGGCTTCTAAAGCTGAATGCTCCCTCATTTAGTAAGGTGGTTCCTATCATCTCTTTAACTTCAACTGTCAAATAATTATGGAGAGAATGAAACGTACGGACATTTTAGAGAAACATTAGCACTAGGGATGAGATATTGTCCTCCCTAATTTCTAGAATTAGGGAGCAATTACTCTGTATATCAAACAGAATAAATCCTAACCTAGCAACCTTGTGGACATATGAGAAATTATTCTGTAATAATTAGAAGTAGGAAATCTCTTAAATATTGAACAGAAAAGATAAGAAAGGTGGGGTTCAAAGAAGGTAGCTTACTTTTTTAACAAAAAAGTATATACTACATAGGACATACGTGCGTGCAACCCAAGTAGGTGGAGATTACCAACTTAATCTCAAGATAGTATAAGAAGAAGTGAGTTACCTGAAGGTTTAACCGAAGACTGATGATTGATGTCCACTACCCACCATCTACAAGTTAAAGAAAAATAGAACTATGTTCAATGGCTCGTAGAAGATAAGAAGAAAGTGTTAAGAAGATAAGAAGAAAGTGTTAAGCTAGAGATTTTCATACCTTGGTAGCATTGATTGTGAGGAAAAGATGATCACCCACTGACTGTTAATCATCACCTATTGTCTACTGCTTATTGCCTTAGTTTAACGCTCATTAGTAAGGTTTTGGAGACGTGACTATTAAAGTTATGTGACTTTTTATACCTTGCTCATCTTAGCTTTCTTTCGTTATTAAAATTATTGTTCTATTATTATGTTTGGTAACTAGCTATGATTTCAACTATTGTTGTTTTGGTCTATATGAGGTAGGAGAGTCTTTCTCTCCAGATGTAATGCTCCAAATGATAAATTCAATGCATTGTTAAATTTCCAAAAAGAAATTCCTTTCTTTATGAGCCTATATTTAGGGAATAAATCACTTCTGAGGAGTATATGGTGTTGGTAATTTGTTTTCCCATCAAACTGTATGGACGAAATATTGGGCACAACATCAATATAGAAAGGTCTTACAAGCCTATAAGATCTATAGTGTGGCAGTGGAGATCCCTTGCAGCGAGATATGTGCATTCACTGCTTAATTGCATGATTAAAGGGAGAGGAGATAGCACTAGAGTAGTGGAGAAGGCATAAATGTTCTATCTTTCTAGCATAAAGAAGAGAGTCCCAATCCACCTAGAATACAATTTAGCCTAGTTGTTTCAAATATAAGGCATATGACACCATAGTGGGAGCTGTATGTGTAGGCTCGTAAGTCACTCGACTAATCAGAGTTATGAGGCCACTAGAGAAATTGTCCTATATAAGATATACTATACCAAACGGTAGCCATCAACTTCAAAATACTAAGAACAATGAGTATGATCCAGAGGAGGCAGGGTCAATAAGGGTCAACTTATATTATAATGGGAGCTCATAAGCCTGTAGCTACAGATAGAGTAAAAGGAGATAGCCTTAATATACAAGAACAATAGAATAAACAAGATGCCCCATTACCACAGTCTCTAATAGAACTCAAGCGGTAAGATGACTCCTTGGTTGGCACAATTACTCCTAGTTGGCCTTTTATACCTCCATATTGATAATACTCAATAACCCCCAGCTAAAGAGGTATATGAGTTCTAGGAGCACATTGCACCATTCTAATGGGATAGAGAGATTTGACAGAGAGGGTAGCATGATTAAACATGTATGATTGATGGTCGGGCTGGGCTCAGGTTCGGACTACCTCTAACCTAGGTCCAATCAACCCCAACCTGACCCAGCTTATTACCATCCCTATACAAGACTTGTGACTCCTTATGATGGGTGAACAATGTCTTTGATACCATTTCTAAAAATAAATAACAAAATGAAACCTGACCTCTTTGTTTCAAGTGCATTATATTTCTTTATAGTTGTCCCTCAGCCTTGAATTTCCTTCTCAACTATCTAATTTGCAGTAAGGGTTGGGGACATATGATGTAACATCATGGTGGATTTATTAAATTCTAACAATTCTATAAGTCCAAAGTGGTATTTAAGAAGCTGCGTCATATGATACTAAAACAATTTGTGATCGAGCCCAATCAAGTCCTTAAGGTCCAAAATGTTTCTTATTCATAAAATCATGATTGACTTGGTATTATGTAATTGTTGTTAAAGAAAGCCTTTGTTTTGAATCTTGAGTTTTGCAGGTTCTGTCAAGAAGTGTACATTTTTGAACTGTGAGGTCATTTGATTCAAAATTGCTTTGGTTAGTCTCATACCACTGAGCCCCCCATAAAACCTTACAAGGGAAGGTGAAACCAAATCCTAAATATACCACTTGCTTCAAGTGCGTCACTCTGACGTTAACCAACACTGGCCTATGAACCGCATCCTGTTATCTTTCAGGGATTTGAACTCACGACGCTGGGCAAACCTAGGTCAAACCTAGTAACTCTGTACAGTATTGATTACTATTGAAGAAACACTTTAAAGTGGTATGTTATAATCCTATAATTAGTCAAGGATTTGGATGTTATGCCATGATAGGTAATAGGTCTAATTTTCCATAATAGATTTTCACTTTTTTACCATGTGCCCTAATTCAATGTGAAAGATTTTTTATGAGCAACGAAATCATTTGAGTGAAGTTAACCTTCATTCATGGTAAAAACTTTTGATTGTTACTTAAAAGTAGCTTACATTTTTTCAACATTTCTACTACTTGCTAATATCTAAATTCCGAACATAGTAATTCTAAATTGTTAGAGTTTCCGTCAATTCTATATATTATCATAAGTTTTGTATATTAATGTGGAGTAAATTGATCACTATATTGATGAGTTTAGAGCTCAAGATGATGAATAAAATGTAGGAAATGGTCTTCAAAGCCATGATTATTTTTGGGAAAATTACTGACAAAAAGTTTTTGATGGACATAATTTAGGAAAATAATCAAATAAATTTCATTGTTCTCATTACTATATTACATACTATTAAAACTAAAACTTCAACAGCTTGTAAGTCACACAAAGTTACCACTCTACCATTGAACCTTAGGCAAAGTTGATCAACTGCTTCACTAAGTAGATGAATTTGCATCTTGTATCAGATAATAACCTAAAATTATTATTGGATCGGAAAAACAAAGCATGCTATATTTGGAGAACCGGTAGATTTCAAAACTTTTTAGAAATCTTATCTGCAGTAGAAGCAATATATCCAAATCATCATGCAAATTTATACATGATATGGTATAAGGATAATAATAGACATAAACAAGATGAAGAGTATTACCGACTCCTTTGTTACAGCTTTAATTCCTTATTGCGCTTTCCTCTCCTTCTTATTGTATCCAAAGCCTTTGCTTTATCAATCTATCTTCTCCTTGTTGTTATATCCTCAACCAATTTGATTTACCTCTTGTTCTCCTAGGATAACTTGGCTAACAAAATCTTTTGGTAGGAAAGGAGAAGAAAACACTTTGGGGGAGTATTTTCTAAGAAGAAAGAGGGAAACAATGAGACACTTCTCATACTAAGTTTCGGCCATGCATAGGTGAGAGGAGAGAGTTGGTCACAACAATGCAAGAAACCTTTTTCTTACACTCCAAATTTCGATTATGCATGATAAGAGAGAAGAGGGGATGTTGGACCCCACACCTGGGCTAGCATTTCCCACCCAGCGTGTGGGGTCCAACATTAAAAAGCATTTCCCACCCAGCGTGTGTTTGCGGGTTATACCAAGGCGTCCAACACAAATCAGTATTGTCCTCTTTGGTGGGAATCGAACACCCAACCTCAAGGTTTTGTTGCTTTTACAAGCAC
>JAOSBK010000006.1:30259578-30280692 GCA_027568895.1 Erythroxylum shatona | reverse complement strand
TGGGTTTTCTTGTGACAATGAAGAAGATGATATGGTGGGAGTAACAAGTGAAAGATGGAAGCATGAAGTAACTTGATTGAGGTTTGGGTGAGCCAAGCTTTATGAAGGAGAAGAACAATGGAGAAGAAATGAAGAAAATGAAGAAATTTTGCTTATGTCATGAGTGGAGGAGTGAAAGACCAAAAAATTATGGTCTTTCCTTCAACAATTTCGTGACTTATATGTGGTGTGGCAAGTGACACGTGCCACTTGCCACATGTCACTTCTCCATGGTTCCATTTGGTTCACTTTAATAACTAGACCATTTTATCTCTAATTTCTACTCCAATTGTCTCTCAATTTTTAATGACTTAAGTCATAAAGTCCTAAAGTCATTTTTAAAAAATTCCATTACCATTTGATAGTAAATTCTACTACCATTTATCATTTATCTAACCACTTGGCATTTTTCTTAGTTCAAAAAGTATCCCAAATTTTTTGAAGATTTTCTTAAAATTCTCTAAAAATTCTAAATCAATAATTACACTTTCCAAATCAATTTTCAATACAAACAAACCACAATTCTAAAAAACAATCAAATTTATAACCAATTATACCCAGAATGTCAATGAATGCATGTACGATTAATTTCATGTATAAAATTTTTTTCACTATTCATGTGTATGTGCATGACATATTATGCAGGAGCATGGGACGTGTTTCCTAATTTCTCATTAATCTCTCACATTTACTATTTTAGCCTTAACATTGGTAACGAGATGTTACACTTTATCTGTTTTCTTAGCCTCTCTAGGCTCTAGCCTTTCTTTCTCTCTCTAGGAAAGATATTTTTGAGCTTCACATTGTAGATGTATTCACTCTCTTCTTTCGCACTTTGGATACAAAATTTCTCTAAGTATTGTACAATCAAAATTTCTATCTTGTAAAAAACGTTACTTTTTCTTCGACTAGAACTAATATTTATAGCCTAAGTCTTCAACTATCTTCTTGATAAACTGCTTCTTGAATCTTCTAGAAACTACTATTAGTTGAGTCCTGTAACAAAATCCAACTGACTAACTGACTAACATTCTAGAATAGCTTCCTTTTGTATCATCTGGTATAATACTTCTTCTGTTATCATGCTTCGTCTGGTTTCATGCTTCGCCTGGTGTTGTGCTTCATCTAGTATTGCGTTTCGTCTGGTGTTGTGCTTCGTCTAGTGATGTGTTTCTTCTGATGTTGATGTATCGTCTACTGCTGAAGTGTATTCTATTGTTGATATATCTTTTGTAGTTGATAAATCGTCTGTTGTTGACCACGCATCTTCTGGGTTTGACTAAGTGTTACTTACATTTTTTCTGCACACTTGACAGACTTATCAAAATAGTTTATACATTTATAAGATTATTATTATTTGATTGTCATCAAAATTAATAGAAATGAAGTCTTCTTAACTTAACAGTCCCATCATAATATAGAGGCGGCACAACAGAGAAGAGAAGCACGACTTATCAGAAGAGAGGAGAAGCACTAACGGCTTGGTGGTTAGCTAGTGTAGGCGTGGAAAGTTAGGGCAGACGTGGAGAGCGGGCACAGGCGTGGAGAGCTGGTGTGTTGATGAATAGGAGAAATGGACCAAAACTCCTAAACTTTAATTATCCCGTCGTGAACAGTAAAGAGAGAAATGAGTAGCGTGGAACTATCGAAGCTTATGGAGGAGATGGCTCACGGTTGGAGAAATAAAATATAAATGGAAGGCTAGCTTTCCAACACCGGTTCAATGGGAGTATCGACGCCAAGTCACAATTAAGCTATTTTTATCATTTTAAAGATGTAATTTCTTTTCGAATTGTTGTGTTGTTGGTGTTAATTTGATTGGTTTCAGGATGAATGATCTTAATATGTTATTTTGATTGTTTTATTTCGAACCTATTGCTAAAGCATTGATTATAATCCGTAATTATTACTTTTGATGTTTATGAGTGGATCTAACAATCATTAATCATTAGGAATATCATAACATAGGTTAGATAACCCGAACGTGTGAGGTTACTGCCTATATTGATCATTTTCTGCTTCATAATGCAACTGCCAAATTAAATCTAGAGATCGTATGCTAGGTTATTGACACACTAACCCTTAACCTCCTAAATTGGCAGTAACTTAAGATTATACTAGATTGCAGTGAATCTAGAGATCGTGTTGATTCATAATGCAATTTTCACACTAAAACCTATAACAATCCAAACCCTTGAATGAAGTAGGAAATAGTTTTTTAAGATAAGGAAAACTAAGATGGCAAAGTCTATAATGCCAAAGTATAATCTTATCTCTAACAAAGGAAGAACTCATACTACTTAAACCATGAGCTTCATTATTCTTGGATTCTTGATCTTCAAAGAAATAGAGACCAGTGATTAGCTTAGCACTGCCAATCATTTTCCCCTAATTCAATTCCTGAAAGATATAATAGGAATCAAACGAAATGACATGACAATTGGAATCTCTGGATAATCTGCTAATTTGCTGGCTGATAGCAGATTATAGGTCAATTTAAGATTATATGTCAATTTACATGTAAAACATTTTGTAAGGAAACATTTTATGAAAGATTAACCACACCTTTTTTAGTTATCGGTGAATAGGATCCATTTGCTATACAAATTTTTTCATGGCTAAAACAAGGGTAATAAGAATGAAACAAACTAAATAAGTTGGTCATATGATCAAAAGCACTGAATCTATGATCCAAGGAGTGGAATGATTAAATGAATGCACGATATAGCCTTAAAATCACTACTTGCTTATGCCACAGAAGCATTAAGAGCACTAGATGAACCTAAACTAGACTTCAACAATTTTAGGAGTTGATCAATCTGCTGCTTGTTGAATGGGGTAAACTAGCCTCACGTGTAGTCTAATAAGAAATTTAAAAATATGATTATCTTCCAAAGTTTTATTATAGTGATTGCAATCACCAAAACACTAACTTATAATCATTAAAAAGATCCAGGTCTTGCCAAAGATGCTTCAAAGAATTAAAATACTTGGTGACACTATCCTCACCCTGGTGAATTTCTTTGAGTTTCAGCATGAACTCATATAGCTAAGATTGATTTCTCAAGTTCGAGTACATTTGGTTAACGTTGTCCCAAAGCTCCTTCGTTGTATGGTAGCACATGTAGTTAGAACTGATGTCCTTCTCCATCGAATTCAGCAACCAAGTCATTAACATTGAGTTCTCTGCATCCCAAGTTGAATAAGCAACATCATTGGTTGCAGGCTCCTTCTTTTCTCCTATTAAATTGTCAATTTTTTCTCCACCTCGAATGTACATATGTACGGACTAAGACCAACACAGGAAGTTCTCTCCATTTAGCTTTATAGTCGCGATTTGAATGGAATGAGACTCTGAAGAAGGGGCTATAGCGGTGAGAATTGAAGGTTGAGTAGCAGTGGGTATAGGCCTATAGGAATAATCTCAGTAGCACTCATAGTTTCGGAGATGTCGATCCGACATGATTTGGTAAGGTAGGTTTACTAGGAAAGGTATTTATGCTTTAATAAATACCATAAAGATGTAAATTGGCTGAATAAAAGCATTGATCAGAACCCCTCAAAAAAAAAAAAAAAAGCATTGATCAGAATTGTTACAATTTAAAGCTATATAAAAGAGCTAAATATGGTAAGTATCCAAAAAATAAGAAACTGATTTACAACCTAGCTAATTGACAGCTGTTTAGACGCCTATTTTGGGCATAATTTATAAGGAGACAATACACTAATTTACAATCTAATAAAAAGAAGAAAATCTCGCAACATTCTCCAATGAGTCCCATTACTTACATCCACATTTCCTTAGAAAAAATCACTCAAAAAACAAATGATCAATACTGTTTACGTAAAACACGCCTGTATAACCCCTATTTTAGTATAGTAGAGAGAAGCCATTTTTCCATCCCCAATGATACATTTAATAGAATTAGAGATTGACTTTCTTTCTTTTAATAGTTAAAGAAGAGAAAAGATGTACCCTGTTTCTCTTGAAATTCCCAAGGCTTTTACCTCTCAAGTAATAGGCATGAATCCAAAGGGACTCTTTTTGGGTCAGATTTCTCCATATTCTTTTCCCTATAGTTGTTTTGTTATACATCTTTATAGGAATGATGCCCAGACCCCCTTACTCCTCCTCATATTCATGCTTCAAACACACTTTAGTTTTGAACCTGTTGTTGCTAGGCCCAATCTAGAGGAATTGTCTCAACAATTTCTCCAGGGTTTTGATGTGGGAATTCTAGTAAACTCGATAGAGCTTATCACTGATTTGATTAAGAGAACACTACCTCCAAGATGTATTAATTATTTCTTGAAGGCTCGTGTTATCTATACTTTACTCTACTTCTAAAAATTGAAAGTTTAAAGCCACCACTGCAAATAAAACATTCAAAACAAACATGATTTAATTGTAGCCATAAAGCACATCTGGCAACGTAACAATCACATTGGTCTTCTAACTTGTTCATTGCAAAAAGAGTTATCAAGACCTTGGAGAAATTATTTAAAATATTCCTTTGAGGAAATCTCAATTATGAGGGACACCATCCCAAAGGAAAATGGTCTCAGGTTTGTAAGAGAAAGGAATAAGGAGGTTTGAGGCTCATTTCCATTGGCATTACAAACGAAGTTATATTGATCAAAAAGTTATGGAATATTTGGTTAGAGAAGGAATAACTGTGGATCAGATGGTTTGACACCTATATCCTTAAAGGGCATAATATCTGGGTCATACCAATTAAAATGTCCTTTTTTTGATTCCTGACTCAATTGTTTAACCTAAAGACCATAATGGAACCTATTGTGTTTTGTAACATTGGTAATGGGAAACATGCTTTCTTTTAGTTTGATAATTGGACAGGTCGAGGCCCCTTAATCAAAATTCCTCAAGTTGGAACTCTAACCCTATTCATTCTAAGGTTAAGTCGCTTCTAATAGCTAGGGAGATAGTGAGGTAATTTCCTTTTAAACTTGTAGTGTCTCCTTCCTAATTACATCCCTAATTTTGGAGGTAGGGATTCTTCTCAATGCCTCAACCAACCACCAAGTATCTTTAACTCTTCAAGATTCAGGGATTGGATGGTTCTTAAAATTTCTAAGTTTGAAGGTCCTCAATTATTTGCCATGGAGCTCTCATTCTTAGTTACTCTTTCGTACTGTGGTTGGCTACTTTGGATAAATTGAGTACGTTAGATAGAATTCCTGACATAAATACTAATACTACTTGCATTCTATGTGGATAAGAGGTGGAGTCGAGGGATCATCTTTTCTTCCTATGTGAATTTTCCAAAGGCATTTGGAGTAAGATACAGGACCTCTGCCTGCAACATAGTTTTGGCAATAAGATTTTGGATGTTCTTGAATGGCTTCAAAAGATGAAAGCTCCCTCATCTAGTACGGTGGTTCATATCATCTATTTAACTTCAACTATCAAATCATTATGGAGAGAGAGAAACGTAAGGAGACTTCAAAGAAAGATTAGCACTAAGGATGAGATATTGTCCTCCCTAATTTTTGGGATTAGGAGCAATTACTATGTATATCAAACAGAGTAAATCCCAACCTAGCAGCCTCATAGAGAATAAATTAATATGAGCAATTATTCAATAATAATCAGAAGCAGGAAACCTCTTAAATAATAAACAGTAAAGCTGAGACAGGTGGAGTTTAGAACAAGGTTTTAAAAACTGGACCGAACCTAAAACTGAGACAGGTGGAGTTTAAAACAAGGTTTTAAAAACCAGACCGGACCGTCCAGTCCGACCAAAAAAGGTTTGAACCGGTCAGTGGTCCGGTTCAATTTCACCTAATAATCTCTATATGTAAAAACCGGCCGGTTTAAATATTTTTTGATTGGATCGGATGGTTCGATTCGGTTTAAAAATCTTGGTTCTATCTTGAAGAAGCTTGGAGCTTCCTTATGCATCAACCCTTCTTACGTTGGGAAGAAAACTTGCTACGCATATCAAGAAACCACTAAGAAAGCCCCAAAGATGTCAGGTATTGTGAAGATTGACTTGAAAAATGGATGCGAAATCTCGAAAAGGTTATATGAACCTAGTTGCTATGGAGGAGAGCAATATTTCGTTCCAAAACGACCAAATAATACTAATATGGTCGAGCAGTTAATTGATTGTACAGCAGAAGATGATGAGTTTTTGCTTAACTACGTGCATGATGAGAATTCCGGGGAGTTTCAGTTTCTGGTACTAGATGTCATGTCCCCGGAGCTTGAAGTTGTGGCCACCATTAAAATGCCTAGGCGAGTACCGTATGGTTTTCATGGTTTATTTGTTAGAGACGTGTAATTATTACGTGCAAAATTAGACGATTAGAAAGTTATCACTATTTTCCTTATATTAAAATTTGAATAAATGTTATTTGATTTCATAATATCTATTTAACATATTAAAATTATTATAAAATTAACCTTTAATCCTTTTTAATTACAGTATTGAGCTCATAAGATTATTATCAAATAAATATTTATATTATTAAAATTGTACGCATTAATAAATTTATAAAAAATGAAAAATACAATAAAAATCTTAAATGTTTATTTTTACTTATTCTTATAAGTTTTTCTTCTTATTTATTATATATCAGTTTTATAGCAGTTTATTACTGGTTGAACCTCTAAACCTTAAACCTTTATTTCGATCGGTTCGATGTCTGGTCCAGTTTTTAAAATATTGGATTTGACAAAGAGGGTAGCATGATTAAAAATGCATGATGATAATTGGGTTGGATCAGCTTCGGATTGTTTATAACCCAAGTCCAATCAACCCGGACCTAACCCAGCCCGTTACCATCCCTATATAAGACTTATGACTCCTTATGATGGGTGAACAATGTCGTTGATACCATTTCCAAAAAAGAATAAGAAAATAAAACCTGACCTCCAAGTGCTTTATATTTCTTTATGGTTGTCCCTCGGCCTTGAATTTCCTTCTCGACTATCTAATTGACAGTAAGGGTTGGGGACATATGTTGCAAACTCACGGTGGGTTTATTGAATTCTCATAATTCTACAAGTCCAAAGTGGTATTCAAGAAGCTACGCCTTATGATACCAAAACAGTTTGAGATTGAGCCCAATCAAGTCCTTAAGTTCCAGAATGTTTCTTATTCAAAAAATCGTGATTGACTTGGCATTATGTAATTGTTGTGAAAGAAACCCTTTGTTTTGAATCTTGAGTTTTGCAGGTTCTGTCAAGAAGTGTACATTGGTGAACTGTGAGGTCATTTGATTCAAAATTGCTTTGGTTACTGACGTCGTGGCAAGAATCGATTTCATGAATGGGTAACTTTGTTTAATTGATAACCTTGCCCCAGTAGCAACCTTTCACTTGGATAACATGTTCCTAGAGGTTATTAAGGATGACCAAAGATTTGATTTTGATCATCTCCCAACAGGTACTGAAAAACAAGCCTTGTTGATGCAATTCACAGGTTCTCAAGATGACGTGCACAATATTGATTACTGTTGAAGAAACTCTTTGAAGTGGTACGTTATAATACTATAACTAGTCAATGATTTGGATGTTGTGCCATGATAGGTAATAGGTCTAGTTTTCCGTAATAGATATGTGCACTAATGCAATGTGAAAGGTCTTTTATGAGCAACGAAATCAGCTGAGTGAAGTTAACCTTCATTCATGGTAAAAACTTTTGATTGTTACTTCAAAGTAGCTTATATTTTTTTCAACATTTCTACTTCTTGCTAATATCTGAATTCTGAACATAGTAATTCTAAATTGTTGGGGGTTTCCACTAATTATATATATTACCATAAATTTTGTATGTTATTGTGGAGTAAATTGATCACTATGTTGATGAGTTTGGAGCTCAAGATGATCAAGAAAATGCAGGAGATAATCCTCAAAGCCATGAAATACTCAAGCACATTATTTTTGGGAAAATTACTGATGCAAAATTTTTGATGGACATAATTTAAGTAAATAATCAAATGAATTTCATTGTTCTCATTACTATATTACGTACTGTTAAAACTAAAACTACAATAGCTTGTATGTCACAAAAGGTTACCACTCTACCGTTGAATCTTATGCAAAGTTGATCAACTGCTTCGCTAAGTGGATGAATTTGCATCTTGTATCAGATAATAACCTGAAATTATGCCCTCCCGAGTAAGTAAACAACAAGAGCATACTTCATTAAATCAATAGTTCAACAAACATGAAAAATGACAAACAACGAAACCTGTCTCTATACATATCAATATGTATATTGCCTTCAACAGCTGGCTTGCAAGCAGGTACCAAGATTAAGGATTCACTAACAAATTAAGAATCAGGCAATAGAACCGACTACATGAATAACTACTTCTCAACAGTAGAGTGGTAACTTTGTTAAGCAGTTGAACAAAACCTAGGTTGTTAAGCATCTACCCTGAATACTTCTAAAACATTCAACATTGCTGAGGTGTATACAACGGTGTGGTTCAAGACATCATTTCTGCAAATTGAGCCAACCAGCATTAGGAAGAGTTCATAGGTCGTGACAAGCCATTAACTTTCATCATACAATGATACTTTGTTGGCACAACTGCACCAGCTTTCCAACAGAGATCCACCACTGCCGGGGCATGCCCATAAAATTGCTGCATTCCATTCAAAAGAATTGGAGGATCTTGAGGCCGTCGGCACCACACAATTTTTGGAGGCACCAAATTATCCACACCTGCCTTCTTCCAAACATGGGTTCCACGCCAACTCTCATATTTGAATACCCCACAATTCCTTGCCTTATGTCCAGTCGGACCAATATGAACTTCTGAACAATACTCACAAACTTTGGCTGGATAAACCAACAATAGCTTTTCAACACCTGACTTAAGTGCTTCCCAGGCCTTTAAGGTTTTATTTGCTATATGCCTCAAATCCTCAGTTGACAAAGATTCCAGTTGATTAACACCACTATGGACACTGCCCGAATTAGCTGTCTTCATCTTAACATTCTCATCACCTTGATGAGCACCAGCCTGCCAACATAAGTCAACAAGTGCTGGGATACGATCAAAATCAAACCTTTGGTCATGCTTAATAACCTCTTGGAACATGTTATCCAAGTGAAAGGTTTGTACTGGGACAAGTATATCATTTAAGCCACTAGTCACCCATTCATGAACTTGATTCTTGACACGATGTAAGTAACCATGGCAATTTTGAATCAAATGACCTCTCAGTTCAGCAATGTACACTTCATGACAGAAACCTGCAAAAGTCAAGATTCAAAACAAAAGGGTGAGATTCTTTCACTGAAATTACAAAACCAAATCAATCATGATATATCTGACATTCAATAAAGTTAAATACTTGCAACCCAGAAGAGGTACAAATTGAAGGAGAGTGGAAAAGTCGTGAATAAGAAGCATTCTGGAGTTCAAGGACGTGAGTGGCAATAGGAACCATGAGTTTAACAGGGAATTCATTGGCTCGATCTTGAATTCGTTTTAGTATCATAGGGCACAGCTCCTTGAAGTCCACTTTGGATCCGTAGAATCTTGAGAACTCAATAAACCCATCATAAATTTGCATCATATGTCCCCAGCGCTTCATTCTCACAGACTTATTTCTGAGACCTGCCAATTAGATAGTTGAGAAGGAAACCCAGAGCGAAAAGACAACCTTAAAGAAACAAAAAGCACTTGAAACATAGAGGCTAGGTTTTATTTTCTTACTACCAATGACATCACTCGTCACAGGTTGACAGGAGTCTTATACATGTATTTTCTAGAAATTTTGATAGTTTTGGAACTTCAAAAGGTTCAAGTAATAGACGCCATGAAGCCACAACATCATTTTGCAAGTAATGAATGAACTTTAGAAATCTTGAGAATCCTAAACACAACATTAACTCAAAGTTCAACGCAACTTTCTGCAAAAGAGACAATCAAGGGTTTTATGAGCTGTCTAAAGTTCATTCTGAGAAAATTCCATAGCAGCTACAAGGACAAAGAACAAAGTGACTTGCAATCGTCTTGCATATTAGTCACAATAAACCCTCATGAATACACCAGACTAGATATATATTAGAAATGCATAAAAAGAGGAAAGACGAATATTGGACAAAGAACTGCCACTAAACAGCAAATTATCTTATCCTATGACGTATAAAACATAGAAATGCTGAAAATAAATAACAAGACCCAGACCAAAGGATCCGATCAAAGATAAACAATCATAAAAGAGTGGAAAAAGACATATGCTTCCCATTTATAATGCCTTGATACACAATTTTTTGTGCTTCTCTTTTCCGCACGCCATTCACTACACTTTTCTAAGTTACCACTCCAGCTTATGCAAAATTCTAAACAAAATAGACTCTTCAAACCATTCAATTCTAGACAATTTACACCAGACCAGAATACCCAGATTAGCTAAGTCATCAAAAATTGAATTTAGGGTCATCTCAAGCAAACAAGACTACATATATAAATATACGTAAGTAGTAAATCAAGGTAAACAGAAATTTCACAATTAAGATATCGATTTATGTAGAGCTGGGAACTTCTGTTCATAACAATATTATTGTAGCACCACATGAACACAATTTTACATACAAGGGGTAAATCCACTATTACCACACATGCAGAATAATAAGTACTAGAATAACAGGGAAAAAAAAAAGAAATAGTGCTAGGATACAATCAAAATCATACCTTTGGTTAAGCTTATTAACCTTTAGGAACATATCATCCAAGTGAAAGGTTTCTACTAGAACAACTATATCATTTAAGCCATCACTAACCCATTCATGAACTCGGTTCTTGCCACGACGTAGCCATGGAAATTTTGAATCAAATGACCTCTCAGTTCACCAATGTGCACTTCCTGACACAACCTACAAAACTCAAGATTCAAAGCAAAAGGCTGAGTTCCACAACAATTATGCAACTCAAATCAATCATGATGTAAATTAAAAGATGTTAAAACTTTTGATCATGGTAAAAACTTTTGATTGTTACTTAAAAGTAGCTTATATTTTTTTCAACATTTCTACTTCTTGCTAATATCTGAATTCTGAACATAGTAATTCTAAATTGTTGGGGGTTTCCACTAATTATATATATTACCATAAATTTTGTATGTTATTGTGGAGTAAATTGATCACTATGTTGATGAGTTTGGAGCTCAAGATGATCAAGAAAATGCAGGAGATAATCCTCAAAGCCATGAAATACTCAAGCACATTATTTTTGGGAAAATTACTGATGCAAAATTTTTGATGGACATAATTTAAGTAAATAATCAAATGAATTTCATTGTTCTCATTACTATATTACGTACTGTTAAAACTAAAACTACAATAGCTTGTATGTCACAAAAGGTTACCACTCTACCGTTGAATCTTATGCAAAGTTGATCAACTGCTTCGCTAAGTGGATGAATTTGCATCTTGTATCAGATAATAACCTGAAATTATGCCCTCCCGAGTAAGTAAACAACAAGAGCATACTTCATTAAATCAATAGTTCAACAAACATGAAAAATGACAAACAACGAAACCTGTCTCTATACATATCAATATGTATATTGCCTTCAACAGCTGGCTTGCAAGCAGGTACCAAGATTAAGGATTCACTAACAAATTAAGAATCAGGCAATAGAACCGACTACATGAATAACTACTTCTCAACAGTAGAGTGGTAACTTTGTTAAGCAGTTGAACAAAACCTAGGTTGTTAAGCATCTACCCTGAATACTTCTAAAACATTCAACATTGCTGAGGTGTATACAACGGTGTGGTTCAAGACATCATTTCTGCAAATTGAGCCAACCAGCATTAGGAAGAGTTCATAGGTCGTGACAAGCCATTAACTTTCATCATACAATGATACTTTGTTGGCACAACTGCACCAGCTTTCCAACAGAGATCCACCACTGCCGGGGCATGCCCATAAAATTGCTGCATTCCATTCAAAAGAATTGGAGGATCTTGAGGCCGTCGGCACCACACAATTTTTGGAGGCACCAAATTATCCACACCTGCCTTCTTCCAAACATGGGTTCCACGCCAACTCTCATATTTGAATACCCCACAATTCCTTGCCTTATGTCCAGTCGGACCAATATGAACTTCTGAACAATACTCACAAACTTTGGCTGGATAAACCAGCAATAGCTTTTCAACACCTGACCTAAGTGTTGCCCAGGCCTTTAAGGTTTTATTTGCTATATGCCTCAAATCCTCAGTTGACAAAGACTCCAGTTGATTAACACCACTATGGACACTGCCCGAATTAGGTGTCTTCATCTTAATATTCTCATCGCCTTGACGAGCACCAGCCTGCAAACATAACTCAACAACTGCTGGGATACGATCAAAATCAAACCGTTGGTCATGCTTAATAACCTCTTGGAACATGTTATCCAAGTGAAAGGTTTCTACTGGGACAAGTATATCATTTAAGCCACCAGTAACCCATTCATGAACTTGATTCTTGACACGATGTACGTAACCATGGCAATTTTGAATCAAATGACCTCTCAATTCACCAATGTACACTTCATGACAGAACCTGCAAAAGTCAAGATTCAAAAGAAAAGGCTAAGATTCTTTCACTAACAATTACAAAACCAAATCAATCATGATATATCTGACATTCAACAAAGTTAAATACTTGCAACCCAGAAGAGGTACGAATTGAAGGAGAGTGGAAACGCCATGAATAAGAAGCATTCTGGACTTAAGGACCTGGGAGGCAACAGGAACCATGGGTTTAACAGGGAATTCATTGGCTCGATCTTGAATTCGTTTTAGTATCATTGGGCGCAACTTCTTGAAGTCGACTTTGGATCCATAGAATCTTGAGAACTCAATAAATCCACCGTAAATTTGCATCATATGTCCCCAGCGCTTCATTCTCACAGACATATTACTAAGACCTGCCAATTGGATAGTTGAGAAGGAAACCCAGAGCAAAAACACAACCTTAAAGAAATAGCAAAGCACTTGAAACATAGAGGCTAGCTTTTATTTTCTTAGTACCAATGATGCTGTCTATCACAGGGTGTCGGGAGTCTTATACACGTATTTTCTAGAAATTTTGATAGTTTTGGAACTTCAAAAGGTTCAAGTAATCGATGCCGTGAAGCCACAACATCATTTTGCAAGTAATGAATGAACTTTAGAAATCTTGAGAATCATAAACACAACATAACTCAAAGTTCAACACAACTTTTTGCAAAAGAGACAATCAAGGGTTTTATAAGCTGTCTAAAGTTTGTCTGAGAAAAATCCATAGCAGCTACAAGAACAAAGAACAAAGTGACTTGCAATCATCCTGCATATTAGTCACAATAAACCCTCATCAATACACTGGACTACATATATATTAGAATTGCATAAAAAGAGCAAAGACAATGTTGGACAAAAGTACTACCACTTAACAGCAAATTATCTTATGCTATGACATATATGACACAGAAATGCTGAAAATAAACAACAAGACCGAGACCAAAGGATCTGATCAAAGATAAACAATCATAAAAGAGTGGAAAAAAACATATGCTTCTCATTTTATAATGCCTTGATACACAAGCTCTTGTGCTTCTCTTTTCCACAAGTCGTTCACTGCACTTCTCTAAGATGCTACTCCAGCTTATATACAAATTACTAAACAAAATAGATTCATCAATCGATTCAATTCTAGACTATTTACACAAGACCAGAATACCCAGATAAGCAAAGTCATCAAAAATTGAATTCAGGGTCATCTCAAGCAAACAAGACTACACGTATAAATATATGTAAGTAGTAAATCAAGGTAAATAGAAATTTCACAATTAAGCAAAACGTTTTAACTCACACAACCCAGAATCTTTTCTGTGTATTCTTTTGATTCATTTGATATATCTCCTAACGAATATATGAATTAAGTTTAAGTTGATCTAATAGATGTACGAATTTTCTACAAAGCATTTATGTTCAGTTAATAATAAGTTTAATTAATGTATAATTTAATCATGTAAGAAATTAACGCCTTACTTAAATACTAATTAAGCCACTAAACGTTAGATTCAACTCTATTAAAAATAATTAGAGTTGAACTATAATTCAAAGAATGATTATTTATAAAAATAGATGTTACGAGGTAAGTTATAATAATCATTTTTATTAAATACAATAAGTGATTCTCTTACATGTTTCTCTTTTACTATATTGACTCAAGCGTTAGAATGTCTCTGTTAGGAACACTCTCAACTTGTTAGTATTAGGTTTTACAGTTCTGCTGAGTATGCATTAACCTACCAAGCTTACCATAAATTCAATCTATATCATTTGACACTGTTTGTGAAAACTTGAGTAAAATCTTCTGACATTACCACTTTAGAAAACCTAAAAACTACCAAGATATCACCACCCCAAGTGCCCCTAGCTCAACTCATATCTGTGTAGTAGATATGTTACATCAGATAACTCAAATGCTATGTCTAACCATGACAAAGAAATCATTATGGTGGCTATAGCAACTTGTCTTCAAGAAATATGGAAAGAGCGAAACAATAGAAGGCTTGCAGGAAAATCAAGAAGTCTAAGTTCTCTCATTGAGCTTACAGTAGCCAATATCAGAAACAACTGATTATCAATCAGTTGGTAACACAATGCAGCAGAAGAATGGCTCTCTCTTGAAGCCTATAGATTTCTGTTCCAAGGCTAACAGTTTACAAAGATATCATTGATCAAGAGTTCATGGACCTACGTATCATTGATCAAGAGTTCGTGGACCTACGTCTATGTGATACAATAGGAGCTACTGTAACGGGTAACATAGAAAGGGTATAAACATGCATTGAGTCTGATCCCAAGCAACCCTAGCAGATTTCGACAGAATAAAACTAAGAAGGGTATGCAAGGCGATAGTTGTACGAAAGGAGACTCACCTGTGAGCTCATCGACAGAAGCTTCCCGACGCTCCACCTGCAGATCCTAGTATTCAACATGAAGTTAGCAACCTAGTGACGATTTACAGTAGACACAATGTGATTTGTGGTTTACCTTGACTGAACACGTCTCTGTATGCTTAGAGTTGGAGCATCTCCTTCGTTCTCCAACGATGTTGCGCCGTCTCTGAGGACTCCCGAACAGTGCTGAGAAGTCTACTTAAAAGTGTATTTGTCATTGTCAAAACGTCGCCGATTCTTCGTGTCTTATGCTTTTGTTAGACCACAACATGGAGTTTACCTCCATACGGTGCGTATTTAGTAGTTTGTTTGGGTTAAAAGAGTTTCAAATATTTTCTAAATCTAGATCTGAGGTTTTGAAGAGAACGTTTCAACTGATCGGAAAACAGAATTGAATTGTCTATGGTCCAGAGAAACCTTCTATATTGGAGTCACTCGCATCTGGTGAGGAGTTCTCTAGTTACTGGTAATTACTCGCTCTATCTTCTCTTCTCTGCCACCATGTTTTCCACTTCTCCACTTCCAATTTAATTTGTTTGGTTCTGCAGTGTATTCCACTTGTTTTCGTCTCTGTCTATCTAAATGCGTTAAGCTTAAAAACATTGTGTGTCTGTCTATTTTTCTAGTACAACCGCTCATCCATGCCCACAGAAAATGTATAAAAGGAGATGACAGATCAAAATAACAACAAAAGAGCAGTCCACTTCTAAACATTCATAGTCAATATAAAATACAGAAATCTTTTTATGCCCAAATAATTTATTAGGACATGTTCGATGATAATTGAACATTGGGAATGTTCACTTGTGTTTGTCTAATAGTTCTTACCACAAACTTTTCAAAATAAGAGACAATACTGTAGAAATCTTAAAGAAGCCATTTTACTGACTAATATTGGGTAAAGATTACTTGCAATGCTAATTATTAAAGCATATGTTTATCCTTTTATTCTTGGCTGTCTGGTTTCTAACCATTCATTCTCTTCTTTTATCTTCTAACAACAATATTGTAGTCTTATGCTAAACAAGAAAAAGAAAGTCGTAGATTGTTGAAACAATGGAAGTTTAACACATAATTAAGTATGATCAATAATTCATTAATCATCCAGTAAGGCATTATGGAAAGGTATTAAACTAGTTTTACAAGACATTACCATCGAATTTGATACAAGGCAAGTTAATATTGTTGGTCAAATTGATTTTGTGTTTGCTAAATGCTAAATACAAATTGTTAGCTCATAACTTACATGTTTAAATAGTGATGTAGACATTACTATTTTCTTCCAAGAGAGCTCTTCCGATGAAACTTTGGAAACTATAATGGGTTGTTATGGAGGTAGAAAACATTGATTCATAGAGTTGGCTCATGAATCTACTTGCATTTAATTTGGAATTGGATGGTAGTGAAGGATTTATAGTTACATCTGACATGCAGAAGTTATCTTCATCTTTATACAATTATAATTGATTAGATTATATTATTAAAGATTAACTAAGACTTGTTCAATTGGATTAGGGGTTGATAAGAGTTGTAGAGAAGACTTTACCAAATGCAATTTATCGAATATGTGCAAAACATGTATACCATAATTGACATGGGAACTAGAAGTAAAGGACCTGATAAAGCAATTTTGGAATTGATTTCAACAAGCAGCTCAAGAAACTTAACAAAATAGAGTTTGTGTGTGCTTCAACCTTCCTTAAATATATTCGTGTGTGCTTCAACCTTCCTTAAATATCTTAAGGAGAGGTGAGCAATATGTTACCAATCCTTTTAATCTAAATTTTCAACAATTGGCAACAACATAAGTGAAACTTTCAATGGATAGATCTTACTAGCAAGAGACAAGCCAGTAATTACCATGCTTGAAACAATTAAAATCATCATGATGAAGAAGTATGCAAATAAAAGGCATTTTTTAGATGGATGGAATTTAGATATTGCACCAACTGCAGTAAAGAAGTTGGACAAAAACAAAAAAAGATACAATGCAATAGAGAATAATCTAGAATGAAGATGATGGTGCTTATACACTCTCAAAGAGAGATGGCAGACATGCCGGAATGATTGGTAAACAACAAACCTATAGTTGTCAAATATGGGACTTATATGGATATTGTGGAAAAACTGTATAGTTAGGAGACTATTTTCGGAAAATATATTGTAACATATTGTATCCATAAATTAGGGTATTATTGGTCAAGATTCTGATAGGATTGGCTAAGATTACACTTTCTGCTTAATTTTTGACATGGTATCAGAGCTTTAGGTTTGATAACCTGACTATATTCTAGCCTTCATCGCCATATTTTTCTAGCCTTCATTGCTTACATTTTTTTTCCTTCCACACGTTCTCTTCTTCTTCTTCTTCTGTCTCCCACACAATTTGGCCTTAATTGCTCAGAATCTTGTCAAGCAAGATGTCAGAAATTGAGGAATCTGCGATTAAGAGTGGGGGGACTACCAAAACCTATTCGAAAGAGGTAATCCGAACCAACAACTTGGAGAATTGCATATGCATTCCAACTACCTACAAATTAGGCAGAAAAAATTATCACAAATGATCTCAACTCACCTAAACTGTGCTGAAAGGAAAGGGGAAGATTAGTCATCTCGTGGGTGTAGGGCCTAAACCAAGGTATCCACAATTTGAAGCATGGGATGAAGAAGACACTATGATTATGACATGGTTATGGGGCTCTATGATCCCGGAAATCAATGAGACATGTATGTTTGTGGCCACTGCTAAGGACATATGGGATGCAATCCAACAAACTTATATCCTAAGGCTACAGATTTGACACAAGTGTATGAGGTAAAGGTGAAAACTATTGCTGCAAAACAAGGAAAGAAAGCAGTCACGAAAATTGCAAATCAATTGAAATCCTTGTGGCAGGAATTGCATCACTACCGGGTGATAAAAACCAAGTGCCCCGAAGATGCAGTAGTTTTAAAAACCTTCATTCAACGAGATAGAGTTTATGATTTTTTGGTTGGACTAAATCCAGAATTTGATCGAGTTAAGGATACAAATTCTTGGGAAGTCAGAGGTTCCATGTTTTAATAAGGTAGTGATTTTAATTCGAAGTGAAGAAAGTAGGAGAGGGCTGATGTTTGAACCGCAAATCATTGACAATTCAGTTATGGTGGCTGGTAATACCAAATCAACCACAAATATGGAGAGAGGAGCAAATTTTTGAAGGAAGGAAGAATAATCTGTTGAAGCTTCAAGACCGTGATGAATTATGGTGTAATTATTGCAAGAAACATTGACATACACGTGAGAAATGCTAAAAACTTCATGGAAAGCCTCCAAGCCTTGATTGGGGTCAAAAGGGAGATCAGCCATGAAACAATAGACAAGTGCACATGGCTGTTGTATCACAAGGGGAATCAATATCACAAAAGCCGAGTGGCCTTAATAAAGAAGAAATTAAGAGGGTGATATCACTTATTAGTAGCCTTAGGAAAACTAAAAAGCCTTCAGGTACTTGTTTTCCCCATGTTCAGGTGAGTTTCCTCTTTCTCTTAGATTAAATGCCTCTGGTATAACCTTCACTAACTCTTAGGTCATGGACTCAGGAGCAACCATCCATATGACCCACTCATCCAATATCTTTTTAACCTAAACCCCATGTCCAAGCAGTAAGAAAATATTCATACAACTGATGGATCCTTAACCACCGTAGTCGATATAGGTGAAGTCAAAATAAGCCCATCAGTAATTCTACGAAATGTCCTTTGTGTTCTTAAATTGTCCACAAACCTTGTTTCTATACAGAAATTCACCAAAGATTTATCTTATAATGTAAATTTTTTACAGTAACTATTGTCTATTTTAGGACAAGGATTTGAGGAGGATGATTGGACTTGCTAGGGAACGGGATGGCCTTTACTATCTAGAAGCACCAAGCCAACTAAATATGACAAAGAGCAGATTACCACATTCGTTTATTTCAGAACTTGTTTCTTTCAATAAAGAGAAAATTTTGCTTCATCATTGTCGACTTGGCCATCCATCATTTAGGATTATTCAGATTATGTATTCCTTTTTGTTGAAAGATTTAGATATTGAAAACTTCCATTGTGAGGTGTGTGAACTTGCTAAACACAAACGTGTACCTTTTCCAAGTAGTAATAAAAGAAGTTTTGCTCCTTTCTATCTCATTCACAGTGATATTTGGGGTCCATCTAATGTCTCTAATTCTGGGGCAAAATGGTTTGTTTTTTTCATTGATGATTGTACATGTGCAATGTGTTGCATGGATTTTTTTGCTCAACATAAGTCTGATGTTAGTAATGTACTCCCAAACTTCTGTTCTATGATCAAAAATCAATTTGGGGTCAATATTAAAAGATTTAGGTCAGATAATGCCAAGGACTAATTCAATCAAACTCTTAAACTATTCTTCCAAAAAGAGGTAATAATCCATAAGTATTCTTATGTTAGAACTCCACAACAAAATGGGGTAGCAAAATGAAAAAATGGGCACCTTGAGAAAATTCGAGCCTTGTTATTTCGAAACCATGTGTTTAAAGTTTTTTGGGGAGAAGTAATTCTTACTGCCACTCATCTCATAAATCGTTTTCCCTCCCGAACCTTAGGTTTTAAGAGTCCTATGGACATTCTTTCAACTTTTTACCCAAACCTAAACACTACAAATAACCTTTTTCTTAAAATCTTTGGGTGCACATCCTTTTTCCTTGTCCACAGTCAAAACAGGGGGAAATTATATCCAAGGGCTCTAAGTGTGTCTTTGTGGGTTATTTGTCAACTCAAAAAGGGTACAAATGTTACCATCCTCCATTAAAGGAATTCTATGTCTCGGTAGAAGTCACATTCAATGAACCACAACCTTATTTCACCAATCCTTATCTTTAGGGGGAGGATTTAACTAAAGAAGATAAGGAAGATTTTTTGCTCGATTTGTCATTATCTAAAACTCCGTCTGATCCTCCTACATCTGCTTCCACACCTCCTACATCTGCTTCCGCACCTCCTTGTTCATCTAATTCTTCTGTACCTCTTTGTTCATCCAAAACATCCAATGAACCACAAGAAAAACCTAATGTAAGATTTGGCAAAGGTAAAGTATACATATGAAGGAATACGGCTATCCCAGAACCTATGCAAGTCCAAAAGTCTAACTCTGATCCGTTGAATGAGGTAACAATTTCTAACTCTCCATTACAAGATGAATTTCATGAGAATAACAATGATCAGGACCTTCCAATTGCCATCAGGAAAGGAACTAGAGAGTGTACAAAATGATCATTATACCCTCTTGCACATTTTCTATCGTTTAAGAATTTTTCATCATCTTATAGAGCTTTCCTTGTAAGCCTGAATACCATCACCATTCCTACCACCTTATCCAAAGCTTTGTATAATGGAAAATGGAAACAAGCTATTAATGTAGAGATGGAGGCATTAGAGAAGAACAAAACTTGGGAGTTGGTTAAGTTATCGGTAGGAAAGAAACCGGTGGGTTGTAAGTGGGTGTATACGGTGAAGTATAGAGCAGTTGGGTCGCTTGAGAGATACAAGGCACAACTGTTGGCCAACGGATATACACAAACTTATGGAATTGATTATCTAAAGACCTTTGCTCCTGTTGCAAATATGAACACAGTTAGAGTGTCATTGTCGCTTGCAGCTAATTTGGTTGGAATTTGCAACAATTTGATGTCAAGAATGCGTTCTTACATGGAGATTTAAAGGAGGAGATATACATCGAGGTTTCTCCTGGTTATAAGCATAACTTATCTACTCATACTGAGTGTAAATTGAAAAAGGCATTGTATGGCCTCTAGCAATCACCACGGGCATGGTTTGGTAGATTTACAAGAGTTATGTTGGCTATGTGATACAAACAAAGCCAAGGAGACCACACGCTATTCATTTACTTAGTCTCAAGCAATCACCACTGGCATGGTTTGGTAGATTAGTAAGAGTTATGTTGGCCATGGGGTACAAATAAAGCCAAGGAGACCATACACTATTCATTAAATACTCTCCCTCAGGGGTAGTTACAACTCTTTCGGTGTATGTCGATGACGTAAAAGTAACACGAGATGATGTTAAGGAAAAAAAGTTTTTGAGTCAATGTTTGGCTAAGGAATTTGAGATCAAGGCATTGGGAAGGCTG
>JAOSBK010000006.1:30230905-30251601 GCA_027568895.1 Erythroxylum shatona | reverse complement strand
GGAAAACATGAAAGACAAAATGTAATCATCGATTTTGTGAAAGGAAATGAGGAAAGAGTAGTTTCAACAAAAAAAAATATATTGTGATCTTCTGATGATTCCTTATAAGTGAATATTGATATGATGCCATATGAAGTGAATGTAGTGTACGGACGTAGCTCACCCTTAACGTAGAATATGTATCGAAATGACCTCCGGGCGTCCCAGTGTATGCCCTCTGGTAAGGGGGCGCTACATTTAGTTGGATGTAAGGTTTTTAATAAAATGAAATAGAATGGAATGGTTTATAATGGAACAGAATGTAAATTGTTGTAATATTAGAAATTTGTTTTTCAAGAAGGATAAAAAGGTTTATAATGTAATATAGTGAACTGTTTCTTAGAAGGTGGATGGAATGTAATGTATAATAATAATGCATGAATATTTTACCCTTGATAAAATAATGGGATGTATTGTGTTGCTATTTATTATTAAGGTTGAGGGTATAATTAGTATTATAAAAAATTTTGAGGGTATATTAAGAAGTACATATTTATCATTTTACACTCCATCCTAAACCCTCCAAATTGGATACTATTTAGGATGAAATAGGATGTAATCTAAAACCCTCACTTTCTATTCTATTCCATTCCATTCCATTATAAACCCTCCTCCCAAACGATATAATAATATTACATTACATAACATTTCATTCCATTCCATTACTAACCTCCCACGATAGGAGGATTTTCTAATAGCACTTGATAGAGATTCAACAAATAGATATTTAAAGACCTAATACGTGCTTTGAAGGATCTTAAATAGGAAGCATCGATGTTAGAGTACTGTGCGTGGTCAAAAAAATATTTAAACAAACTGACACTTCCAAGAACCTACCTAATATGGTTTTTCCTAATAGGTCTTAAACTAGAATTGGAGCTCATGGTAAAAATGATGGATCCTTAAATACTCCAGCAAGCTTACAGACTCGTCAGGAAATAAGAAGTCATAATAGTTATCAATGTACTTGTTTACTTCAAAAAAGGAATAAAATTGTCAGGGCAGGTAGGAGGAGGAGGAGCAACTTTTATGTACAAAAGTGTGAATCATGCCATCCCTCATATTAAAAACAATTCAAAAGCAAGATTACTTTCTACATAAAAGCAATGAATAGTAAAGAGTTTAAGTAGAAGAGGGCAAGAGGATTGTGTTTCTGGTGTGACAAGAAGTACACTCTGAGACACAAATGTAAGAAAATACAATTTCAGATGTATTTGGTAGAGGAGGAAGAAACAACAGAAAATGAAGAGACTAAAGAAAAATAGAAAGAGAGGACACTAGCAAGCCCCATGGGGTCCTTGGAGGCAATATAGGCTCTAAAAGACCAAGGAGAGTTTAAGCAGATGAGGGTAGTGAGTAGTCACCAAAAGAAACCTTTGCACATCCTCATTGATAACTGAAGAACTCATAATTTTCTATACAAGAAGTTGATCGGGATGGGAACGATAAAGGTCTTAAAAATACCAGCCTTAAAAGTTAAGGTGGGAGGAGGCTTAAGTCTAAATTATCATTAAGTTAGCGGGAAATTACTTAAAAGATGCAAGGGTTATGATTTACCACCAATATGTTTATCATCAAATTGGGGGATACAAGATGGTCTTAGGAGTCTAGTGGTTCACAACAATGGATTACATACTATACAACTTCATGGAACTTACAATGGAGTTCCAATGGGAAGGTCCAATAGCAAAGTTAACAGGAAACCTAAAGGAAGGAGCAAGAAAAATATCAGGTAAGGGCCTTTGTAAACTGATATCAAATTCCAATAAGGGTTGTTTATGCTACATTTAACATATCCAGTGGAGTTTCACATGCAACAATTATTATTGGAGGATAAAAAGAATACTAGAGAAGAACTTGAGGGGCTCCTCATGGAGTTTGGTTAGGTTTTCCAGCAGCTAAGATGATTTCCTCCAAAAAGAGTTCACGACCATAATTTTCCCCTCAAATAGGGAGTAGAAATTATTAACACACGACCCTATGGGTGTTCAGGTGAGCAAAAAGATGCAATTCAACACTCTACATAGGAGCTTTTGAAACATGGACTCTTCATGTCGAGTGTGAGCGTTTATGCATTACCAGTGATCCTAGTAATGAAGAAAGACAACACATGGAAGATGTTCATTGAATATAGAAAATTGAACAAACATTATTTAAAACAAACTCCCTATCCCAGTGATTGAGTAATTGCTAGAAAAGTTTAAAAGCTCTAACTAGTACTCTAACTTGGATCTTAGGCTTAAATATCACCAAATTAGGATGAGGGAAGAAGACATACCAAAAACAACATTTAAAAAGAACTAGGGACATTTCGAGTTTTTGGCGATGCCCTTCAAGTTAACAAATGCACCCTCCACTTTCCAAAGCCTTATGATGAGATTTTTAGGCCACACTTGCAAAATTCTGTTAAATTTCTTTAATGATCTCTTTATTTATAGCTGCGATTTCACACATCACTTAGAACATTTACAACAGATCTTACGCATTTTAAAGCAGTAGCAAATTTTCCTTAATAGAAGCAAATGTGTCTTTAGGGCTTGACAAATTTAATATCTAGGACATTCTATCTCTGAAGGAGTATTGAAAAATGTTAAGAAAATTCACATAATCTAACATTGGCCACCACTGTGAACTCTAAAAAAGCCCACTATAGACTCTTCATCAGGAACTATAAGATAATAGCGAAACCTATGAATTCATTGTTAAAGAAACAAATAGTAGGGAAGAGGGAATGGTAGGATGATCAACAACAAGTGTTTGAGAAGTTAAAAGAAATGTCAGTAATAGCCCTAGTCTTTGTGCTACATAACTTTTCATGACCTTTCACAGTGGAAGCAGATGTGTGTGAAAAAGGAATTCAAGCAGTACTCCAACAAGACAAGTAGCCTATAACCTTACTCAGCAAAGCTTTGGCACCTAAAACCAAGGACTTTCAACCTACAAAAAGGAGTTTTTAGCCATCAACAAGGATGTAAAGCAATGACATCATTACTTAAACAGACATTCTTTTAGATTTTTAACATACCACAAGAGTTTAAAATACCTATTGGAGCAAAGGATTTCAATGCCATTCCAACAAAACTAGTTGTCACAATTGATAGGCTATAATTTTGAAGTCACATATAGGAGAAAAAAGGAGAATGTTGTAGCAGATACATTATCTAGGGTCTCGAGTCAAAACTTATTAGTAATGACGGTGTCCAAAGTCCAGAGAACCCTAATTAAAGAGATTAAAGAAGGGTGGTAGAGGGATCCTTGAGAACCAAGAAGTGCAATATGGGAATTAGGAGTGGAGAAATGACCTACTAAGATGGAAGGGGAGATTAGTCATTGACTGTGATGAGGGACTCAGGAAGAAAGTATCCCTTGTACATAACAATCTACAAAAAGGGCATTTCAGGCATAACTGCAATGATTAAAAAGGTATAACATTTGTTCCACTAGAAATAATTAGCCAAAGATGTTTCAAACTACTTAACCAATTATGTTACTTGATAGCGAAGCAAGTACAACCATGCAACATACCATGGTTATTACAACCTCTTCCAATACTGAAAGCTATTGGCTAGAAATAAGCATGGACTTCATTGAAAGCTTACACCTCTTTAAAGGAAAGTCCTGCATTTATGTAGTAGTGGATAGGTTGAGCAAGTGTTCATATTTTATGGCCTTAGTCATCCTTACACAACTTAAGAAATTGTTTAAGATTTCATACATCATGTCTTTAAGCTATATGGAATGCTATAAGCTATAACGAGCAGTCACAACCCCCATTCCTAAATGTATTTTGGCAGGAGACATTCAGATTTACAAGGTGTCAGCTTGAAATTCTTTACATCATATCATCCTTAAATGGAAGGACAATTAGAAGCCATTAACAAGATACTAGAAACCTATCTCAAGTGCTTTTCTAGTGATGCCCCATAAAAATAGGCATACTAGTTGTCAATGATGAAGTGGTGGTACAACACAACCCATCCCATAGCTATTAATGCAAACCCCTTAAAAAAATTTACAGTTATCCTCCACCTCTCTATGTACCTTACTTAGTTGTGGATTATCATAACATTCTGATAGACCGAGCATTAGATGACTGACAGACAACACTTTAAACAGTGAATTTTCACTTGAGTAGAGCACAAAAGAGGATGAAGCAATATGCAGATAAAAAGAGAATAGAGCGAATTTAAAACAAAATAATGGGTTTTTTTCAATCTTCAACCATATCAACAACACTCCATGCAAAGAAGTGCCAATCAGAAACTAGCTTTATTGTATTATGGGCTATTTTAGATCATGGTGAAGATCAATAAGGTAGCATATATGTTAGAGCTTCCCAAAGAATCTGTAATTCATTCAACATTCCATGTTTCCTAACTAAAGAAATTCATCTAAAAAAAATGCTTGAGAGGGTACCCAAAGCATTATGGGGAAGAAGGATTATTAAACATCATAATCATGCAGTAACCTAAGTATTGGTGCAATGGCAAGGGGAAAATAAATAAAAGGTCTAATGGGAAATAATGTTTAAATAGCATAAGAGATCTTTGGGGATTAACCTGATAGGTATGGTGATTTCTGAAAGGGAAGGGGATGTTATGAATAATAATCAACCTACGTAATAGATAAAAGAAAAGAAAGAGAACAATCTAGGAGTCATATAAGATGTGATTAATAAAGATGTTATATACCTAATTTAAGCTTAGTTGGTTTGTTGAGTAATTCAAGGTCAGCTAAATTTATATGGGATTCTAGCCCATTAAAGAGATTAGAGTAGTCTTTCCGAATAATCGTGAGGCTATTATTTTGAATAAAATGGCGGGAGCAACCAAATACATGATTACAGTCTTTATTTTATTTAACAGTCATGTTCTTACATTTATATTTTGTTCTAAGTAGAATTTATCTTGTTTAGTACAGTTGATGCTAAGAGTTAATAAATCAAATTTCTTGGACATAGGTTACGCTTGAGAAGAGTTCTCAAAGTTAGTTAGAAAAGTTGCATGTCCATTATGTAATTTTGTTGTAATTCCTATTGAGAATTTGGTGTTAAATTTTTAAAGATATGTCAAATCATATGAATGATAAAATCTATTAAAATTTGAGTTGACTAATGTCTTATAAACTTTGATGACAACATGTAAGATGCAAGAGGTTACATAAAGTAGTGCTGAAAGGTATAGTACCTCGATGAAATTGTTTAATTGAATTTACTCTACTAAAAGCATAAATATGGACTAAAATTAAAGGCATTTGCTATATAAAGATGATAGTTATCATTAGAAGAAATGATTGTATGAATTTTCTCCCCTAAAAGTGATGTGATGGAAATCATACATATTTCTATTTCATTCTTATAAGTATTTGATACTAAATTTAGATTCAAAATTATTACAATGTTTAAGGTATGATAAGAATAGATTGTTGGGTAAAAGTTGTTGATCCAAGTTTATACAAATAGGTTGTATTTATTGGATTAAATGAGACTTATGCTTAATATAAGTAGCAAGAATACAAAGTTGAACATAAAGTTACATATAAAGATATATTTATCCTTTTATGCCATGTTGGTTAAATCAACATGATGAGAATTATAAAGTTACATATAAAGATATATTTATCCTTTTGATTATGAATCATATGAAACTTGTGAAATATGTTAAGTTGAAGAATAACCAAATCAATCTTTGTTAAAAGAATGATGATGGCATTGAGTTATTAAATCTTATACATATAATGTGTTAAATGTAATAATAATTCATAAAAGTATGATACTTGTATTTTATTAGATTACAAATGACTTTTTGTGATATAGTCATGTCTATTAAATGAAATATTAAATCAACAATTGAAAATATGAATTATTATTCTCTATAAGCAATATGCCTTTACGTACTCCAGCTAAAGAGGAAATTTATACTCCCACTAACTATTTAAAATATAATTGTCCAAGAACAACTCTTGTTGGATAAGAAAATGTAATAGCTTATTTTGGAAATTAGATCTATAGAGATAGATATGGAAGTTGTTTATTAATTATAGTCTAAGTGCATAGATAATGTACTTAGTATGTTTAATATTTGAGATATTTGATACTTGTGAAGTATTAAAGATATCCATCATTCTATATATGGATTGATATTTGAGTTCAAAATTATATGGATATTAAATCTTAATTATGGTCTATTTTACTTAGAATAATATCATTTTAAGATTGGAATGGTTCCAATGTAGCAATGGTTGCTAATTAAGCCATAATACATTTTTCATTTAGTGGAAATAATTAATTGGATAAGTAAGTTCTTTAGTGAACTTGATATAGTTCGTTGCATTGTTTAGGACAGTAATGTATTGTGGAAAATTATAACCATTAGGCAAGTAAAAGGAGCTAAGGTCTCATCAAAGTTCCAAGGATGTATTTAGTCACTTTTTTTAAATTATGATGGTAATTAAGACAAAATTGTAAGATTCATGTAAATTCTCACTATAGAGAATCTTATAAAATTCTCTCACCAAACAGTAGTGGCATGATTGTCATATGGTGATATGGTATAAGATATTTAAATGGTTGACTTATTACAAATGGGAGATTATTGGTTTATGCCCTATAACCAATCGATTTGTTGTACTTTAGGGACAAAATAATTTACAAGCACACTTTATCTTGTATATATTGAGATGTATATGATAAAGTCCATGAGATAATTATATATTGCAAATGAAATTATGATAAGATTATAATTATAAAATTTATCATACATTTATGTATTATCTCTAAATTTTTCCTATTCATTATTTTATTGAGACTGGACATTAATAGAGCATTAAAAGACTAGCACACATTATATTTTTTCTTATAAAGGAACTAATCAATCTCATAGACTAAAGTGTTGAGATACTTAAACAAACATGTGGGTGCTTGTTAGAGAAGAAGTTAACTAAACTAATCTCATATGAGAAATCCATTACTTATATATCTATGGATTATGGATTTCTCATATGATGTTGAAGAGAGAAAAGTATTTTAATCAAGTTAGACTTGATTATAAATTTTGATAAACTTTATGATTAAATATGAGATATTTAATATATAAGAATTGATATGGGACATTTGTTAGTTCTTTCCCTGGTAATCTCATTACTCTATGTATCATTAAAGACTCTCTTCATGACATATAAATGCTTTGGCTAGAGATTCCCGAGTAATAACCCTGACAAGAGGCTATAGGTATCATCTCCTTTTATCAAGAGTGATGAATCCTTTATTGGCTACTCAGTTACCTTCGAATATCAATATCTGTACCCAATCACCACCCTATGAGCAACCTCTTCTTAAGGCAATAAGGAATAGTGTCAAAGCACAGGATCAATATCCAAGATATCCTTAATTACCTCAAGTTTAAAGATATTTGCACTATTGCTATGATGAGATTAATCACTGACATTTGATAAATTATCCATATGATAATCTCATAGCGGGCTATCCGATGTACTTATCACTCTTAGTAAGCATCCACATGTTAACTCTAAACATCTCATGCTTACAGTTTATGAGATCTACTATTTGATCAAATTAAGGAGTATAACATGTACTAGTCTATCCGGATTAACAATGTTCTGTCTTACTAAACCTATGAATAGGGATAATTTAAATACTAACATAATTTCACATTATAAGAATCTCTTTTTTATGACCTCATTATTATTTCTTTCATGTTATGTTTTATATCATAGACTTCATTGATTCAATTCAAGATTGATATCAATCTATAAATACCTGAACATCAAATTAATGAAAATTGTCTTTCGCTTTATTAACTAAAATAAAATTTGTACAAAAGTGTTAAAGACGATTTCCTTTAGAGCACTACTCTAACAATCTCCCACTTGCACTAAAGCTAATTGCCTTTGTATCTAATAACATAGGTGAGTACTTTTGTGTGAAAATGTAACCTAACTGGGATTTGGAGTCATCCTGGTCAGATTGAAAACTGGCATCTGTATGCTCTCTCACTATAAGGTCTCCATCTCCATATACCAAGAATACATCCTTAGTCCTTCTCGAATATTTTATGATCTTCTTCACAACCACCCAGTGACACTCACCAGGATCTGATTGATATTTGCTCATAACACTTAAAGCATACAATATATCAGGTCTTGTCTATAACATAGCATGCATAATTAATCTTATTGTCAAAGTATATGCGATTAAACTCATGCAAGTCGTTGCATCTTGTTTCTTGGGAGACATAGATTTTGAGAGTTTTATCACATGAGTTATGGGAAGAAATCCTCTCTTGACTGCTCTATGTTTAACTAAACATGTTTAACACTTTATCTTTGTAAGTAGACTATGAAAGACCTAGCAACCTCCTTGATCTATCTCTATAGATCTTTATTCCTAATATATAAGTTTCTTCTCCAAGGTCTTTCATAGATTCAAGGTATATAATTCCTACACATGTATTCAAGGTATGTAATCATATTCAATGCTATACACATACACATTACAAAATTTCATATCATTTAAAAGTAGTATTACATCTTTACATTAACATGATAATCAAAAAAGAAAACATACAATTCCCTTTATTATATATACGACCCTTCTTTAATCAAAAGATACATTCAAAGGTACTTTGAATCTTAGCTGTTGGCCTTGGTCCCTGCAGATGTTCCTTGTACCTATACAGATTATCACCCGTGCTAAGCTTGAAAGCTTAGTGGAGAAAACATTTAGTTTGGATGACCACTCACAGCAGTCATCTATCAAGTACAAACATTCAGAAATATCACAACTCATATACCATAAATTCACATTCCTAAACCAAAAATTGATATTTAATGCTTATGTAAACAATGATGACATACTTAGGCGAAGTACATAATGCAAATATGCTTTAATATATTATCCATATACTGAAAATGCACATTTATAAGTTGAACATTGATACTCAATGCTTATTGATAGGAATTATCAATATAATTGCTCATCATTACAATTCATCATTACAACCCATACAAATGCTCATCAATACCAAATATTCATGTTGTCATGTTGAATTTCTTATTTATATCTCTTAGCTTTATTTTTGTGGTAGGCCTGCATATTTTCTGTGGGTGTGGATAAAGGGTGCTATGGATATTCGAAGATATCAAACTATGGATAGCCGAAGGTATCGAACTGTGGACACCGGTGTTGTCAAACTATAGCAGCTGCACTGTAACCCTATAGGCATGCTTATTTATCCACCACTAAGACAATAGAGCAGGCACTGTAATGCTTCCTTTAATCATTTTCCAATTTCACAATTTATATATTGACAAGTCATATGATATACATTTCAAGTCATAAAATATATATTTGTTTTCGTACATGCAAGTCATAATTCACCACCATTTGAAGGGTATCAAAATCAGACTTGTATAATTATACTATACACATATGAGTAATGAATATGCATACAAATTATTTATTTACATGTAAATTTTCTTGGAATGCATTATGCTCAACTTATATTCCAATGTTTAATCACCAAATTCACATATGGTAAGTCCTACTTCATTTATTTCTAGATGTTTGAAAATTTTCATACAAATTCAATAAGGTTTGGATAAGATGCGGTAGCAATCGGAAACAAAAACATTATTTGTAATTTTTTCAATTGAGAGTTAAATTTTTTACTGTTTTCAATTTAGTAATTATTTTTAAAAATTAATATAAATTAGGTCAAAATTTATTTATGTTAATATGATTAATAAATGAATATTTGCATGCTATTTGATAGACACGCTATATTAGTAAAATAACTTTTTGAGTTGATTTATATAACTTTTTAAAAGGTTAATCACTAAATTTAAAATTTTAAAAATTTTGACATTAAATTAGAAAATATTAAGTATTATTTAATTTGTTATCACTTATATATATATAGAACACTCAGGTGGCTTTTGTTATTGCAAAGAGATTCATGTGGTCTAAATTTGGAACCTAATAGCAATTATTTTTTCTCTTTTATCATTCTTTCATCAAATTTTTTAACTGTCAGCACCTACATCATATTGCTTTCTCTCAACGTTTTTCAATTATAGTAAGTAATTTCAACAAATAATTATGTTAGTTTATCAAATTATATTTGGAATTTCATGAACTTCGATATCTGGAAAAAAATGAAAAATTTTAGGTAATATAAGGAAATTCATATTCTCGTTACTTTTGGGATCAAATCATCTGTGGCCATAATTCTGTGTCAACTCTATTCCGGACGATCCCATCCACACATTACTCTTAGTTCCACATATTTGTGTGAATGAAGTCATCTAGATCAGGATTAGCACAGGGTTAGGGACAATGAGGATCTAGTTCAGTTAATCTTAACGCTACAGAACTTTTTTGGAAGTTTAGAACATAACGGTGCCTAGTTAATTAATTAAGTCTAATTTGTCTTCTTCTCCTTTCCAGTTTCAATTCAATCTAATCTCGACGAATTCTTTGAGGAACGTAATGGCAGAAAAAAAAAAAAAAAGGAATGGAGTTACAGCTTCAAAAAGAGTAAGCGTTACCTAGATAAGAAATTATTGATGGTAAAAACTGCTACTACTCGTAGTACAGCATATTTATTATATTAAAGACAGACAACAAGCAGCTTGATCTTGGAAGCTAATCAGGATCCACTGCGGCTCACTGTTCCCTTGAATACATAAAGAGAATCTCCATCTTCAACGCCGTGCCACCGGAGACTACGAGTGTCACGCATGATCCGCTGCTTGTGTATGAACAGGTAATCGTCTTGAGGAAGAATTTTTGTGCTCAAAAGAAGTTGCCTTAGCTCATTAACACAGGTTGAGTCCTTAATTTCCATTGGAATGCTTGCTGCATTGAGTAAAGAAGAAGTTTGCACCACTATGTGCAACTGGGATCCGGGAGGATCTTCCCTTATACGACCCATTGCCTTAAGGAACACTATGATCTCAGAGAATTCTTTGATCCCATACTCTGTTAGATAGCGAGAATGATCTTTGAGTTCAATCCCAGAAAAGAAAAGTGACATTCTTTTGATTGGAGTGCCTTCAACAATATGAATCTTTTCTTTTAAACTACCAACAGTGTCTGTTGCATCCACTTGTATGACTATCTGCTTAGATGACAAAGTCACTACGACTTGGATCTCATTGTAATGATTGTTAAATGCAGGCGGTGTAAACATAGGTTTGATGGTTAGCTCGATCTTAGTACCTTCGGTGACAATGGGGTAGTCTTCCATGTCTAGCCCATCAAACAGCTCCCAACCAGACACAGCAAGAGTTTGAGCAGTTACAGGGATAGCAAGGAGTTGTTCTATCTTAGCCTTGATGTCAAGAACAGGTTCTTGCATACCAACTTCAAGGGGAAGTTCCTGTCCCCAAGCAATGACCGCCACTTGCATCTGTCTTTAAGATGAAATCTCAGTACCTTTTAAGTAGGTTTAAGAGTAAAACAGGTTGCTCTGGGATCATAATAAGAAGAAAAAGGCAGTGCCATTTAAATGATTTAACTTCACCATGCAGGCATTTTGTACAAAGTCCATAATCATGATTCATGTGTACACTACGCATACGATATATGTTGAGGGTAGCACAACAAATGCACCTCATTCTCCGTCGCTCCTTCTCTTTCCCACAACCACATTAGAACATGAGGTGTTTGGTTTCTTGTTTTACATAAACATGAACTTAGCATGCGGTAACAAACTTTGGGGACACAAAGGAGTGAGGACTTCAGCTGGAGCTGGGAAATTATGACCATATATCTATTTGCTAATTTGATATCTATGACTTAAGATTATGCACCTTTTTATATTTTTCGCTAGCATGCCTTCATGAATTTAGCTGTTACGTTCATAATTAATCACAATCATGTTAACTTTTACATTGTAAAGTGCAACTTTTATGTAATTAAATAATACTTAATAAGCAATTCAAATTAATAATGAATATGATACGTTGGTCTGTGACACTCCAACTTTCTTTAATCACAATTTTTACAAATTGTTACACAATTTCACCATTAATTACTAAAATCCTCATTCGTCTCAAAAATGATATTCAATGGTCATAAAATTGTATGTACAAGCATAACTAGAACTGTCTTATTCAAAAGTATATATAATAAAATAACTTTACTCAATTTGATTTACTAGCTTCACTTGGACTCCATACTATCAATCACATGCATGCATTGAGATTATTGCAATCCCTGTAACTCCTAAAAAATAATATAGTGGCAAGAGGTAGGCTTCCAACTCAATAAGGATAACCTAACAATAATCTTAAAATGAAGTAATAAAATATATATTGAAATTATGCAAATGATAAAATATAAATATAATACTAAAAATATACAAGCAATGCTCAGCCTTTCAAAATACTCAATTAACATCGAAAATTTTATTATTTCTAATGATTTATACTAAAATTATTTTATTATTACTATTTATGTTTTGCCTTCTTATTAACTGAATTAAGTGGGTCCTGCTTAACCTACTAGACTTACATTTATGGTCTTTGGACTCATCTTTTCTCATTATAATCACTTACTAAGTCAAAATGAAATTAATTGTGTAAATATCGGTACAATATACCTCAATCTCTCAATCTAATCTAGTACCCCGGTATCACTTTAATACCTAGTCATCGACACAAAATATCCCTAAGCCTCAGTATACAACTATTCTACAGACAGGTACCTAACCACAATTCGCTCATATCTCAATTGCTCATTAATCTATGACCATCAAATATAGCCTATTCTAGGTAAGCCACCAATTCACAATTTTGACAGTCTAATCTTGAACCATTATAAACTAGTCTTTATATAATTTAATGAACGTGATTCATCTTACCCTAATATTCTTAACTATACACACACAATTAAGAATTTGACTTTTTTCTTCTAATTGATAGTAAATACACATCATAACACGTAATAAAATATAGACACGGAATATTTTATACCTTATCAATTATTTATTTAATAAATAAATTTCTTAAAAATTTATACATTTTAGAAATTCACATATTTAATTATTTATCAATAATTTTATTAATTACAATTCAAAATATGATTCACCATAAAATAATTTATTAATTCATAATTTTAAGGACCGTACACAATTATAAGGGTATATTTTAAGGTTATCCTTACCTGATTTTTGAGCTTAATTATTTGATTGGTCCTATCTACTCCCTAATCCATCTTCCGTACCTAGACATTATAAAATTCTATTAGACTTGAAAAATTTCAACCTAATTACCCTTAACAATTCAAAATTACTCCTTTCTTACCACTTTATTCTTAATTATTAAAATTTTCTTAATTTGTCTTACCATCATATTTACTACAATACGCTTAATTATCAAAATTCCTATTATACCTATGCATTCTTTTATTATTGTTAAAATATCCTTATAGGAATCAAATTCCAATTTTACCCTTAAATATTCATATTTCCTATTTTGTCCCTACATTAATCTTAAAGTTTTCGAAGTACCCAATTTTCTTCTTTTCTTTTTTTAAATGTCTTTTTCTTTTCTACTCCAATGTCACCTTCACCTCTCTTCCTCAACTCATTATTTTCTCATTTTTCTAGCCACTTTTCTCCATTTTTATTTTTTTCAATCACTTCAAAATTGTTATCATAAACAATCATAACATAATTCCAAGTAGAAACTAACTTAGGATGATTGAAAATCACAAATAAAAGGAATGGAATTTTGCTGGAATCTTACCTATATGAAGTTCTATACCTTTCTAGCAGATTTTTGGGTTGTTAATCTACATAATTTTCTCTCTAATATACTACAAAATAAACAAAATGAGGAAATAAAGAAGAAAAGTTCATTTGCAGGAAAAAGATATTGTTTGTGTACACTTAGTAGCTAGAAATAAGGAGAATAAGAACAAGAGGAAGTTGTTTTCATTGATTTTCTTCCCAATTACTTTGCTTATATATATATATATATATGGTTGGGTTGGGTTTTACTAAAGTTGGATTTTTTGTGGGCTTTACCTCAGAATGTTAACAAATGAGTATACTAATGTCAAGATTTATCCTCTACTTCCTAAGTAGCCTTTATCAAAGAACGATAATGACTCCACTAAACTCATGCCAACAGAATCTCCCATCTCCTTAATTTCCTAATCTGTCTATCTGAAATTTCTAATGACTCCTGCTTATAAGTTATACCCTTTGTATCCTCGATAAAATATAGCTAGGATCCCGTTGGTACCTTCTCAACATCGACATATGGAACATATCATGAATCTATGATAACTCAGGAGATAAGGCTAATTTGTAAGCTAAAAGTCCTATATGCTATACAATATTATATGGCCTGATATATCTCAGACTCAAATTCCCTCTCCTACCAAACCTCGAAATCCCCCTCTAATGTGATACTCAAAGAAATACTATATCTCTAGCATCATACTCCATCTCCCGATAATGTTGATCAGTATAACTACTTTGTCAATCTTAAGCTACCTTTAAGCATCACTTTACCACCTCTATTTTATTCATAGTCTCTTAAACCAACTTTGGTCCTTCCATCAATCTAGTACCCTTTATAGCCTAACATATCGGATCTCTACATCGTTTGCCATATAATTCCTGAAATGGTGTCATACTATTGATAGACTGATAATTTTTATTATATAAAAACTCCATCAAAGATAGATATCTATCTCAATCACCCTCAAAATTTAGCACATATGCTCTCATCATATCCTCTAGTTTTTGAATTATACACCCTAATTGTCCATCTGACTAAGGGTGAGTCCTTCAATTCAACCTAGTCCGTAAAACCACCTATAAACGCCTCCATAACTGGGAAGTAAACTACAAAACTTGATTTGATATAATAGATACTAAAACCCCATGTAACCTCACAATCTCATCAACATATAACTTAGTGAGCTTGTCTAAGGAGTTTGTCTACTGTACAAGTAAGAAATGAGTTTATTTGGTTAACCTATCTCAAAATGAATCATGTCGACATCTAGTCCTTGATATCACTACCACAAGATATCCATTGTAATCATCTCTCAGATCTATGACAAAATGGTTAAGTGTCTTAGTTTCCCTACATGTGCTTGATGTTCCTCGACACAATCTCTACCACATCTTTCTTCATTATTGGCCACCAGTAATAAGGTCTTAGGTTCTGATACATTTTTTTGTAGTACTAGGATGTATAGCATATGGTGCACTATAAGCTTCCCTCAGAATATCCTCTCATAATCCATTTATGTTTAACATACAAATCTGCCTCCTAATTACCAACACTCCATGTTCTCTTATTGAAAAGTTAGTCTTCCTACTCTGTTGCACTCTCTCTCTTATCTGCATCAAATAATAATCTTGAGATTATGCCTGTCTAATCCTATCTCTCAAATATAGCTAAACCTATAATGTCACAAGTAAACAATTCCCATAATCAATCTCCAATCTTATGTCTATTGCCCTCAACTCCACTAACGGTGTCATATTATGCCAGTTTAAACTAGCTATCATGCCTGAGCTTTTCCTGTTGAAATCATCTACCATTAGATTAGCCTTCCTTGAATGGTAACAAATAGTACAATCATAATCTTTATATAGCTCGATTCATCTTCTATGCCTTAAGTTTAGCTCCTTTTGAGTCAAGATATACTTAAGGCTTTTGTGATGTATAAGGATTCAGAATGTCTCCCCATACAAATAGTTTCTCCAAATCCTAACAGCCTGCATAATCACCAACAATTCTAGATCTAGGGTGGGATAGGTCAGCTCATGCAATCTTAATTGATGAGAAGCATAAACTATCACTTTCTTATGTTGAACTAATACATAGCCCAAAGCTATCTTTAAAGCATCAGTATATACCTGAAAACCTCCTCCACTCAACGATAGCACCAAAATTAGGCTAGAAGTTAATCTTTGCTTAAGCTCCTCAAAGCTCTCTCGCCACAACTTAATCTATTAAAACTAAATTCCTTTCTTCAACATCTTAGTCAATGAGCTATTTATCATAAAAAATCCTTCTACAAATCAATAATAATACGCAATAAGTAACAAAAAACTCCTTAGGTTTGATTTTTTTCTAGGGCACTCACACTTTATAATTGCCTTTACCTTAGCAAGATCAAGCATCATTTCCTATTAGGAAGCCACACGCCTAAAGAAAACTACTCGCTCCATCCAAAACTCACACTCACTTAACTTGGCACATAATTGTCTCTCTTTTAGAATCAATAACACAGCCCTTAAATGTTACTCATGATAATTTTTACTACTTGAATATACCAGTATATCATCAATAAACACTTTTACAAACCGATCCAGATACTTTTGAAAAATCTTATTCGTTAGTGTCATAAATGTAGTTAGTGCATTAGTCAACCCGAAAAGCATCACTAGTAACTTATAGTGGCTATACTGATTATAAAATGCTGTTTTGGAAATACTTTACTTAGTTGTCCTCAATTGTCAGTATCCCGATCTCAAGTCAATCTTGAAAAATATGATAGCTCCCCTAAATTGATCTAAAAGATCATCTATCATAGATAATGGGTATTTGTTCTCCATTTTCACTCTATTTAATTGTTAGGAATTAATGCAAAGTCTGATACTGCCATCTTGTTTCTTCATTAACAACACTAAAGCTCCCCAGGGTGATGTACTAAGTCTAATGAATTCATTTTTCCAATAACTAACTAGTTTTTTAATTCATGTAACTTAACAGTAGCAATCTTGTAAACTAGAATAGAAATGAATGTAACTCTGGCATAGTATCAACAGTAAAATATATCTCCTATTTAGGGGTCAACCTGATAAATCATCCAAAGATATCTTTGAAAACTCCCTCATCGTAGGATATCCTCTAACCTAGGACTCACTTCCCTTGTATCTATAATATGAGTTAGATATACCTATTCCATCTAGTATCAACTATCTAGCAATTATGGTCGAGATCACACATGCTAGAAACACTCTATGATCCCCCATAAATATCACCTTTGGTTTACCCAAAGACTCTATCATCACCTCCTTTACATAACAGTCCATTATAGCTTGATGTTGTACTAACCAATACATCTTAATAATTACATCAAATTATCTAAAATCCATCATTATAAAGCCAGTTGATAGCTTTACTCCACCAATAGTCTAGCGCATCATCTGAAAGTACAACATCATCTGAGGTGGAGCTGACATTTCTCCTCTTACTCGATACACTTTGGCATTCCCCTAATCAGGCACATCTAGAGCATGAATCAAATTACCTGATTCCCTAGTCTACACTGGGCCAATAGTATCATCTCCTGAAATCATCCTAGATCAGATAATGATATATTGTTAGTTTTTTTACTTAATTTGTCCCTAAAAACATAAACTTACTTTGATACCACCAAAATGTGACATTATAAAATTCTTAAAGCACACTTTGTCCAAATCTTTCCATAATTGGATCATCTATTACAAAAATCATCATTAGTCTGAAAAATGATGTTTATTAGTTTAAAAATTTATATGTACAAGGATAACCATTTGAACTGTCACATTTAAAAATTGGATTAATTACTTTAAAAAAGCCCAAACTTTCCTTAAATTTTCAATTATAGTCTAAACTTTAAAAATGGTAATAAAATGCTCAAACTTTCAATTTTTTCAATTCTAGCTAGACATTAGTCTTATCATTATCTTTGTTGATGATCCTCACTAATAAGATATGTCAGCATCATTAGGAAAAGCTTATCTGATTAGCGAAATGATGTCATTTCTTGACGGTAGTAAAATAATGTCTTTTCAACTACAACTCAGATCTTTGTCTCTTCTTTGTCAATCATTCCTGGAATCACTAACTAAAATCCCTAATTTGTAACCTAAAATCCCCCAACGTTCATAAAAGAGTGATTTCACATGTGGGTGTTTTTTCTATCGCAAAGTTAATTGCTCTATCAAACAAATAAATATTTTTTGTGATTTTGTGCATGAGTGCTTCATAAGAGAGTGATTTCTGCGGATGCAAGCCTTCGGTTGCTCAATTTATATTTGAAAGCCTTCGATTGCTTAATTTAAAGGAATAAAAAAGAACTAAACTGGTATATCTCTTTCAAAGTTCTCTAAATGATTAGTTGATAGACTTTTATGTTTTATTTTGATTCCTATAAATTGATTCTACCAGTTCAATTGATGAGTTTAGACTTTTGATGTCCTCTATAAGAATATATTGATAGCTTCTTCAATTGTTAGGTCATTTGGTTTTCTCAAAGTTTATATTAATCTCATGCTACTAGATTGCAAGAGTCATCAATCATATAGTACTCTGGTCCATAATTTAAAAAACATTGTAACGATGGAGGAATCGAAAATATCATGTTTCGATGAAGGAATCGGTTTCCGTGAACAAATCATGGGTATTCCGATGCTTGACTTCAAGATTTTTGGTCCTCTGACATCTCACTCTTCCTCTTACACTTTAGGAGGTTTGTCACTAAATTTCGGTCCCTGCTACTTTTATCAGTGCTACTTCCTTATTTTGCATTGAAGAAGTATACATCTCTATCTGTCTATAGTTCAAATTGCCTACTTTTGCAATTCTATAAAACTAACCTACACCAATCCAATTCTATACCTAAGTGAGTAAGTACTATATCTTCCCCTTTCAGTTCAAACAACTTAGCTTCATAGGCTATATAAAAAAAGTAAACTTTTATTAGTTTGATTTTTAGCAAAAGAATATACCATTGCCTTTGCAATAGGTTCTTTTCCCTGTTTTTCTTTAATGCCACCATTATACGTAATTAGCGCATATGAACTGACCTAGGATGAAGTAGAAGGGAGAAATTATGAGCTTTTATTATGGTCTTAGCATTCTTTTCCATGACAATTTCAATGTACATGACTAATGTTCAACCCTCTTCCTTCATTCCTATAACATTTGGATGAAACATGTAAAAGTTGATACTCATTTTGTATCCATAGGTTGGTGTTTTTATTGAGGAACCCTTCTCAATGTTAGCCCTTGATGACTTTTGTAGTTTGGTTAAGAGCAACATCTAGGAAGTAGTTAAAAGTGAGAAAGCAAGAAAGGATCATTCTTATCACCATTCAAATGGTTGGCCTAATTCCTAAGTAGACATGAGCCTTGCTTTGAATTATCTTCACAAACTTGAGTACTGAAAAAGACACCTCTCAAATCTGCAAAGCTTCCAGTCTCCCTTACTGTTGGGACCCGATCTAGAGACCGGATCCCAATCGAAAAATAGAAGCCGGAAACGAAAAACATAACGCAAAGCGAAGCACAAATTTAAGCGAAGGCGAAAAGACAAATGAGCGGAACGAATTACAAAGCGAAACAAAAGGCGAAACCGAAAGCAAATCGAATATCAAAGCGAATACACATAATCGAATACGAAAATGCACCGAATAGAATCATAAAGCGGAGACCAAGCGAAAACGAATCGAATTTAATACGAAAGCGAATCGGATACAAAGTGGAATCGAACACGAATAACAAAACGGCTAGAAACGGAAACATATTCCGACATCCGTAGCAAATATGATAGACAACTTATCGCGTTGGAGACCTTAGACTTAAATATCCGGTATAAATTTTTTTTTCTTTTCTTTATTCATTAGTCAAACTCATACAAAGCAATCTTATGTCCCCCTTTTCTAGGACATTTTCCTCAATCAAATTTCAATTCATACAAACTTCTCATACATGCAAACAAATCCCAAAATCCATCTTTTAAACATCTAATTCTTATTTTTATTCTTTTTCAACTTATTATCTAACGAAATTTCGGCAGCATAACGGCTGCTATTTAATAAACCCAAAACCTGCAAGGGTTTAAAACAACACTTCTATAATTTCCAATCAATCACACAAACATCAAAATCCACCGGACCCTCCGTCCGGGATCTCAGCATAAACAAACGCACTCTTATATCTAAAGCATTTCAATAAGTATCAATCTTTAATCAGAGTCATCCACACACATCCCAATCATGATCATAAACAAATCCCATAACTCATTTCCATACACAATTTCATAACTCTTATACATTCTGAAATGACTGATTGTCATACATAAAACCGATACACAAATCCCAAATATATAAAACACAAAACAAACGAAATGAAACATAAGTCTTGACCTTCTTCCATCCGATCTCCTTCTCGAAACCTGGAGATGGGGATGAAAGGGGGGTGAGCACAAAGCTCGTGGATAATATGTTTATTCAACGAACAATAAGCAAAAACCCTTTTTCAAAACGTTTGCCATTTTTAAACATTTTACAAACGGAAATTTATCAAAAGCTCATCCTTTTAACTTTTTAACTTTTCACAATCACTCATAAACAATTTCGAAAGTTTCAAAGTTGAAAGCTCACTTTTTCATTTCTAAATTTTCTCCAATTTTTCATAAATCATAAATCATAAGCAATTTCAAAAGCAACATGAATGCAATCACATAAAATCACAAATCAAAACATAAAACATATCAAACGGTTTGGGTCGGTCCAAAACGGAACGTACTGCACATTCCCACAAAGCGGTCCTGTGCAGCCGTGAACAGAACGTACTACACTTTCCCGCATAGCGGTCCAGTGTAGCCGTGAAGGGAG
>JAOSBK010000006.1:30212831-30229315 GCA_027568895.1 Erythroxylum shatona | reverse complement strand
TGCTTCTTGAATCTTGAAAGAAGCAGTTATTCAGTTGAGTTCTGTAACTAACTCAAACTGATTCTTGATTCTGACGTGGTTTGCTTCCGTCTGCTTTTCTTCCGTCTGCTTTTTCTTTCGTCTACTTTTCTTCCGTCTGCTTTTCTTCCGTCTGCTTTTTCTTTCGTCTGCTTTTCATCCGTCTGTTTTTCTTCGTCTGCTTTTCATCCGTCTGCTTTTTCTTTCGTCTGCTTTTCTTCCGTCTGCTTTTCTTTCGTCTGCTTTTCATCCGTCTGTTTTTCTTCGTCTGCTTTTCATTGTCTGTTTTTGGCTTCCGTCTGCTTTTGGCTTTCATCTGCTTTTGGATTCCTTCTGCTTTTCATTATTATTTGTACTTCATCAAAATCATTTATGTAAAGTCATTTTGACTTAACATATACTATCTCCACATGTGCCATAGTAGACATCTTACTCAGTGCATCCGCTACTACATTAGCTTTCCTCGAGTGGTAGTCTATCATCAAATCATAATCTTTCAATGGCTCTAACCACCTTCTTTGTCTCAAATTTAACTCCTTTTGGCTCATCAGATACTTAAGACTCTTGTGGTCTGTAAACACCCTGGGAGTGACTCCATATAAGTAGTCTCTCCTTACCTTCAATGCAAAAATTATGGCAGCTAACTCCAAATCATGCGTAGGATAATTCATCTCATAAGGCTTTAATTGCCTAGAAGCTTAAGCAATCTCTTTATCACCTTACATCAACACCCAGCCCAATCCTTTTCTTGAGGCATCATTATACATTGTATATCCATCACTACCCAAAGGCAAAGTCAAAACTGGCGCAGTTGTAAGTTTGTTCTTCAATTCCTTAAAATTGCTCTAGCACTCCTCTGTCCATACAAATTTCTAATTCTTTTTTGTCAATTTGGAAAGTGGAGCTACTATTATCAAAAAGCCCTCCACGTACCTTCTATAATACCCGACTAATCCCAAAAAACTTCTCACTTCAATTACATTCTTAGGTGCTTCCCATTTTACAACCGCTTCTATCTTCTTCGGATCCACATGTACACCTTGTGTTGAAATCACATGTTCAAGAAATGTCACTTCCTTTAGCCAAAATTCACATTTGTCGAATTTGTCATACAACTCATTCTTCCTCAATGTCTCTAAGGCAACCTTCAAATATTCATCATGCTCTTTGTCACTCTTAGAATAAACCAATATATCATCAATAAAGACAATGATAAATTGGTTTAAGAATAACTTAAAGACTCAATTCATCAACTCCATGAAAGCTGCAGGTGCATTCGTTAACCTGAAAGGCATAACCAAGAACTCAAAGTGGTCATACCATGTTCTAAAAGTAGTCTTTAATACATCAGACTCCTTTATCCTTAATTGGTGGTAACATGATCTCAAATCTATCTTAGAAAAGACCTTTGCCTCCTACAACTAATCAAACAAATCATCCATACGTGGGAGTGGATATCTGTTCTTAATGGTGACATGGTTAAGTTTCCTATAATCCACACACATTCACAATGATCTGTCTTTTTCTTCACAAAAAGGACTGAAGCTCCCCAACGTGAAGAGCTCGACCTAATATAAACTTTCTCCAATAAGTCTTCCAATTGCTCCTTAAGCTCCTTCAATTCCACCGGAGCCATTTTATAAGGCGGAATCAAAATTGGCGTTGTGCCTGGAAGAAGCTCAATGGGAAATTCAATTTCCCTAGGTAGTGGTAGTCCTAGTAACTCCTTGGGAAAGACATCTAGGAATTCCATGACTACTAGTATATCTTCTAACCTCCCTCTATCTGCCCTCGTGTCTACCACATAAGCTAAAATGCTTCATACCCTTTCCTTATCATTTTCTCTGCCATCAAAGATAAAACAATCCTCGATGAGCTAAATTTTGTATCTTCCATAAACATCACCTTTCTTCCATTAGCCAGCTCAAACTCCAATGTCTTCTGTTTGCAATCTAAGTTGGCATTATATTTCTCTAAGGCATCCATACCCAAAATTACATCTAATCCTCCCATCTTCAATGGCATTAAATCCACTACTATGTGTCCCCCATCAATATGTATCTCATAGTCTTTATAAACTTGATTGATCATGATATGCTAGCCTATTGGATACTCCTAATTAAAGTACTCACCATCAAAGGAGTATCCAATGGGCTCAAATCTCTACCGTACATAGGTCTACCCGATGAAATAAAGAGGTGGGTAGAACCCAGATCGATCAAAACAATCATATCACATCAAATAATTTAATCATACTAGTCACATCTTCTAGAGCGGTCTCTGCGTCCTCCCGTGTCATAACAAACACTCTAACTGGTGCTTGCTCTCTTAGTCTTCCTAGATGATTCACCCTCTTAGATGCATTAGAGCTACCCACTTCAGTTACAGTCTTATGCCCCATTGCCTCAGTTCTCTTTGAAGCTTGCATCTATGTGCCCTCTCTTCTTACATATTGCAGACACTCTCTAGCCATGTGCCCCTTCTCTCCACATTTGAAACAAGCTGCAATCAACCTGTAGCATTCCCCTTCATGAAACTTGCCACAATGATCGCACTTAGGTACAAAAGACTTATCCCCTTCTCCTCTTCTATTGCCTCTCATCGTTGAGGCTTGATAAGAAACAGTAGGAGTCCTCGTCTGCTAAACCTGCTTGCCCCACTGCTCCTCTCCTCAAATTGCACAGGGAAAGTCTTGGCACTCCTTTCAGGCATAGAAGTACCACCTCCCCTCTTGAAATGTTCTCTTCCCTTTCTCTTTTTGCTCACGGTGCTCTTTATGTTATCAATGTTCTTAACCATCAGAATCGCTTCAACCAGTTATTAAAAATCACAAAAATTTTACACCACCACTTTCTCTCTAATAGCTAGATGCAATCCTGCTTCAAATCTTCAGCACTTAGTCACTTCGCTCATCATTAACTCAGTTGCATATCGAGTCAATTGTGTAAATCGGTGCTCATATTCACTCACCGTCATCTCCCTCTAGGTGAGACTCAGAAGCTCTCTCTACTTCTACTGAACATACACTTCAGACAGGTACTTCTTCTTATAAGCAACTAAGAAGTCCTTCCATGCTAGCACTGGTGGTCTTATCTAGCTCCCTAGCACATTTTCCCACTAATGCAGAGCATCTCCCTATAGCAAGCTTGAAACATACATAACTTTCTCATCATCCTCAGACTCCATATGATCTAGTATCCTCTCGGTCTTTCTCAACCAGGTCTCAACTTCTTTTGGATTCGTTGTCCCATAGAAATCCATTGCCCCATACTTCATGAGCTTATCAAACTATTTCCTCTTCTTGACTGGGACCGGAGCAGAAGATTGTGGCGTCTGGCCCATGGCCTGAGCAAATGCCTGAAACATCCTCGGATCTAATGGAGTATGCACTTACTCCTGCAGAAGAGGAGACTCCTGCGTCTATGATCGAATGGGCTCACTACCTCACCCTACATAAGCCTCAATATTTCCTGGGGCTACAGACTCATCAGTACTCTCCTCTCTTGTCAAAGAGTCAGGTGCAATTGATCCTTGTAGAACTCCTCGTGTCCTTCTACGAGGTGGCATCTTACTCCTTCAATGTAAACACTAATGATTAGCTACATTTCATTTTAAAATCCTAATCCTGACATGTATGCATGACATGTCACTTAATGTAATTCAATCAATTCACAATGCAATAAGTAATCACATAATATAATAATTTATCCTACTATGCATTCTAAGCCTAGGAGAAACCTAAGCTCTGATACCATAAGATGTTGGACCCTGTTTTTAGAGCCCAACAATCGCTCTGATACCACAAGATGTTAGACCCCATTTTCGGAGCCTAACAATCGCTCTGATACTAAGCAATGTTGGACCTCATTTTCGAAGCCAAACATTCGGAGTCAAAAGATGTTATCTTTATTAACCCATATTTTTGGAGTCTAACTCTCTCTCTCCTATACCACAAGATGTTGGGCCCTATTCCCAAAGCCCAACTATCATTCTGGAGTCAAAAAGCATGAGCGAGTTTTCTTGTAGGTTTACTCTAATGAACCCTCACTTTGCCATCATCTCACAAGGGTGGCTTACCCACAGTATCCCATCATCAATATCACAATTTGACTTCTTCAAGCCAATTGTAGCTCTATGCCTCTAGTTTATTTTGAAACATGAACCTTCTCATTCGGATCTGTATAGCTCAAAATATGCTTACAATCTAAAATGTGTTCATAACCTAGTTATGCCCCTCCGACCAATCTCTCATTTTCCTTCCATCAATCTCTTTCAAATAGATCCCAAATGCAAAAAATTTTATTGAGAGATAGGAAAATGTGTTGGGAATCTATTTCTTTAAAAATCACTTAATTTCAAGGTCGAGTTATAATGACCAAAAGAATCAACCATGCTCATGTCTTCAATCACGCTGTACCTATCTCGAAACAATTAGTATAAATTTCACTAAAGCATTTGGCTTAAGGTTTTCTTTGAATGGTTTCGAAGAGGACTTCCAGATCTCCAACTTTCATAAAGACACTGAAGGCAAATTCTATCATCTAGAGGGTAAGAAAATAGGACCAGACGATATGACGTCATCACCAGACGATATGACATTATCAGACGATACGTCCTCACTAGACGAAGTGCCCTCACCAGACGAAGCGCTCTCACCAGACAAAGTGCCCTCATCAAATGAAGCGTCCTCACTAGATGAAGCATCCTCACAAGACGATACGTCCTTGCCAGACAAAATGTCCTCACCAGACGAAGCGTCCTCATAAGACGATACGTCATCACCAGACTAAGCATCCTTACAAGACGATACATTCTCATCAGATGAAGTGTCCTCATAAGATGATGGGCCCTCACTAGATGACATGTCATCACTAGATGATACGTCATCACCAAACAAAGCGTCCTCACTAGACGATACGTCCTTACCAAACAAAACGTCCTCACAAGATAATTCGTCCTCACTAGACGACACGTCATCACCAGATGATACGTCTTCACCAGACAATACGTCCTATACTCCTAAGCATCTCCACTTATAAGGACCATAACTTTTGACTCTGATAGCCAAAAATTTCATACTATATACTATTGGAAAGCTAGAAAGATAAGCTACAACTTCCTAGAAGATAACTTTGACTAATTTTGTAACATCCCATCACTTGTGGGAGGCTAGAATAGTAAATATGAGTGATTAATGAGAGCTTAGAAATGCATTTTTCATGCTCATACATAATATGGCATACAAATACACATGAGTAGTGAAGGTTTTTGCACATCAAAATAATTATACATGCATTCATGAATAATTCCATATATAATTTGATTGAGTTGTGATTTCTGGGAAATTTTGAGAACTTTGAATTTATTTATATTGGAAATTTTATTGATTAGTGGAATTGTTTTATTTTTTAATTTTGTTAAATTTAGGAAAAATAGAAAAAAATCAAAAGAAGATTGGAGGTAGTTAGATTGTAAAGATAAGAGTTTAAAGGAGTTAGTTTCGAAAGAAACTTAGTTAGAGTTAGACCTTAGGAAAAGTGACAAGTGTAAAGTTGCCTTTATTAATTGTTAGAAGTGAGTTTGGGTTATCCGAGAGTTAAAAAGGGTTCTTTTCCTATGTCCTTTCCTTGTTATCATCTTCTTCGAATTTTTTCCCATACACAGAGTTTTCCATCAAACTCCTTCTAAGAGTTAACTTTGATTTTTCGTATCCCTCACCACTTCCTCTACTGCTAAGTGTTTCTTCTGCCTTAAGAACAACCAGAAGTTGGTTAGTGTTCATAGTGGTTTACGTAATTTTGGAGTCTTCAATAAGTAAGTAGTGAATAAAATTGTTAGAGTTGTGGATTTTTGAAATAAAGTTAATGATTTATTGTCAGTGCATGATCAGGGCATTTACGTATATTTATATTCTGAACACCTTGTTAAGGGGATGAAAATTGGGGATATGGTGTTATCTAGTTTTGATGGATTGTTAGTAATTAGGTATTGTGGAAATGGTTCTTGGAGTTGAAATAGCAATGAAATGATGTATAGGATTAGTGTAGAGAGTTAGATATGGAAAGGTGATATGCTCTATTCTTGACTGAGCATGTATGAATATATAGGTGTTTATATGAGAGTTGATGAAGACTTAGAGATGTTCAAGAAAAGGGTTTTTGAGTTGAGGAGTATAGATAGTATCGTTTGTGATGGCGTCATATCGTCTGTGATGACGCCATATCGTCTATGAAGAAGTATTGTCTTAGGTTGACTTCTGCTTTATCTTAAGTTGACCATCTGTATCATCTTAGGTTGACTTCTACTTCATCTTAAGTTGACCATCTCTATCGTGACTTCTACTTCGTCTTAAGTTGACCATCTGTATCGTCTTAGGTTGACTTTTACTTCATCTTAAGTTGACTATATGCTTCATCTGCTTTATGCTTCGTCTACTTTTTTCTTCATCTGCTTTCTGTTTTGTCTGTTTTTTGCTTCGTCTACTTTCTGCTTCGTCTGTTATCTACTTCGTCTGCTTTTTACTTCATCTGCTTTCTGCTTTGTCTACCTTTTCCTTCAGCTGCTTACTGTTTCATCTGCTTTTGCTTCGTCTGCTTTTTGCTTCGTCTGCTTTCTGAATTGTCTACCTTTTGCTTCGTCTACTTTTTATTTTGTCTACTTTCTACTTCATTTGCTTATTACTTCGTCTCGTTTCTACTTAGTCTGCTTTCTGCTTCGTCTGCTTCTGCTTCGTTTGTTTTCTGCTTCGTCTACTTTTGCTTCGTCTGCTTTCTGCTTCGTATACTTTCTGCTTATATGACTGAAACTTCTTCTTCCATACACTATTGTCTAATGCTATCGTCTGGTTTGTTTTTGACCCTTTAGACGATAGAATTTGTCTTTAAGGTCTTCAAAAAAGTGGTAGATCTCGAAGTTTGAAATCGTCATAAGATTATCTTAATCCGACATCTATAGAGAGAGTTATGCCAATTGTCCCGAGATAGGTTTTGTATGATTGAGGAACACTTTCCTAGAAGAGGGTATGACCAAATTATATCAACTGCACTCTCTGATTTAACGTGAACAGGAGACTCGAAAGAGTGTCATGGAAAAATTTGAAAGTAAGCCAATGGGAAATGAATTGTGATTTTAGTGGTTTTAGTGAGGCATAAACCTAAGTATGAATTATACTTAGATGAGTTTTGATATGAGAGAGATTTTTATGAAGAAACTGATGGAAGGATACCCAGGATTGTCATGAACATGCATTGTACATAATTCATTTCCTACATGGGCATTATTGAACAATTATACTTGTGCATGTTGTGATATATGTGTATGTTTTACATAATATAGAGGAACGAATTGAGCACCATCCTTCAGGCATAGCCGAGACTTCAAGGCAAAAGCTTCTGGAGCAAACCATGAGTAGAACTAGATGGTCTCATTTCATTGTTTGTTTGTTTGAACTTTTATATTGATTGACTACTGAATGCTCATATGAATGTGATTTGATTGTTGAATTCCGAACAATGAAGGTCCAATGATTGTGTTATATGCATGAGATATTGACGTGCAAATTGTATGTGAATGTGAGTGAATGGGATTATGAAAATGTGAATGATGCATTCCATTTCATGAATGCATGAAATATAATGGCAATTGTGATCAGAGTAGCCACCGATCTTAAAGCTCAACTAATGAAAATGAGTCTCAAGCTCAAAAATGATTTAGATCCTCTGGCTCAACGTTTAATGAGCCCTGTATCCCCTAAGTGGATAAGGGATAGTTATCAATGAGCTTTATATGGGACAGTTTAGGCATTCGGTCGCAATAAAGTAACAAATGGAAAGTGGGTCTTATGTGCATTGCATATGCATTATATGAATGATTAAATTGTACTGAATATGAAATTGTGAAATGATGTGAATTATATGTTATGTGACTAGGTGAGCCATCGATGATGGACTTTCATTCAGTTCACAAAACTCACCCAAAATTTGCAAATATTTTTCAGGATTAGAAGAATATCCCGTTAGGCAAACGAGAGTATCCCTACAGCATACAAGTAAGGGATAGAGGTCGGGATCAGTTCGCGTCTACATTTTTGTTTTCCTATTTTTGTATAAAATTGTATATTCTGAAACTACATTACAAATGATTTATATTGTAATGTAAAGACATTATGACTAAAAAGTTATAATGGGCCACAAATGGCTATTGAAATTTTGTCGATTGTATTGTTATGATTGAAAAAGTTTACGAGTAAAGTGGGCCCAATTTGAATTATGGATTTCTGCAAAAATATGTGTTTATTTGTATTTTAAAAAATTGTATACCGATTATTGAATGATTGAGTAATCTAGCATGCCACCCTCGCGGGGCATGGACTCGGATATCGCCCAAGATGTTAGGCTTGGGTCCTGCAGGAGTGGGGTGCTACACTTAACTTCACAGCTACACAAGACTATTATGTGGGATTGCGATTGTACGTTCTATTCACGTCTATGCAAGACCATTATACGGGATTGTGATAGTACATTCTGTTCACGGCTACACAAGACCATTATGTGGAAATATATAGTACGTTCTTTTTATAGACCTACCTAAACCATTCTAATGTGCTTTTGTGCTTATGATATGTCGACAAGTTGATACATGCATGATTTGTGTTATTATGAATTGGTTAAGAATTTGAGAACTATGCATTTTATAATTCAATAAGAATTTTCTATGACAAATGAACATTTTCAATGGTTTTGTTTATTTCTCCATTATAAACTTGTTTTCACGCTCACCCCCATTCCTTTCCATCTCTGAATTCTGCATGTTTTGTATTTTTTTAAGCTATATCTTGTAAACACAAGAATTATTCGCATTTCAAAGATTATTAGTTCACGTAAATTTTTTATATTGAGATTTTGAGACATTGATGTATTATGGCTTAAAATGCCTATTAAAGCTTTGTGAAAAGCTCCTTTTAATGTTAATGAAATATGAATTGTGTATGGAGGATGTTGAGTTGAATTTGGGTATACTTTAAGAAGTATCAACTTGAGATGATGAATTATTATTACATATAGGTGAGATGTGTTATGGAAAAGAAGAAAAAAAGGATTTTGTGAAGGATGATAATTAGTGGTAAGTAAACATTATAGAATATGAACTTTTTGGGTATTGGAAGATGTTAGGTTAAAGGGTCTTAAGGTTATAAGTATATATGTATTTTTGCATTGTTTGATGTTGGGGTTTGGGTTGTGATTTCAAAAGGACCCGCCGTTGCGAAACCACAAGGATTGCCGTGGCAAACCTTTGCTGAGAGTAATTCTCACTTAATCCTAAAACTTTGCTGTGGCGAAGATATAAGGTTCACCTCGATGTATTTTTTCCGAAAGGAGCGGGGGAAAATTCTGGACCTTCATCGCAGCGAAGTCTAAAGTTTGCCACGGTGAACTTTTCTTGAAGGTTCTCTACAGAAGTTCTCATCCATTCGTCATGGCGAAGCATAAAGTTTGTAGTGACGAACCCATCCACCCGTTGGGACCCAGGGACCCAACATTTATGGCATCAAAGTATGAAGATGAACTAATGCTAATTAAGGAGATTTCATTAGAATATGCTCACGTTTCATGACTCAGAAGTTAGGCTCTGGAAATAGGGTCCAACAAACACTCCACCCCATATAATATGGTTGGTTGAATTGCCATTCTATAAAATTTCTCTTGAAGCTTTAATAGAATATTTTTATCACATAAGACCCCTAATACGCTTCGCTATCTGACCCACCCAGATCTAATATAATGGACTATATCAACATCGACATTATCATCACTCTGAATGATAAACTCGAGGTATTTAAAACTTAATTTTGTGGTATGATGTTAGTACCAATTGCTACCATCACCTCATGGACCATCTGGCTTCCCGAAAAGTTGTATTCTAAATACTCAGTCTTAGTCCTGCTCATTTTAAAACCTTTCAACTCTAGCGTTTCTCTCTAACATTTTAACTTAAAATTGACTCCCTCTCTAGTCTTATCCACGAGGACAATATCGTCAACAAATAACATACATCAAGGTACCTCTCCTTGTATATATTTGGTAAGCTTATCTATCACTAATGTAAACAGAAAGGGTTTAAGGCGAAGCCTTGGTATAGCCCAAAATACCAATAGAAAAAGTTTTTGTGTCACCTCCTATCATTCGCACGCTAGTCATTGCTCCTTCATACATATCCCTAATTACGAGTATATAGGTCATAGGAATTCCCTTTGCCTCCAAACACCTCCATAAGATTTCCCTAGGAACCCTGTCATATGCCTTCTCCAAATCAATAAAAACTATGTGCAAATTCCGTTTTCATTCCCTGTAGTATTCCATTAGCCTACGAAGGAGTTGTATTGCTTATGTTGTGAACCTACTAGGCATAAAGCCAAATTGGTTAGCTGATATAGTAGCTGCTCTTCGGACTCTCTTCTCAATCACCTTCTCACACAACTTCATGGTGTGACTTCGTAGTTTAATGCTTCTATAGTTATGACAATGTTGGATGTCCCCTTTGGCCTTATATAATGCAATCAACCTACTCAATCTCTATTCATCTAGCATTTTGGTTGACTTCAGGGTCATATTAAAAAGCTAAACTAGCCATTCAATGCCGACAACTCCTATTCTCTTCCATACCTCTATAGGGATCTCATCTCGCCCTACTGTCCTTCTGCTCCCCATCTATCTCAAAGCCTTTGTAATTTCTTCCCTTGTGACCCTTTCACATTTAAACCAGTTAAGGAAATGCTCCGACATGGAGGGGTCACCTAACTCTATATTATCCAAGATGCCTTCATTATACAAGACAAAAAAGTATCTCTGTCATCTACTCTTGATGGCATGAGCTTCCATAAGTACATGTCCTACTTCATCTCATATACAATAGACTTGGTTAAAATCCCTCGTCTTACGTGCCCTATCTCGTGCCAACTTGAAAATTTTTTGTGCTCTCCTGTATATATCCAAACTCTAGAGTCTCGTAAAATTCTGCTTTAGCCACTGAAATTGTCTTCTTTGCCCTCTTCTTTGCCAATTTGTACCTTACTCTATTAGTTTCCAACTCCGCCTCTGTTGTACTTGGTAATAGATCTTTATATTCTCTCATTTTTGCCATCACCTTTCCTTGAACCTCTTCTGACTACCACCAAGATTCCATCTGCCCACCCCACAACCCTTTAGAAACTCCCAAGAGTTTTGTGGTGGTTGCTCTCACTAAGGGAGCTACTCCCTCCCACATCCAGTTAGCATCCCCTCTCATGGACCATGTGACTCCATACAAGATTCGAGTCATAAATTGTTCCACCATGCCCTTTTAGATTCCACCATCTAATTTTACGACATCGCTTTGTAAATTGTTGCGTCCTCCATCCTTTAACTCCTAGATCTAAAACCAATAATCTATGTTAGGTTGCTAAGCATGCGGCTAGAAGCACTTTGTAATCCTTACACCATGATCTAGCTCTCCTCCTGACAAGGAAATAATCAATTTGTGTCTTGGTCATACTACTCTTAAACATCAGCAAGTGCACCTCGTTTTTCTTAAATAAGGAATTTGCTATCACTAACTCAAATGCTATGGTAAGGCATTTCAACTTTCATTTCTAGTGTTATACCCCAAGCCCCTATGAGTCCCTGTATATCCATATAAAATAGCACCTATAGGCCTATTAAAATCACCTCCTAAGATAACCTACTCAATATTAGGGATTTGTTGGATCACTCCATCTAGCGTCGTCCAGAATAGATGTTTTTGTTGTTCGTCTAAACCGACTTGAGGTACATATGCACACACAAAATTGAGAACACTATTGCTAATAATAATTTTAGCCACCATAATCCTATCATTTATCCTTGTGATCTCCACCACTTGATTTATAAGTTCCTTGACCGCTGGGATACCTATCCCATTCTATCTCCGCGGACCCCTCGAGTACTATAGTTTGAATTCCCCTATCTCCTTTGCTTTAGTTCCTAACCACTTGGTCTCCTAAATGCAGACTAGTTGTATCTTATACTTGTCTAAAAGCTCTACTAATACTAAAGACTTCTTTGTGAGAGTCCCAATATTCCAATAGCCTATTTTTAGTTTCTCATCCATTTTTTTATTCTTGCATACGAAGTGCACTAAAAAGCTTGCTCTTGTCCTATCCGCGAGATCCAAAGCCATCTCCCCTAACTTACGGCCCCTACACTTTCTTGCAGGTACTTCCCAAAAAGCCCTTGATATTCCCAAAGTGAAAATCCAATTGGCTCGAGAGGAGACCACGAATGAGAGAAAGTAGCACAACTACAAACCTGTAAGAGGTAAACACTAAAAGCAAGGCACTCTAAATCGAACTTACTAAAGAAAAGCAAAAGGATTACAAAAAGACAAAAACTAAGGAAAAGAAAAGAAAATAATAATAATACAAAAAAAATTTTGGAAGCCCTTGCCAGATACAATAAACACAGAAACCAGCCAAGAGAAACTTATTTGCCAGCCGAAGAAAGCATCAGTAGTGCACAATTATTACAAGCATGAAAAAGGAAACAAAAAGATGACGGATTCGTATTTGCACAGGAGCTTACTAAAATATTATTTTGATGAAGCACGCACATGAATGTGTCGTGGTCCAATTGGGAGCAGTAGTGTATTTTAACCAGGCTTGTCAAAGCTTAAGTGCCCAGTGAGAATCTACTGAGGCATGCAAGTGGTGGATGTGTCAGGTAAGGTGTGATTCTGTCTGACATTGTCCATTTTCAATATATTGTTGTTTGATTTATAGTAGTTGTTCTACTTTCCAACAAGAATGAGCTGCAAAACCTCGTAGAAAATGAGGGGCTAGGCCATAAGCTTTATTCTCACTTTGGATATAAAAGGGTATCTGAAAGTTTTGGACTCTTCCGGTTTTGAGCCTGAGAGAGCCTCTCCTTCCAGTTCCTATCCTGTGGCTGAGCTTTGTTTAACGTTTTTGAGTATCTTTCTTGCCCCACCTGAAAGGTGAAAAGTGCACTAGTCTTTTACTGAAGATAAGATGTTGAGGGCAGGTTTTGGTTATCTATAACTAATCCGGGAATGAGTTCATAGATACAACTTAAGAGTTGTCATTTCAAATGATTAAATTTAAGAAATCTGTGATCTTCAATCAAAGGCGAGTGTTTTGTTGAGTAGTAGAATTCTGAATCTAATCACCACTTATTTAGCTGCACTATCGTTAAGCAGTGGGACAGCAACCAATGGTGGTGCAGAAACAGATAATGCAAGAGATTGAGCCTCCATCACCCCACTCCTGAATTACTAAACCCGGTCATATTTTACATGTCAGATTACATAATTCTCAGCTTTCTGACCCATTCCCATCAAAAAGGTATAAAAGTGCAATCTGCTTTCTTTAAGAATCAGGAATAAAGATTAAGATTTTTGTCATCTCTTCTTTTCCTCTCTCTTTTGTTTTCTTTAGGGTGTTTTGGCCATGGTAGAAAACCAGTCATTGAAGCAAGCTACCGTGTCCTTATCCGAACCACTATGTAGTCCAACAAGGAATCCATCATAGCCTCTTGCAGTTCGACCTTCTACTAGTAGCAATTAACATTTATGCAAGAGGAATAGAATGGGAAATTCTTATTGCATTAACATTAAAAAGCTTTGATAGTAGCTTCACATATAGGATAGATTTAATTTAGTATGATGGAACAATTCTATAGCCATATTCTTCTGCTGATGCCGAGTACATCTGATCCACTTCGAATTCTACGTCCATTTTCCTTGCGAATCGCCCCTTGACTCGGGGCCTAGTCTCTGCATTTGCCTTCCTGGATGCATATCTTATTTTCTTCTCGAACGTCCTAACTTTTCGTTTCTCCCTATATCTTAGAACCCTTGCTTCCCTGTTTCTGCTTGATGGAGTAAATTGCAGAGGCATCAGCAGTGAACTCTTTGGGAAGAGCTCTTTGGTACCCCTCATATACCAAAATAATGTATTGGAGACATTGCTTGTTCCTTTCAGAAAGTAGTTGCTCGGATATGGCATAGGTACCTGAAATTGTTGGAAAAGAAGGACAAGGAACTGTTGATAACCGTTCATCGAATGTAAAAATTTTTATGCTTAAATTGGATTTCAAACGTAGGTTACCACCAATTTGTACAGCATAGATGCTCAGAATGATTATAAATTATCTTTAAACTGATTTACATGGCATAAGATCTGAAAGATGGTCCAGTTAGCTGAGAGGAATGAACTTGAGGCGCAAAAGTTAACAGCCGGTTTTATGGTCACCTTTGAAAGCGGACTAAATTACATTTGCTCCACTATTTCCGATTACCTTAAGGAGAACCAGTAATTTTCCTGAAACACTTGAGAAAAAGCTGCTGAATTTTCTGTTAAATCTAATAAGTTCCATTTGGAGATCTATAGGTGGATGTTGAGGATTGTTTGGCAAAACTAAGGGGAACAGTGCATAATCAAATTCCAATGAAACCATAAAAGAAAATATTGAACAATTAAGGCTGGATAAAGTTTCAATTCAAGACTTCTTTTGAAGAGATTTAACATCTAGAAAGGATCATATGTAAAATCATAGAAACCAAGAGAAAGATGATACTTTCAAAAGAAGTAGGCTCTAAAGCAAGCACGAAAGCCAATCCTTCAGAAATAAAAGCTCGTTTCATATACTTGCATATCTGCTAGTCATCGTCTACTGAACAATCCAATATTAATAAGAACTTCCATGAATTGAAAGAAAATTTAAGGACTCTTACCCTTTGACCATCTGAAGTTACATTGATGATGAAAGCAGCTTTGTGGGCTTCATACCTCTTGTCCAAGTCAATACTATGTTGCAGTACTGGTGGTAGTGGTGGTGGCTGTTGCTGCTGCTGTTGAAGATGTCGCTTTGCTTCAAAAGACTGAACCGGAACAACACTATCGCTTGCATTACCCCCCTGACAAGCACTAGGATTTTGCTGCTGATGATTACTATGATCTTGGCACTGGTGTTCCATGCATGAATTGTACTCTGCAAAGTCCAAATATTCGTCTGCTTCCTCACCGTAGGTGAACTCGCTATTAGTCTTGTCCTCGGTATCATCTAGATCAAGTAGTAGCCAGGAGTCTGTTTCTTCTTCCACTAGTTCCTCTTGAGTTTTGCTGGTTATGATACGATTTTCTACGTTAAATATGCCTCTGTTCCGCCCTTCAAGATCTGTCGAGGTTGGATTCACAGGGCGAGGGAATGGGGCAATCGGAACTCGATTATGGCGTCGTGCTAGTGGGTTGGCAGAATGGATCTCTATATCACAGTTGATGCAAAGAGATGCTTCATCAGCTTGACAGGTGAAAGCTGCTGGAGCATTTTCACATGCTGTGCACAGCCAGACACGCTCATGTTGCGAAGCTCCATGAACACTTTGATCGCACCTTTGACAGAGATAAGATGAGTCAGTACAGCAGTAGAGCACACAGGCAGCTGTTCGGCATGTATCACACAAACGAGACCAGTTGGTCGGAGAGCCATTAGTATTACTGCTAGAACAAACTTGGTTGAACATAATTTCTTTATGAGGATCTTGTCATGTCTGATTGTTTTTGCTATCTGTGTTGGCTGTGTCAGTGGGGAAAGAAGAAAAGTAGGGGAGGGTAGAGTGGGTAAGCACTTTAAGTAAGCAAGGAAAGAGAGAAATATAGAATCCAAAAAGTGTTGAGATATCAAGTGGCTGCAAGGCGTTGGTCTGTGGTCTTGTGGCTAATGTGTTTCAAGCGAGTGGGGCTAGAGCTTCCCAATGGGGCCTAACTTTTGTTGCTTTTAGGAACCTCAAATTGTTGAACAGATTTAGCTTAAAAGTTGAGACTACAATTTCTGATCTTGTAGGGTGATGGTTGCAATAATACTTGCGGCTGAAAGCCCCCGTAGGGTGATGGTTACAATTTCTGATCTTGGGGTGTGGAAACGGTCATTAGCGTGTAAAGTTACAAGAATCCGAATAAACCTTCGGACTAGTCTAAAGACAACCAAATTCGGTTGAATTGGGTGGGAACCGGGAACCCACACAACTTCGTTTAGATTTCTGAAATGGAATGGAACTCTTGTTTGCATTACCAGAAATTAGACCTGTATCTTATTTGCGTGGCTCCAACTGACGAAATTGGCAGGAGCGTTTTGACTGTTCTTGTGGGACTATAACTTGTGATTTACTGATTTTAAAAAGCAAACAAAATCTGCCAAGACGTACTAGAATCTGTCAAAAAGATAACTCCGCAGGCTAAAGGGCTTCTCTGTAGCAGCTGAAATGGGAAAGGGGACAGGGAGTTTTGGGAAGAGGAGGAACAAGACTCACACCCTCTGCGTAAGGTGTGGCCGTCATAGCTTCCACCTACAGAAGAGCCGCTGCGCCGCCTGTGCGTATCCCGCTGCTCGCAAGAGAAAGTATAACTGGAGTGTGAAGGCTATAAGAAGAAAGACAAC
>JAOSBK010000006.1:30194493-30212731 GCA_027568895.1 Erythroxylum shatona | reverse complement strand
ACTTTGAGAGAAAGTAAACAAGGAATCAAGCAAAAGCTGAGCTGAGAGCAAATCCCCGTGACAGAACATTAAGAGATCATCTGCAAAATGAAGATAGGTAAGCTTAAGACCTTGACATCTCCAATGGTAGTTGAACTAAGAGTTGTTGTCTATGGCGACTCTCAAATTCCTAGAGAACACTTCCATATAGAGAATGAAAAGGAAAGAGGATAAGGGATCACCCTGTCGTAACCCAGATTTACCTTAAAAAAAGAGTAGGAGACCCATTGACAAGAAGAATTCTCAACTCAAAATTTTGAAGAATTGGATTGCTGATATTTTCTTAAATATAAATCATTTCTTCCTCTTATCCTCCAAGATAAACAAATACTAACCACATCCAAAACACTTACTACGAAGAAAGATATCTAGTCTTATAAAATGAGTTACTTCTTTGGAATTCTTATTCTCATATGTTTCATAAAAGTCGACTATTCACAAAGGGATAGTACAGAACATATACGAGCCTCCACTAATGAAACAATCATTAAGTTATTTCCTACTCTTATGTCGTATGTATAAATAACGATCTTAGACTCAAAATAACACATGTCTAAAAGCATTCCCATGCACAAGTTCTCTATTAAGCCTACAGCGAAGCTTTTTAACTAGGTTCGTATTTAATTCAGCAAACATATGCTAAAATCGTAAATTGGTATTTTAGATCTTAATAAAGCTACGACACTATAACAAAAAAAGAAAAAATTGAAAGATGAAGAAATTTGATAGAATTTGATTGAAATAATCATCGGCGTTGTCATAACGAAATCTTTTGCTTTGTATATCAAACTGAGTTTTGATCATACTATAAAAATTTAAGAAAAGAGCAATAATATCTTACTTGTGTTTCACAAATAGATCCAAGTGATTTTTAGGAACTAGAAAGAGACCCCAAATATCACTATGAACGAGAAAAAAAAGGGTATGACTTCTTTTATTACTAATTGGAAAAGGTTCACGTTTGTACTTTGTAAATTCACATTCATTACAATGGAAAGACTCAACATATATTTATCAAAGAAGGATGGAAACATTGACTTTATTACGTGGAAAGGAGGATGTTTTAAATGATGATGATAAACCCATATTTTTCCTTGACTAGATATGACTAACTTTGAAAGAAAGCATGTGGGAAGAAAAATCTTGAGTTTGTTATGCCCTCCTTTACTCTCTAGGTAGTAAAGGTCATTCCTCTTACTAACATGTCAAATCATCCTCTTTGTGCCCTATTCCTGAAACATGCAAATGGAAGGAGGGAAAAAAAACAACTTCGCATATAGAGTCTTTGTAGAGTTATGCACTGAAATCAGGCTAGCAAACAAGTTAGGAACATTGAGGACATCTTTTAGGATAAGAGTCATTAAACTGAACATCTCCTTGCCCATCTACAATTGCAACTAATCCATTAGCTATAGTTATCTTTTTATGGCTAGAGGAAGGTGTATAAGAGATAAAATAATTAAAGGAAACTGTTATATGATCAGTGGATTGAAATTAATTATCCACTGAAGATTTATTTTCTAAGGAACGAAAAATACAAAAGATGGAGCAAATACCTGAAAATTCAATGAACATAAACTTGTACCCATAGATGATGGTTTCTTAAGAGTATCTAAGAGGAGTCTTAATTTTTAATATCTACTTTGTTAAACTCTTGGGCTTCACCTTAACTTAGTTTTGTATTATCCATATGTGAGCTCACCATATGTGCTTGTTTCCCTCCACCTTTTCTCTAAGTATTGGCCTTGTCATTTAGTTTCCAACACTGCTCCTTTATATGGCAATGTTTTTTTTATATCATGTGTAATATAGGGTTTCTATATTGAATGACTTGGTTAAGGAAGACTCCCTATTGTCTTCTTTAGTGAATTTAGTTACGAAGGATGATCCTTCAGTTGTTGCTGGATGTATTTCTTTTTGGCATATGTTGGATGTATTTCTAGCATCCCACTTCTTCTCGCTTTCTCAATTCTAATCATAGCAATACCTTATTCAAGGATGGAAGATCATCTCTTCCTAAAATTTGGACTCTCATAACATTGAATTCTACATTAAAACTAGTAAAGAATTCATAGGTTTGATCTTTTTCTATAAATTGTTTTAACATTCCTGCATCTTCTGCACACTATATTTTGATGCATTGGTAATAATATAATTCCCGCAATAGACTTTATTAGAGATTCGTATACTCAATTATTAAGCAAGTATCTTACTTAGTTATTGAATTTGAGTTTTGATCTCATAAACTTGAGTAGCATCACTAACCTTAGAGTAAGTTTGTTGAATTGCCTCCCAAATCTTCTTAACTGTGCTAAGAAACACATAGGTATCACTTATTTCAAGATTCGTTAAGTTTTATAACTGTGACATAACCATGGAATCTTGCTTGTCCCATGCATCAAACCTAGGATCAATTTTTACTGGTCCAGTCCCCAACAGATGACTCATTTAGCCTTTTTCCTTTAAGAATGTTCGAACAAGTTGAGATCACTTTAGATAATTTTTTCCATTTAGACAATGGCCTGCCTAAATGTTTGGTAAGTCCTTTGTGAAGGTTACAACAATTTTGTCTAATTGGGAAACTTTACTAGTAGCAGTGAAATGATATGGCTTCTTGGCTAGGTTTTAGTGGTTACCTTCCCTTGTAGAAGAACAAAATTTTGGACGAAAGTTTCCCCTGAAAGAGTCGATGGCTGATAACATATAAAGCAGAATAATTTTATTATGTTTTATTAGTTGAATAGGTTACCTAATATATATATACATGAAAGATCCCTAGAATATGTCCTAGAAATTAGGGATATACACAATCATATAACTAATTCTAAGATATAGATAAATATATAGCTAACTAAAAATCTTATCCAATAAAATTCTAATTATTTCCTATGCATAATAGCTATAGTTACCATTAAGCCCACTTGCATCCAAGCTTTGTGAAAGAAGAATCCATTTATTCCATTTAGACTTAAAGCTTTTTTACCATTCATCTGAAAGACAGTTCCCACGACTTCTAAAGGTTTAATAGGTTTCAGAGCATCCACTTCACTGATTCAGTAATTGATCAAAGATTTAAGGCATTAAACTGAGAAGACATTTATAAAGCAGGGTTCAATTGAGTTCTTAAAGAAGGACATTACCTTACTCAACAATTCATCTTGCTTAGAGTTTAATCTTTCTTATTGAATAATAATATAATATATTTTTTGAAGTTCCTCTTTGCAACTATTGTTTTAAAGAAGTATCTAGTGCATCTATCACCCTCCTTCAACTAGTTATTTATAGCTATTTGCTTCAATAAGGAGGCATGATCCTCAACTTTGCTTAGGTACTCCTTTAAAGCCTACTTCTCTTCCACCAAGATCTCTTTGACTCCAGGACTATTAGAGTTCTCACTGAATAACTAATAGCTTCCCTTTAGGATTCAAAACTGCTCATTTAGTACTTAAGTCCCTCTCGACATTTGGCCTCCTTAGCTCCTGCTTTACACCTTTTAGTTTTTACATATATAAATTGTTTAGTTCTAGAATTTCAACTTGCATTCCTTTTGATGTTGCTTCTTAGAATCCCTCATACAAAGCCAAAAAAAATTATTGAATCTAAAAGGATACTTTTCATATACCTTACAAAAAATCATTAATTTTAATAAGCGTATGATTTAAAAATAAGGGCTCCATAAATCTTACTTTACTTTCAAGAACATTTTTGACACATGCAAGGCTTACCATAGCTCAATCTAACTTTTTCATAAGAAATTAGCTTAAATCATGTTTGTTATTCCAGGTGAATTTATGCCCTTCATATTGCAAATTAATTATTGCCAAGTTTTCCACTCATTCTTTAAGATCTTCAGTATAACTTCTCAAGCTTAAGTGACCTTTATCTTTTGACCTAAGTAAGGTTGAGTTAAAATCACCAAAGATCAACTAGGATCCATAATATTTACCTTGGATTCGCTTATAGGTGCTTAATTGATTATGAAATTATTCTATAGCACTTAGCGATTATTGACATAAAAATACTTAAGATACTCACTTTAATTCATATATGATTTTAGGTACAATTTAGAAACAAAGAAATTAAAGTGAGTTGAAAACACAATAATTGGACCATTTTTTTGAAGGGTAATACTCACTTATCTTCATCGAGTAAGAAGAAAACATCAAAATGCTAAGAAAGGAGATATATGTTGAAAATGCAAGGAAGATAAAGGCATGAGATGGGATAGCCCCATGCACGTGAATTTAATGATGACCAATACAGCTATAAGCCAGCAACTGGAAGAGAAGTAAAACGATAGTAAAGCATGAAGAAAATACATAGGTCCAAGATGTCCAATATCTGCGTAAAAAAAACATAAACGAGGAAGGCATTTCAAGAGCAAATGTTTACAAAGGTTTTATAACATGTACAGTAGCTTGGGCCAAGAGTTTAACTATCACTTCAAAAATAGTAGTGTGGCTGGGAGAGAGTAGCGTGAAATAAAAGAGAGGGAGGCACAGGAAGAGAGTCGAAGAGGGCTTCAGCTAGGGACATTAAATGGGGGTTAAAGCATTTTTTAGGGGAGACCTATGGAGAGCTAGACATCCCGATGTCGGTTCAGAGTTGACATCAATGCCAACAACCCAGGTTAAGTGTATTTCACTATTTTTGTTGTGTTTTCTCATTAGGAATTGATTATATTATCTTGTATTAATTGATTCGGGTTTTGTGTATGAATAATCAAATTTTCGTTATTATTTAGTTATTTGTGTATGAATCCATTGGATATTATGAAAGGATGATTTTAATGTGTTCATTGAATCTTTGAATTGCAAACCCATTACTAGAATTTCTATATAACCCATAATTGTTATGTTAAAACTCATGTGTAGCGACCAAATGATTATAATCATTGGTGATAACATGACCTAGGTTAAATAACACATTGTATGTGGTTATTACCTTGATTAATTGGTTTTTCTAATTCGTAATGCTACTGCCTAATTAAATTTAGAGAACGTATCCTAGGTTATTCGATGATTAGGTTTAATTAACGATCATATCTTGATTAAAACAAACTTAAGAAAAAACTCAGGTTAATTATTAACCTATGATCAATAGTTTCTAGGAATATGTTTAATTAGAGTGTCGGTCGAGATTGAACCAAAGAATCGAGTCCCTGTCGAATTCCCCTACTTTTATCATTTTTTGCATGTTTTCTTTAATTTGTTTTTATTAGTCTAGTTTCATTTTATTTTTTTGTTTGAAAAATCCAAAACCCCCCTAAACCAAAACATCAATTATTATCATTTCATAAACTTTACACGCACTCTTTGTGGGATCGACCTAGACTCATCACTGCTATAGTAATAGTCTAGTTATTTTATTTTGACTAGCCTTATGACGCGTTGTCAATTTTGGCGTCATTGTTAAAGAATGTAGTGTTTTAGTTTTTGTTTGTGATTTTAATTGGTGTTTTGTATATACTTTTTTGTAATTGGTTTCTTTTTAGTTATTTCGTGATCTTTTCTTTATTTTATTTTATGTTTGTGATTTATTAAATAAATTTTTAAAAAAATTCGATATAAACGGAAGTAATTTCTTTTATAACTCATATTCTCAATCCTATAACAATGTTTGAACTGATTAACCTAACTTTTCTTATGGATGAGATAATCATCATAATTACTTCCATGATAGTTTATAGGATACACAACAATTCCTGTGTGGATTAGAAGCTTCTTGTCAAAGCTCAAGTACATCTCTAGAAGAAATGATGAATGTTGTGATTGCTAACAATTTCCAATTTCAACAAAACCTACAATAATAATTGCAATAGTTCCAGCTGAAAATGAGGCATATGATGTCTAGAAACTAGAGCATGGCAAGCCAAATAGTGAGATGGCGATGAGGATCAACTACCTAGAATCACAAATGGAAGAGGAACAACCATATGAAACCGAGGTATACCCAATAAATGTTAGTGCATAAATCTTACAAAGTGATGAGAAGCTTGAGAATTTTGAGAGCATTACTTAAGAAGTTGCTTGTGTCGAACAAGATGAAGAGGAGCTTGAGGCAGAAAAATCTATGCTTGAGGTAGAAAAATCTATCTCTTTAGCTTGAAGGTAAATACTGAGTTCTATTTTGTTGTTGAGAATGAATCTTTTCTTTTACTTAACAAGTTAGAGGAATTAAATGAGGAAGAAAAAGGAGAAGAGACATTTGAGATCTTTTCAGAGTGTATGAACTCAGTCGTGATTGAGAATCTGAGGATAAGGAAGACGCTGAATGGAGATGATGATCAACTAAGGGGCCTTATCTGAAACAATCTTACGTGGAAGTGATGCTAACTGTAATACCTGAAGATTATAATTTTCTCACATGAGGGGAAGAAGGAGTCGAGCCAGCAATTCTAAACAAAAAGGCTCTTCTTGGGAGGCAACTCAAGGGAAGTAAATTTTTTTGTTTTAAAATTTTTGCACTTGATTTTTTTATGCATGTGTGTTTCTTTATTGGTTTATTTTTGCTTATTTTTAAGTTTTCAATCAAAATAAGAGAAAGAATAAAACAAATCTTAATTGGTTTATTTTTTCTTGTTTTTAAGTTTTCAATCAAAATGAGAGAAAGAATAACACAAACACAGAAATATTTTCTCATTTTCTATTGCTTCTAAGACTATATAGTCATGATTAAAGAATGAGTTGACTAGAGAATTTCATGGCAACTTTTTCATGTATTTTTACTTTTGTGATTGGTCGATAAGCATTATCTTTAAAAGAATAGTGACTAGTGGTAAACAAAGCCGATGAGACTTTGAGCCTTATTAGAATGAAACATCTATATCAGTCTCATTGTTTTTTAATAATGTATGACATTCATGACATGTACATCCTAATTTTGCCTTAAATTTCTATTCGAGACCATATTTTTATCACATGCATTAACATGGATATAATTGGGCATTCTTTGTTTTTCATAAACTACATTAACCAAATAACCTATCCTATTGATATGATTTTTCCTTAATAAACCTCTTTGAGCTTTATACTTTTTCTCTATGTACTAACCACATTACATTCTTTATGCTTACCCAAATGTCCTACTCAAACCATAAAGCTAGTGGAATATTTATGATTGGTGAGTTGGTGGATGTACAAAAGTGTAAGTGTGGGGGTGGACATATGTGTGGGTTAGTTAATGTTGGGATGTTTTGTTATGTTTTATCATTGAAATTCTCATGGTAGTGTAGTTTATTTTAATTTTTATAAGGAAAAGGAAGAAAGAAAAGAGAAAAGCAAAGTGAAAAAAAGACAAAAAAAAAAAAAAAGAAAGAAAGAAGAAAAGAAAAAGAATAAAAATTGTTTAAATAAATTTATCAAGGAAGATGTACATATGAGTTTCAAAAGTTATTCATAATTAATGCATCTTCTTAGAGTTGTAATGAATGTGTTATTGGAGTATGTTAAATATGAGGTAGATGTTGTCTTGAAAGGTTCTCCCTTGTGATTTCAATGTATTGCTGGCATAAATTATATGAGTGATTCCTTCAGATTGGTATATAATTCATGTGGTTTGTATGTGTGAATTGAATGGGGTTGCGAAATATAAATGTTGCATTCGTCACAACTGACAGTACCCAGTTTTTATGGAGTGTTGCTTTGTTTAACTAGCTTAATGGCTTTCAAGCTACTTTACCTAAATACATCTCACCTTACCTTTGCCCACATTATAACCTCAAAAAGTCCTTTGATTCATAATTTTGCATGTGAAACTTAGTGGTGGAGAAATAAAATGATATGCAAAGTTGTGCATTATCATGATCATGAATGGTGTTGAGTGTACCTGTAGATATATTTTAGTTAAACATACTTTCCGAGTCTACCATTAGATTGCTAAGTTTTTAAAGATATTGAATGTTGATTGATCATGAGTAAAAGCTTGCAATGTTAATTTCTTGCTATGATTTTTTAAAGTCGTTTACTTTGTTTATGATTATGTATTCTTAGAATATATGAGAAATGAGTAAATATTTTGGGCCGATGAGCTTAAATTGGATGTTTTGCCTGAGGATGACCAAAAGCTAAGTGTGGGGGAACTTGATAAGTGCTTAATTGATTATGAAATTATCCCATAACACTTAGTGATTATTGACATGAAATTTCTTAAGATACTCACTTTAATTCATATATGATTTTAAGTACAATTTGGAAACAAAGAAATTAAAGTAGGTCGAAAGCACAACAATTGGACTATTTTTTCGAAGGCTAACACTCACTTGTCTTCATAGAGCAAAAAGAAGACATCAAAATGCTCAGAAAGGATATATATGTTGAAAGTACAAAGAAGATGAAGGTATGAGATGGGACAGCCCCATGCACGTGAATTTAATGATGACCAATACGGCAGTGCATAAACCAGCAATTGGAAGAGAAGCAAAATGACAATAAATCATGAAGAAAACCCATAGCTTCAAGACGTCCAACATCTGTGAAAAAAACATAGACCACGTCTGCATTTCACGCAAACAAAAACGCAGACAAGGAAGGTGTTTCAAAAGTAGATGTCTGTAACAGTTTTATAATGCGTATAGTAGCTTGGGCCAACAGTTTAATTGTCACATCAAAAACAGTAGCGTCGTTGGGAGAGAGTACCGTGAAGCATAAGAGAGGGAGGCGCAGTGAAGAGAGCCGAAGGGGATTTCATCTAGGGACATTGAATAGGGGTTGAAGTATTTTCTTGAGAGAGACCCATAGAGAATCAGACATGCCAACGTCGGTTCGAAGGTGACATCGATGCCAACGACATGAGTTAAGTATATTTCACTATTTTTCTTGTTTGAAAAATCCAAATTATTAATTGTGGGTTAATAATTAACCTAAATATCGATTAATTTTATTTTATAAACTTTACACACATTCTCTATAGGATCGACCTAAACTCACCACTACTATAATAGTGGTCTAGTTATATTATTTTGAATAGTGTTATGACGCGTTGTCATTCCCAATAGATTTTCAAAAAGTATCTTTCTCTAAAATTTGAAATTGAAGCCAAAGATTATAGAAGCAAAGACCGTAAAGCTTTCCTGAATAAAGTGTATTGATGCATAGATTGCTTGATCACTAACTCCTAACTCTTTAATAAGCTAAAATAATTCTCCCACATAGTTGATGGTTTGAAATAAAGTTTTGGTAAGGACCTAAACTTCTTCATTTATTCATATTTTCTTACCTTATCTTGGTTTCTTAAAGATCCAATAACACGATTTTTTTATAGAGACAAAATCTCTTAAAGTTTGAATCTTTTTATGGTAGTTTAATCCACCCATATTCTAGATTATGATCATCATTTGAGGTGATTCTTACCTTTGAAGCCCTTTCTTTGATTGCTCCTTTTAGATTTTCTTCTTTTAACACTCTAAAACTCCTCTTTAATGGTTTCATTTACATTATTCTTAGTCTAGTTTGTTGCAAATTCACCAGGTTGAGGGGTGTTAAGTGTATTTTCAACCACAGTGGACTCTTTGTTTTCTTCTTATCCATCATCCATTTCCTCCTTATCCAGTTCATTAAGTTGTTATCCCTAGGGGGCTTTGTAACTCTTCACTTAAAAGTCACCTACATCACTTCTAAATGAATTCAACATTTGTTCCTAAGCCTCAGTTGATGCTTCCTCTTCCATTAACTCATCCAATTCCATCAACTCGCTATAGTCCCCTTTACTGAAGGTTTTACCCGTAGGTTTCCGTTGCTTACCTTGGACCTTGAGGGATAATTGCCACTGGTAGGAAACCATTATAGAATCCTCAAAGAGTATGTTGTTTTCTCTTGATTACATAACGGGGATAAAGTTCAAAAGCTCTTTGGACATGTCAATGTTTATACAAAGCCTGGTTAAACAAAATTTCCTTCTCCTCAACCTCGTTAAACAAAATTTCCTTCTCCTCATTATGTTTTTGTCCATACATAAGGGTTTCCCTATGAAACTCACAAGTATACCCATACCTCTTCTAGTTTAGTACTTCTAGGGGTGTTATGTATGTTAACCCATAAAGTGATAGGTTTTTGCTTGATCTTATCCAAATTGATGTCGACTTCCAAGATTGGAGAAAAATAAGTAGTAGAGAGAGGTGCCAAACCCCTTCTTGAACCACCCTTAATGCTTCAACTCGAGAGGAAAAGGTAAACAATAAGATTTCTTCTAAAAGGAGCACATCCACTAGTCTTATATTCCTCCATTGTTTCTGCACCTAGTTAGAGATAACTAGAAAAGGAGGTCAAAGTCCCAAAAAGAATCTAACTACTGAGGATTCCTAGTTTATACCTCCTACTTTGAGCACCTCTAGGTTAGGAGTTACTATTATGTGATCCTCCTCTTCTTAAGACGGTAATAATGCAAAGTAAAGTTCCTTTGATAGCCCAGGACCTATTTCTACCTTCTATATGTCACATAGCTCGAGGATGATGGGTCTTGGTCAATCCTATTTGGGGAGTTTTCTAAATTTACAACAGGAGACAAGGTCGGGAACTAGAAGATAACGGTGGAAAATCACAAGCTAGGGGGAGGATGAGCTAGATCAGGGTTACATACCTTTATGCTTTTAAAGGGAAGGAACCAACTTTTGACAAAGGTAACTTTAAAAAGACATTTCTTAAAATAGAAATAAAAGGCTTAGGTAGGAATAGAAAAAGCTAAAGGACCAAAATACCCCAAATAGCTCTAGTAGGAATAAGCGAAGGGAAGGAGGGATGAAGAACAAGTCAAAGGCAAGGAAAGGTCAAGAATAAAGGCAAGAGAAATTTCAAGAAACCAATGAGGGGAAGAATGAGCAAGAAGACAATAAGATCAGCCCATCGTGAAGCCATTTTCAGTGGGGAAAAGTTTAGAGTGAGAGAGAAGAGAGATTGTAGTTTTGGCTACATTTTTAATTGTTGATTGTTTTGAATCAGAACTTTCTTCATTGCATTAAGTTGCATTCTCTAAACAATAAATGGAATGACATGAGCAAGAAAGCAATTAAAATAATAAAGACATATTGAAAGATGGAGGAGATGGAAGTAGTTGAGACTGAGAAATGAGTTATATGGTTGACTTTATTGGTGAGACTAACAACATAAATGAGAGAATGAGAGAGATGAAGCTCTTAACCAAGAAGAAAAAGGTGAATTGGTATTAGGCCAATTGCCTAGGGATCCTGAACCTGTTTGCATTGATCCACTTCTCATCTGCTATTTTCCACACCACCATACATGACATTCACAGGCCGTTTGGTACGAGGGAATAAGAATTATATTCCTAACGTATTGCTCAGTAATTATTAAGCCTATGTTTGGTTTAAAACAAACACATAATACGCATTCCACAGCAATATGTATTCTTCGATTTTAAAGAATAGGTAAAATCGACTAATACCTATTTTTATTTAATCAACGAATCAGTAATCCTCTTCTACATGTAAACCTTGTTACTTTTTTACAAACCTATCCTTCTTCAAAAACCCTGGGACAGCTCAAAGACCTTGCTTTTATCAGATCTAGCTTCACCGCTCTCAAATCCTCTGTTTCTGACAAAACCCGTTTCAGTTCTGAGATTGTTTCTCGTAAGACTATGGATTTGTTGCTCAAGCTCAACTTTGTACAGGTATGGTAGTTGTGGGTCTTTTGGTGATGTATAAAGTTCATCATCCTTTTCTGTTTTTCTAGTTTTTTAATTTCTGGGATTTTTTTAGGGTGGTGATCCTATGATCAGAGATGGAAAGAGATCAATTAGTAGAGATTTGATCAAATTCTTGGAGTTCATTGACGAGCTAGCAGTTAAAAGACGTGGGATTTCACACAAATCTACGAAGAACGCATCTAGGGCTTTGCGATTAAGTCATGGTTGTGGAGATTTGACTGAAAAACAAAAGGAAATAGTGGAGAATTTGAGAGGCAGGCTTGAGAAAATTAGTGGGTTTTCTATGGTTTGCAAGAATGATGGAGAAAATATGGAGCTTGAAGGATTCGTGAATGTCATTGAGGAGGACGATCATGCAGTGGAAGATGTTGAGCTTTCCAATAACAATGGAGTTCCAGTGAAAAGAACCGTTGCCCAAAATCTACCCAGAGTGAAGAAAGTTGTTACCTTTGCTGAGAATAGGAATGTGTGTAGGCTTTATGATGATTCCCATGAGCTGGTCTTAAATGAGGAAGGTAACTTATCTAGTGAGAGTGATTCTAGTGATGGAAATGGAGGAGGTAGTGAGACTGATTACCTTCAAGAAAGGAAGGGAGTCTCTAAGGTGATCAAGAACGATGAAGAAACAGGGTAATAAAGTTAATAATAATCATAATAATTATTATTATTATTATAAAAGTTAGTAACAATAATAATGATAATAATAAAGTTAATAATAATAATAATAATAATAATAATAATGATGATGATGATGATGACGACGATGATGATGATGATGATGATGATAGAAGTTTCTAATAATAATAATAAAGTTAATAATAATAATAAGAACAACAACAACAACAACAACAACAACAACAATAATAATAATAATAATAATAATAATAATAATAATAATAATTAATAATAATAATATCAATATCAATATCAATAATAATAATAATAATAAGGACATTTTAGTGTTTTGTTACTTATTCCTTTCTTATTCCAAGTTTAAATTTTCAAACTAAACATTGGAATAGAAATTCTTTATCTATTTTATTTCGTGAACCAAACAAAGTAATACGTATTCTTTTATATTCCTCATCTTTTCTATTCTTAGGAATAACTATTATATTCCCTGCCTATTCTATTCCGTGAACCAAACAGGCCGTTAAGGTTACAGTTCAAGTTTGTAGATGGTACAATGTCGTATAAGTGTGTCATAGAGACACATGTAACTTCCTCAACTAGGCATGTAGAGTGCATGCTAAGGAACTGCTTCGCATATGGTTTAGCTCAAAATTTTAATTTTTGAGTGGTATGTGGTTCATTCAGTGGCTAGACCCATTTGATTTTATCGTGGCATTCTTCTTACAGTATTGTTTAATAACAACGAAGAATATCACAGGGTCATAGCAGTTAAAGATCAATTATTTGGTCATAAAGATGTTGACACGAAAAGATGACATTAAGGTTTGGAGCATTTACAGATTAAGGAATTGTGAGTCGATCCTTTAACTAAAGGACTTCACCTACTTGTGTTTGTGACACAAGTATATAATATGGGTGTTTTAATGTCCTTAGACACTGTTAGTTAAGGGGATCATTATGTTTGCTCTATGTACATTTGTACATTTTAAAGTATTATGATAGTATGATGGTTACTGATAGAGATGATCATCGTTTATCCTCAGTATTACGTGTCATCATACATTATAGTACGTATGAAAGTCTTAAGATTTGTGTCGATCTTAAGCATTTGATGGTCATTGGGCATATATACAGGTTAACCTTGTGCCTATGTCATTTAGACGCATACAGTTTAGCATAGATATCTATAAAGTTTAACATGATATAGGGGGATATACGTTTTTAATCCCTTAAAGGTTCTCTAATGCAGTTTAGCATTCAGTTGGAGAACATAAAGGTTTTCTCTAATGCTTTTAATCCCATAAAGGTTCTCTAATGCAGTTTAGCATTTAGTTGGAGAACATAAGGTTTTCTCTAATGCTGTTTAGCATTCGGTGAGAGAAAACAGGATTTCTATAATGCTGTTTAGCACATACAGTTTAGCATAAAGTTGAAGAAATCGAGACCTGCAAACGAAGATAATATAATTTAGATCATAAAGGTATCATCGTAGTTTGCCACACTCTATTTTCTCATTCATGTTAGTGAGGTATTAGGTATTCGTGATTGTATTGGATCTGTGTCACACAGGACACATGCATCTGATGCTTTTCGGTATCGAAAGCCTTACGGGACATAATGATGGACTTTCTTTATCTTTGGATCAAATGTTTTGTTTTTAAAACTTAGTTGACTAATACAGTAGCGTAGCTTAATCGAGTTTTTAAAATTATTTTTAAACTATAGTCTATTGCAATTAATGATTGTCCAAAGGGGAGATTGTAAGACATTTTTGTCCTTAGAGACAATTTTGTCCATGTCTCATAAAGTTGGACAACATTAATTGCAATTTTGGTTTTTAAATAAATTATCAGTTAAGTTGCACCATTTGATCCAGTTAAAGATAATAAAGTGACCCAATAAATGATCTAGATTAACGAGTCGAAGTCCGGGTAGAAAATAGGTCTCGATTAGTGTGGACCGGGTCCATATCGACCTTGTGATGGAAAAATCCGATTTGAAAGCTATATAAAGATTAAGGTCTCTTGCAGTTACTCAAGAAACCATTCACGAGCATAAGGATTCCTGACCCGTTAGGGAAGCTCGTGTTTTGAGGAAACTGTAGAAAGGCCTAGCCCGTGTGGCAAGGAGCACTTTTCACTAAAGGTCCCTGGAGATTTGGAGATTTTTGAAGCTCGGAATCGGCAACAGAAACAGAGATGAAACCGAAATCCAGATATTTCGCATTACCTTCATTTTTAATCATTTCTTGTAGATCCAAGATACGTATAAGGCTCACACTACATATTACATAGCATCCACATGTCATTGTGTGTGCTTAAGATAAAAATTAAATGTTATTATTATAGTCTATTTGGATTATAATATTTTTGTTACATATGAGTAAAAGTGCAAGAAGCTAATATTAGAATATTACCCACTCAAAAACAAGCTAGAGTTTCCCAAAATATTCCACATCTGGTATTATTATAACACCGTCCACATTAGCTTATGCTCCTCATGTGACAGAAAAAGTTGGAAACTAGAATTAGTTTGGGACTCTTCAAAGTTGCTAAGATGGGAAGAGATGGCCCACCAATGTGTGTCAGCTCAGATTCTTCGATTGGCTCCTTACTGTAACAATTAAGTTAAATTAAATCTTCTATTTTATATAATTATAAAATTATTTTTATATATCCATGTGTACATGAAAAGCAAAGGACAATCCTTGGAATGCACTGTGTAGCCTGAGTTGGCTTGGGCTGGCCCTTGTGATCTTCACCCAGAACCTATCACGCGTCCCTTCAGAAGCTGAGAATTGACACTTTTGAGTACAACCATTCTTTAAGATGCCTGTTGACGTATCTGACAAATTTTATCCACTATATATATAGAGTTCAGCATCGGAAGTTCTGACAGTGTGACATTTCTTGTGCAAGTTACGAGGGAGTTTCATAAGAGGTACCAGCGACCTACTAAGAGGTACCTATGCAACCAGACCTAAACCTCTCGTCCCCTGAAGTGTGTGGGCTAATAAGATTCAGAATAGCTCGGCAGGGACAGGCAAATCACCTTCCTATCTTGTTATTCTTTCCGTGTAACCGCCGTACTCCCCATGTCCAAATTGGACAAACCAAGCAATAGTTAATTTAATTCCACTTTGCGTCTACATGCAAAATCACTGCTTAACTCAAACGAATGGCCAAATAGAAACAAAATTGAGTGTTCGCATCTAACGAGACTCTTAATGTACATTTGTAAGACCCCATACTTAATAATAGAATCTAGATTTGTTAATAGGCCGATCGCGGATGGCTCATAGCTTGATTGGTTACGGACCAATCGGGCTAACCTAATCTACCATATATATTTTTTAAAAAGCGTCAAGACATTGTTTTTGAAATAACGATCGGGCCACGGGTTGGCCAGACCCAACCATGGTCGACCTGTGGTCTAATCAACTCATGTCAAAATCAGGTCGAGCCAAATTTGACATCCTTAATGAAATTAGCATACCAAGTGTTACTATATTTTTACATACCTAACATTTCCAAGTTCCAACTACAACATTCCTTATTTAACACCCCATTATTCTAGCAATTACTATTAATTTTATAAAATTTTTGACAAAGTTTCGTCTATATTTACTTAAAACCTCACGCAAGAAACTTTAATACACTTCTCATACACGTTACTCAACTATCCATCTCCATGTCAAACTCCTTGAAAAATAATTTACCCATCTTTCAATACATTTCAACACATTTAAATCATATTTCATACATAACTTTCATGTATTCATATATAATTCACAATAAAATCATGTAAAATCCTTCACTTCTTTATGTGTACATGTTATAACTAAAAATAAAATAAAATTTGTAATACATCCTCTTCCAAATCTTTATGTAACTATTGTCTTGTAGTAAATCCACCACAAATTTTTTTAATTCTCTTCAAAACCTATGTGTGGAAAGAAAATCTTCACGCTAAGTTATAGGCTTACTGGTGTTCAAGTAATTTCATTTCTCATTCAATTCAATTCATTCAACCGTAACATGCATAATATATAATAATTTTCAAATATAAATATCTTTATTTATTTCTAAGAATAAATATACATTTAAAATCAAGTTATCATATATATATAATCATCATCATCATCACGTCCAGTCTGAAGTCCTACAATAAAGCGGGATCTAGGGAAGTTTGATAGTACATAACCTTATTCCTACATAATAGAGAGGTTGTTTCTGGTAGACTCACATGCAGATATGACAACAAAGAGTGATGCAGGTTAAAGAGTAAAAAATTAAAACTGGCATGCTAAATAATTATGTAAATAAAATTACAATAATACATACAATAAATAAATGAAAATATAAATTATAAAATATAACTTGACTTTTAAAAATAAAATATATTTTAAAACATAAATATAACGAAATATATCATCTTTTTATTTGTAGAAAAGCGTCAATACTCAAATGATAAGAGAGTAATAAAGTATTAAAGAACTATAGAAAAGCACTAATACCCAGATGATAAGAGAGCAATAAAACATCAAAGCACTCGACTTTGACTCAACATGTAGAAACACAAAACGTCTAAAACTATAAAATCATTAAGCATAAAAATTCAATCTTGACATAAACCCAATAATATCATATGCAAAGAGATCAACATAAACAAACCCAGAAAGCATTAAACACTAAATCAAATAAAGAAGCTAATATCAAAAGCAAAAATCATAAAGAACATAAATTTTAGAAAAGCAGAAGAGACTGATTAATCAAGAACCATACCCAAAAAGAGGAGGCTGTGGAGAAGGAAGAGAGAGTGAGAGCACAAAGAAAGAGGAAAAGCAATATTTACAAACCTCTTATTCAATCCTTAAAAAAAATCACCTGTTTACATACCTCGTCGAAGAAGAGAGCATGACCTTTATGAGAGAAAGGGGCGAGAGGATTGGCAGAGATCCTGTGCTCCTTCATCATATTACTCCAAAGTTTTCTCCTGAGACTCGATCCGCTCACCAAACAATCCGCTCACCAAAACCTATCACAGAGATCCACAAACAAAAAGCAAAAAACATACAAATAACACTGAAATGTCATTCTCTACACATAGTCACTCCCACATACCTCCACCAATGCCTCCCTCCCCACGTTACTCCTATAGAACACCTTCTCCAACTTATCCAAAAACCTGTAAGTCCCCACATCCTCCTTATCCACTTTCTCAAATACTCCCTCTATTGGAATAAATCACCTCTTCCCTACAGATCTAACTTCTTGTTAAATCCATAACCATTATGCTTTCCCTTTCGTGAATCGAAGATTAAAGGAACCAAACCTAAAACTAGAACCATCAAACGACCAATAAGAACACACAGTTTCACTCGATAGCACACTAAACTTATTGAGTCATCAAGAGATAAAGGCATACGCAAAAATAAAATCACCAAAATAAATCGGAAACATTAAATGATTAGGATTCACTTCAGGAAAAGATGAGAGGGAAAACCAACCCCAATAGTGGTTTGACCATTACCGGTACCAATGTCCCAAGCCAAAGAGTGGTTTTGGACCATTCGAGTCACATCCCAAGCCAAAGAGTCAGCCTTTTGTCTAAAAAGTATCCAACAAAAAAGAATTCCATTTCTAAGCTCCTATTAGAAGTCTTTTAGGCAGATATGAGACTAAGTTGTTAGGATTTGATGGTGGAATGTAGAGAAGTTTATCAAATATAATAGGGTCACCTACCATGTTGGACCCCGAACTTTCGGTGGAAATTAGAAATATTAAAATGAATTCAATGAGTGTTTTCGGATATGAATTATGTTATAAAAGTTTTTATGCCTTGAGAAAATTGATGAGAAAAGAATTATTGGATGTTGATGTATTTGATAATTGTGGAGATTTGT
>JAOSBK010000006.1:30132630-30152968 GCA_027568895.1 Erythroxylum shatona | reverse complement strand
GAGCAGGAGATCGGATGAAAGAAAGTCAAGCCATCTGTTCGTTTTTGCTTATTTTGTAAATTGTGTATTTTGGATTTGGTAAATGGTTTGTAAATGGCTTGGAAAGCCATTAAGGTTTTGTAAGTAATTAATTTATGATATGTATGGTTTATGAAATTGTATAAGAACTTGAGTTATGGCTATGGTTTGTGCATTTTGGTTTTGTATATAAATTGAGTAGAGATTTGAATGTGTTTTAGATATGGATGATTTTGATTAATTGAGACATATTGAAATGGTTTGGATATAGGATTGCAATTGTGTATGCTGAGATTCCGGACGGAGGGTCCGATGGATTCGATGTTTGTGTGATTGATTGGAAACTATAGAAGTGTGTTTTAAACACTTTGCAGGTTTGGGTTAGGTCAAATGCAGCCGTTATGCTACCGAATTTTCGATAAAATTGGTACAAAAATGAGTTTTGGGATTTTAGATAATGTAAAAGAAAATGATTAAGAATTGAGTGTTTGTCTATGGATGAATTTCCAAAAGTGGGAATTATTTGTATTTTGATTTGCATGAGTTTGAATAAAGATGATTATAAGCAAAAGAAAAAAATTTATGCCGGTTCGGATTAGTTTTAGGTTTCCAATGCGACATTTGTCTAATGTGTATGTCTTCGGATGTCGGACCTTTGTTCAATTCAGTTGCTCCGTTTGTATGCTTGAATTCGCTCCGTATTTATTTCTCATTTCTGTTATTCGTATTCGCTTCGCTTTCGATTCTTTCGTCTTACGTTTCCGATTCGATTTGTATTTTGCCTTTCGCTTTTAATCCGATGTGCATTCGCTTGGTTTTCGTTTCCGTTCTTCGTTTTTCGGTTGGGATCCGGTTCTGAGATCGGGTCCCAACATAAAACCTGAAAAATATACTTACCCTTATAGAACTTATAGTATATACAATTATCAACTAAATTCATCTAAAAAACAAAAGAGATGACAACTTAATGAAAGTTGTAATAACATTGAAAAGAAGCTCGCTCAAGTCCATATATGGATTTCTATAATTGCAAACCATGCACTTTGAATCTTTGAGAACAAAGTTTTTAGGTTGCTCGATAAAAATTGTTTCATCGATATCACTATTGAAAAGCATTATCTTAACATTTATTTGATGTAATTCAAGATCAAAGTGTGCCACAAGTACCGTTATAATCTTAAAGTAGTCTTAAAAAAACGATGAGAAAGTTTCTTGATAATATTTGCCTTCTTTCTTGTAAAACCTTTTGTAATAAGGCAAGGCTTTAAATCCTTTTTTCGTCTTAAATATTCATTTATGACCAATGGGTTTTCCAACTTCAGACAGTAAGATATGATCCCAAAAATCATCATCTTTCATGGAATTAATTTCCCCATTCATGTCGTTAATCCAATTTTGAGAATTAGAGCTTTTAATGACTTTGCGAAATTTGATTGGATCATCTTTTACTATGTCAATGTCCATCTTATATAATTAGAGAAAGACAATATAATCATTTAAAATTATACGTCTCCTCTCTCTTTATTGGATCTTTTTAATGGTCTTTATTCATGAGGTTGTTGGGTTTATTTTTCAGAAATATTCAATTGATCTTGATTAGGGATATTTTTAACATCATGTTATTGCTTTAGAGTTTATTCTTGAACAATGTTAAGAATAATAACCTGATCATATTCAATAATAATTATAGGAGGATAAATGAATTCCTCTTCAAAGAAAAGGTCTTTAACCTTACCTCCTCATTCAAACTTAACACACTTATGTAATTTGACATTTCTCGTATAAAAAATGTATTTACTTGTAGGCTCGTAAAATTTGTAGTCTTATAACCATATAGAGTATCTAATGAAATACCTACTGACTGTTCTTGATTTTAATTTTCTTTTTGTTTGGTCTATAAATCCTCGCCTTAGCTGGATAACATCAAATATGAAAATGTTATAAGGATTTTTAATTGTTGTCTTAGCTAGAATTTTGTTGAGAATATAAGCTACAATTTTCAATAGGTCACCCTAGAGTTAATCTAGTACGATAGTTGGCATAATTATACTCATTACCATGCCCTTTAATGTTCTGTTTTGTCTTTTAGCAACATTTTTTTTATGATAAGGCTCCTTGCCATAGTGTGTTATGGGACAATACTACATTTTTCTAGAAATTTGGCAAATGGTCTTGGACATTATTCACCTGAATCATAACATCTGTCATAATATTTACTATTATGGTTAGATCAAATGCTTTTAATCCTTTTTCCAAGTTAATTCTCAACCTTTGGTTTAAAAAGTTTGAATATGTCCAATGCCTACGACGTTTCATGAATAAGATAAAGATACATATAATGTGTCCTCTATGGACATAAGAAAATATTTTTAGCTATTTCATTAAGGTATAGGAAATGGCTCACAAGTATTTATATGGGTTAGCTTTATGGTGTCTAAAGATCTTTTAGACCTAATCTCCTTATGTTTATTTGTTTCCCTTTAATACACTCAATAAAAACTTCAAGATCTGATAGATCATATGGATCAACAATTCCATCTGACATAAGTCTTTCAATTATTTGTTTAGATATGCATCCTAAATATTTATACCATAATGAAAAAATTTATAATTTATTTATTTTCTTTTAATACCCTATGAATCATGCAAAGATTTATTAAATGAGGCAACCTATCAAGTAAGTATAGGTTATCATATTTTGATAAAGAACTATAACATATAAGTTTTGAATCATAAAAATGAATTCTGCCTAAATATGGTACAATATAATTCTTTTTTCAAATCTAAGTAATATCTAATCCTAAATGATAACCTAAATGTCCCATTGATCACCCATATAGATGTATCTTTCACCATTATTAGGTTTTTGATTGCTCAGATAACCCCACTTAGACACACTTATGTGAGTAGTAACACCATAATCTAACCACCAAGTATGTCTAGGTATTGAAATCAAATTAGCTTCAGAGAAAACTAAAGAAAGAATTGTACCTTTCTTTGCATGCCAATTAAGATATTTGGTACACTCCTTGTTCTTATGAGAATTCTTTCCATAAAAGTGGTAAGAAAATTCCTTAGTTTGTTGTTTTTGCTCCTTATGTTGCTTCTTTATTGATACAATACTAATACTTTGTTTTTCTTTCTCGATAGCCTTTAGAGGTGGACTCCAAATGAGCACTTTTAACCTTCTCTTACTTTAATCTCTCTTTTGCTTGCATACAATATGAAATGAGCTCATTGACAGTTTGTTTCTCTTTTGACAGTTGTAATCAACTTTAAATTGATCGAATTATGTGGGAAGAAAGACCAAATGCACAAGCAAGCCTCCAAAAAGTTGTAACTTTAGTGCTTTTAGTTTTGAAGCAAGATGAGATATTTATAGAATGTAGTCCCTGATGTTCCCATTATCTTTATCTTTTATGAAAACAAAACTTGCTAGGAGAATACTTGCTTCCTCCTTTTTGTTTTAGCAAAACAATTCTCAATTTCTTTTAAGGAATAATTTGATGTCCTTCTCTTTGAAAATTGTGTCCTAAAATATTTTTCTAATTGCATATTTTATAATCATAAGACTTATGTGATTTTGGTGTTTATACTTCTCTTAGTTCCTCTTATCATCGGCGAAACTTTTATCTATAAGAGTAAGGGATCGCTCAATTTGAAGAGTAAGGTCTAGACCTGTGTAGTTAAGAAAAATCATGAAATTATCTTTCTAGATATTAAAGTTTATTCCATTTAGCACAAGTATAGAGTTAATGGTGGTAGATATTGTAGCAGTTAAAGTATTTACTGAATAGAAATAAAAGTAAAAAAAATGCAAAATACCTATAATTACAATTTGAATGCAATATAATTAAAAAATTTAAATAACAGCAACCTCATTACAAGATTCCTAGCATAACATTAAAATATATTCTTTGGACAGAAATATCAATTTGTAAATGGTTCTTGTTGTAGCAATCAATCATTTATAGTAAGTTCCTATTAAAATATAAACCTTTTTTTCCAGACTAACCTATAATTTATATAGAAAGCCTAATAATTGTCACATACTTAACATTATACTTATGTTTGAATGTTAGCCAAATAAAAATCTTCCTTCGGACCAATTATTGTCTGTATAAAATTCATTCACACATAGTCATCTTGATATTTTAGAGTTAACTAATCTATACAAAAGAGGTTACTTTGATAACGTATTGTTTTGATTAATGAATTTGAAATATCAATTATTGAACGTTTAAAAATACAAATGCTAAGATTTGAATCTAATTAGTTAGGTATTAAATTAATATTGTACTCCTGTATTACTCTGGCCAATAAATCAAAACCATAAAGCTTATTAATCTTAGCTAAAATTGAAAAAATCTTATGATATAAACCTTAAAAGATTTATATAAATGATAAGTCTGATACTTGGTCAATCTTTAATATGAACAAAAATGACCTAGAAATATAAAACATAGATGATTAATGCTCAGCCAAACCAATGAATCACAAGCTGATTTTGTTTTCTATTTTTTATTGATCCAAAAATTAAAACCATACCAGGAGACATAATTGTCAACATACAAAAAGAAATGTACATGACCAAAGAACAAGATTACACCGAAATCAAAATAATAAAAAATCTCTATAATCTAACATGATATATGCTCTAATATTACTTGTTGGATTTAATATAAAATCTATAGTATGAACCCATCAATCATGTTAGATATTATCAAGAATAAAGTTGATCAAATAAACATACCTAAATATATTAGAATAGACATAATTGATGTTAGACCCCAAACTTTTTTTTAGAAATTAGAACTATTATATGTGAAATGTTGGAAGTTAAAAGCTGGAAAATATAGTTGAAATATGTTCACTGAGTATGCATCAATGTTTCAGCCATAACTTTTTCTCTAGTTATCCGAATGAGGTGATTTTTAATTAGGAGTAAATTAGAGGCATAGTGCTACAAATTGTATGATGAAATCTAGTTTTAATTTAGTCTCTAAGAATATCAATTTTCTAATGGAATTTGAGCGTAGAATATTGTTTCAGTATAAGAATAGTCTGAAAATATTTAGGGTATAACTTTTAGATTATGGAACCAAATTGAATTATTTTGGTGTCATTAGAAAATTGAGACAATGAGGAACATTTTTCTAGAAGGAAGTGTTATCAAATTCCTTCAATTACCTGATTAGAAAACGTCTGAACTTTTGGAAGGAGTTCGGCATGATTTAAATAATTTTGAGGTATTGATATAATGATTATGTTATTTTGTGAAGTTAATTAACATGTTAATATGAGCAAGAATTTATGACATGGGTTAATTGAATTAAGGTAGTAAGATGATATCAAGGGCAAAATTGGCAAGTCACTTAAGCATTTAAGTTACAAGGCATATAAGGAAGGGTAGAAGGGTCATTGCTCACTCATTAATGGCAAAATTGAAATAAAAAGGTGTGATCTTGCTTTGTAAGAAAAGGAAAACGTGGGTTGAAGAGAGAAAGGAGAGAAGAAATTAAAATTTAGAGAGAAAGCAAGGAGAGGGTTCGGTTTTGAGGGAAAGGAAGAAGGAAAAGCTAGGGTTTCTTCATTTCTTGGTTTTCAAGAGGGATTTTGAAGTTTATTCAAGAAGGAAAAAGGAAGAGGAGGATGAGAGCTTCCATTAAAGCCAACAAACTCTTCATTTGGTGAAGAATCAAGGTAAGCGTATTTTTGATTTGTTGGATTTTTGAAAGGTTTTGGTTCATATAGCTTAAGAAATGTATAGGTTTAAGAATTATAGGATCAATTTTAGTGAATATACTTTGTGGGTTTCTCAATTGGAATGCCTATTGATTTGTGAATTTTGCCATTGATGAAGGAAATCAAGAGAAGCAAGAGGAGCAAGTCTATAAGTAAGGAAATCAAGGTGGATTCATGTTTATAATTGGATAATGAGCCATTATGCTTCCTTTTCAGTCAAGAGAATAAAATCATTTCTCATTGCTTTATAATTGTGGCATTTGTTGCTTTTGAATGATTTTCGAAATTGCTATATGTTTTGGTGTATGAATTTGGATGATGAATTGTGATATAAAAATGATTTTGAAAAGACTTTATGTTTATGAAATTAAGTTTCAAAAATGCATATGAAATACTTCATGCTCATGAAAGACAAGTTTTTCAAAATGTTGCCATTTGGGCAATCTGCTTTCAAGTCATGAATATGTGTTATGTGGGTTTGTGGTAGTCTCTCAAGAATGTCACGTGCACGTTGATCAAGTTAAAAGCTTCTCCCGCCTACCCGCTAGTGGCATGGAGTTCCTTCATGGACTCCCTCAAGTTTACGACTACACAAGAACATTACGTGGAATTGTGTAGTTCATCATATTTATGGATCTACCCAAACCATTTTGATGTGTTTGTGTGTTTATGATTTTTGAACAAGTTGAAGGATGCATAATTTGTGTTGTTTGTGAATTTGATTTCATGACAAAAATTTTGAGAAACATGTGTTTTACGATTCAATAAGAATTTTCTATGACAAATGAATAATTTCAATGGTTTTTCTTGTTATTGATTATAAACTGTTACCCACGAGCTTTCAAGCACACCTCCTTTCCATCCCATCTTCAGGTGAAAAGAATGAGATCGAGAAATCAAGAGTCAAGGCATCATTTTGATTATGCATATTTTATATTTGAAGTTAGATTTTGTAAAAACAAGACTTTAGACACACTTCGAAAATTATTAGGTTTTGCATCTTTTATAATTTGGATTTCGATATTGACGATGTATTGTGGTAGGAGATGCCATTAAAGCTTTGTAAACACTTATCTTATGGTGTTAATGAATATGAATTGTGTATAGATGATATGAGTTGGCTTCGAATTAGATATACTTGAAGAAGTTTTCCATTTGAGTTGATGAACTTTGAACATAAATTGTTGTTATATATATATACACAAGTGAGATGTTATGGAAAAAGAAAGATAGGAATTATGAATGATGAGATGTAGTCCAATATGAAGAGTCAAATGAATTAAGGTTGAGAGTTTGATGAATTCCAATTGGTAGTTGAAATTGTTATGAATGATATTGCAATAGAGGAAGTGAAGTTGGGTTAATTTTCAAGTTTTTCATGAGGGTAAAATATGTGTTCTAACTTCAGGAGAAAATTTGTATTAATCTAGGATGAATTAGACAAAGTTGTCTTCATGAAAATTGTAGCTTATCCTCTTAGATTTCGAAAAGTATAAGGTATGCGATTTTTGGATATCGAAGTTGAGAGATATGATTGTTTGAGTAGTTGATATTGCATAGGACGTGTATCCCGAATAATTAGAGTATATGGAGTGATATCTTTCTAAGATTGTTCGATTTGGAAATATTATGAGTAAAAGGGATGTTAGGATGGGTTTAGGATCCATTGAAGGGGTTTTGGGGAGTGAAAATTTTTGTTAAACCCGAAGGTTACACGGTCAGGCCGTGTAAAATCACACTGGTCGTGTATTCCTGATGCTGAAAAACTGCCAGACCTGAAAGTTACACGGTTTGCTCGTGTGGGTTCACACGGCCTATGTTTTGACCCTCCCAATGACAAAATCTTGCTTCAAGTTCTGAATGAACGTTTTATATCTAAAAGTCCTCTTTCAAACCGTTCAAGAATGAACTTAATATAATATCTCTAGTGGAAGTTATGCCCATCGACCCAAGATAGGTTCAACATGATTGAGGACATGAGCATGGTTGATTCTTTTGGCCGTAACTTCATGACCTGACCTCTAAATTAAACAATTTTTAAAGCAATAGATTCCTAAGACTTTTAGATATCTTTCCATAAAGATTAATATCCTTTGGTGTTGAGTTTAGAAAGATTGATGGAAAGAAAATGAGGGATCAGTTGGAAGGGGAAGACTTGGTTGTGAACACACTTTGGATTATTTAGCTTATCTTGATCTATAGAGCTCTGATTGAGATGGTTCTTGCTTCAAAATAAACTTGAGACATAGAGCTACGATTTTACAAAAAAGTGAAATTGTAATTTGGGTTTGGAATTTCCCAAAATCTGTTCTGAAATAGAAAAAAATGATTTTGATTTTTGTGAATTAGTTGTGTGGGCTCGCCCTTATGGGTTGAGATGTTGCGAGAATGAGAGGGAACCGACGATGGCTAAAAAGATTCCATAGAAATAACTCTATAGGTTAATACGCTCATGTTTATGAATGGTTTCTAGATGTTGGGTTTCGAAAACGGGATCCAACAATACATGTGATGGAATGTATCACATTCACATATTTTCAGTTAGTCACATGTTTTTAGTTTCACATCCATATTCACATTTATCATTGGACCTTAGTCCAATATTCAACAAAATTGTTGAGTAATCACTTATTTCATTAAATTCACATTTAATGAACACTTCCAATATGTATTTCATACATCAAACCATTAGACATTCAATGTTCGGAATCAATACAATCACATTCATATATCAATTGCAATTCAATACAGAAACTTAAAATGGAACAAACAATGAAAATGAGACCATCTAGGTCGACTCACAGTACACTCCAGATTAGCATTAACTTTCATGATTCAGAAACATCTAGATGCGGACGTTTTATCCTACACATCAATCTTATGCAATACACACATTACACACACATTATTAATTTCGCAATTACATAAACATTTAATTATACAAATATGTATGTGTGTCATATACAATGCATGCTCAATTTGACTATTCTGGGTACGTTTCCTTAATCACGTCTCTTGATTAATCAAACCTTATCATTTGTTTATGTTTAACTTATTCTTAGGGCTACACCTCAAGAACACTTGGTTTCTTAATATTATAATTCAATTGCTTGTCATTTCTTTTCTAGCAATATATGTTCTTAAAATATCAAATTCTAATTCACCTTTACTTAATACAAGGAAAATGAAGTATTTAGGCAACACCTTCTTCCAAAAAATGTTCCTCTATGCCTTGAGTTTCTAATGAAGTAAATTTTCATGCAATTTGATTTAGTATTCTACAAGTTATACATAAAATACTTCAGACTATTCTCTCACTACAACAACACTCAGTATTCAACTTCAAGCCAAAATTTTGAAACTTTTAGAGACACAATTAAATTTTGTTTTCTTATGAAATTTATAGCCATATGTCTCTAGTTTAATCTAAATACAAAATAATCATATTTTGGATATCTAAAGATCAAGATATGGCTAAAATACATATCTCTGTTCAATGAAAACATTCCATTTAACAAATTCTAGTACACTTCATTATTTTCATCCTAAACTCATCAATCAATCATTATCAATCCTTTTCTAACGAATTCAGATGACCATGACATTTGGTGAAGAGGAAAGACAAAGTGTAAGGAGTTCGTGGTCCAAATTTCAAGTCAATTGGAGGTCCGAAGAAGAAGTTATAGTCAATTTAATGAAGGGTGTCGAAATATGTCAAAAAGCATAACATCTTCACTGTCACGATCGTGCACTTCCTACTGATTCCTTACTATCATGATCATGCACTGTTTGACGCTTCCTTTCTACTGCACTACTTAATTTCTCCATTCTATCATGATCATGCTTGTGCATGATCTTGCAACTCCTCTGAGGCTTACAAAGCATGATAGTGCACTACCTTATTTTTCCTCTCTTTCATAATTGTGCAACTCCTCTAGGGTTTCCTCTCTATCGCGATCATGCAAAACACGATAGGGCACTACCTCATTTTTCCTCTTTTTCATGATTTTGCAACTCCTATAGGGTTTCCTCTCTATCATGATCATGCTTTTGCATGATCGTGCAACTCTTCTAGTGTTTCCTCTAGCACGATTGTGATAGATGAAACTTACTTAAATTTATGTAACTGCATATTTTCATCCCCAGTTCTTCTCTTTTGCTTATTCTAACGTTTCTAACTTATGTCCTAATTATTTTCTCTTCATTCTTACTTTCATTTTAGCTCAACTCATTCAAACACAAAATTCAAAATCTATGATTGATCAAACACAGAACATATCGTTTATGCATATTCACTATATTTTCTGCACTTCTTCATCTTCATCAACACCTTTATTTCATTTATAACTTATCATTTTAATTCTTCCCATATTACGACATCACATTACTCCTTTTTCCTTAACTCTAGACTCATCTTAGTTCATCCTTAAAACACCCAAAGAGATCCACGCATATCAATAGTGAAAATAGAGTATGGACACCCAGTTACCTATCAAATTTTTCTACACTCTTTTTACACCATATTTAACGATCATTATAAATCAAATCATCACAGCAACGATTTATGAACTATTGATCATTATCATATGTGTAAAAGCAATAGATGAAAATACCCATTTTCTCATTCATGTTTCATCGTATACGTATCATCATTTTATAATCATTTAACTATTAACTATCATCAAACTTTAACGATCATTATAACTCAAATCATCACAGCAACACTTTATGAACTATTGATCATTATCATATGTGTAAAAGTAAGAGATGAACATACCCATTTTCTCATTCACGTTTCAGCATATACATATCATCATTTTATAATCATTTAACTGTTAAGTATCATCAAAATGCTTCATTCAACAAATAAAGAAGAGTAGTGCTTAAGACTTACTTGTTCAAGCTTTAAGGTCTTCAAACTCTTCATGTTTTCTCTTAACCCTAGCTTTCTTCTCTCACTCATGAATCATCATTCAAGGGTGGTAGGGTAGTGTCTTTAGCAAGAAATAAAGAAGACAATAAAATAGTAGTAACAAATGGAAGATGAAAGCAAGCTTCGATGTGGGTGAGTGAGAAGTGAGTATCAGGGATGAAGACAAATAAAGAAGATGAAAAACGAAAATGAAGAGAGACATTTAGCTAAAGAAATAAAATGAAAGACCAAATGGTTTTCTTTCATTTAGGATATACACAAGTGAGGTGTGTGGCAAGGTAAGTGACACTTGTCGCTTGCCACATGTCACCACCTTATGGTCTTCACTTGGTCTTTTAAACTACTAGTCCATTTATTTCCCCATTTCTAATCCAATTATCTCCCAATTTTCTATGACAGTTGTCATTAAATCCCAATGTCATTTATAAAAATTTTCACTGCCATTTACCTCCTATTTATGCTACTATTCATTAATTGGACTGTCACTTGGCATTTTTTCTAGTCCAAATATACTCTTAATTCCAAAAAATTCTCATATTTAACTAAAAAATCTAATTCACTACTTATAATCTCCAACTCAATTTTTAATATTTTAATCCATAATTTACATTATAATCACATTCAAACAATCATTTATACCCAGAAAATGTCAAATGAGTGCATGAACAATTCATTGTAATAAGTGCAATAATCAAATTCATGTGTGTGTATGCTAACATTATACATGAGCATGAAATGCATTTTTCTAATCTCTCTTGCTATTTCTTAATTACAGAAATTTAGGGTTCTAATCCTCATTATGGAAATGGGATGTCAAATTCCTCCTCTACATTATCTGTCACATCAGTATCTCAAATTCTTGGTATCTCGATTTTGCCTTATATGTCCTCTAATTCTTCCATTCTTGAATCTTTAACAATATCATCTATTCCACTCGTTGTTCACACTACCAACAATTCTACTATGCATGTACAACATATAGGTCTTGTTCACATATCCACATTACATTTACCTGAAACCTTTTTTATTCTTAAACTCTCATTAAATCTTATTTCTATTGGATAAGTGAACTTGGTGCTAACTTATCCTTTTTGAGTTGTGGTTGCATTATGCAGGATCCACAGATGGGCAAGATCCTTAGGAAGGGTGTAAGGTTGGACGATTGTTTGAGTTTACTTTGTCAAATCCTCATTCAAAGATTGTTATTAGTGTTGTCTCCTCCCACGTAAGACACTTTTATTTAGATTAACTTTCTACCTCTAGATTATGGTCTTTAATCTATAATGAAAACTTAGGCTATGTTAAGACTGAAAATTTTGATTATGCCCCTTATCAACTATCTAAAACTCATGCTTTATCATTTTCTCTCAATGATTCTATCTCTTTAGCACCTTTTAATCTAATTGATTATGATATTTGGGGTCTTGCACCTTATGAAACTATGGGTAATTTGAAATATTATGTAATCTTTGTTGATGATTTTTCTCGCTATACATAGATTTATCTATATTTGAACAATTCTCCATTTACTCTTATTTTGCTAATATGATTCACACTCAGTTCTCTTACAAAATTAAAGTATTTCAGACTGATAATATGATGGAATACAATGATGTAACATTCATTAATTTTCTTAATCAACAAAGGACCATAGAGATCCTATCCAAACACATCTCAACAAATGTTTATGTTGAACGCAAACATAGACATATTCTTGACACTACTCGAGCCCTTCTTATATCAACCTTCTTATCCTGAAACCCTTTAGGGAGAAGTTGCCTTTACTACTATCTATACTATTAATCACATTTCCTATCTTATCATAGGTAATATCTCTCCCTATGAGCGATTATTCAATCATACTCCTGATCATCAATCTCTTAAGTTTTTGGATGTGCATGCTTTGTGCTATTACAACCTTCTGGGCACACCAAACTTGAACCTAGACCACATTTATGTTGTTTTCTAGGGTTTGGGATAGAGCATAAAGGATATAGATGTTAGAATCCACTATCTTAAAGACTTCGAATCTCTCGACATGTCACTTTTTTAGAACATAAAATGTTTTCATAAGATCAAATTTGAGTCAACGAACCCTTACACAAATTTTTTCCTGATCCTACTGTAGCTTTATTTCATGACATTTCTTCTATAGGTCTGTTTTTTACAACTTTAACAACTTAACACAACCAACGCTTGATTTTATTATATCTCCTCTGGCTGCAAATCCTCTATCCTCACCAAATATCTTTCCCTCTTCTATTCATTCACCAGAATCTACTAAGTCTCCATAACCTCTCTATCGATCCTTTTAAGCAAGTCAACCATCTATTCATCTTAAAGACTTCCATGTTTATTCCAGCATTGTCTCTCTATATGAACCTCACATTTATTGTGAGACCATCTCTAACCCTTTGTGGCAGCAAGTAATGGTAGAAGAATGACAAGCTTTCTACAACATAAAAAATTAAACTTAATTGACCTACCTTCAAATAAGTTTGTTATTGGTTGTAAATGGGTCTACAAAATTAAGACTCGAGCTGATGGATCAGTCAAAAGATACAAAGCACAATTGGTCACAAATGGGTTTACTTAAGAATATAGAATTGACTACAAGGAGACCTTTTCTCTAGTCTCTCACTTAACTTCAATCCACAGTCTTATTACTGTGATAGTAAGCAAACATTGGGTATTGTTCTAGATGGATATTCATGAATGTCTTTGTTAATGGTGATCTTCATGAAGAAGTATATATGCAACCTCTATTGGATATGTTTATCCACTTAATAAAGTTTATCTTCTTTCCAAAGCCTTGTATAGCCTTAAGTAAGCTCCTTGAGCATGGTTTACTACATTCAGCTCCACTATCAACCATCTTAGCTTTACGTCCAACACTTATGGTCATGCTTTGATTCTTCGAAAATTAGATCAAAGGTGCACTCTTCTCCTTCTATATGTTGATGATATGATAATAACTTGTGATGACACTCAGGGGATCGCTACTCTCAAATATTGTCTTCGTCAACAATCTGAAATAAAAGATTTATATCCCTAAGCCATTTTTAGTCTTGAAGTATCTTTGTATGGTTCAAGTTACTACTAATCTTAAGCCAAGTACGCTACTAATCTTATCTTTTGTCCTAATCTTACTAACATTAAGATTACTAGCACTCCATTAGACTCTCATTATCATATCTCTATGACCAATGGAAACCATTTGAGCATGGTACACTTTATCAATAGCTAGTTGGTAGTTTTATATACCTTACTATCACTTATCCAAATATTGCTCATGCAGTTCACATTGTCAATTAGTTTATATCTACACCTCGTACCACTCACTTTTTTTTTGTTATTCTCGTACTCTAATACATTTGAGGCACCTTGTTTTATGGACTTCACTTCTGTTATTCATCTTCATTGGACTTGCATGCATACTCTACTACCAGCTAGGTCAGAGACCCAATTGATCATTGATTTATCATTGGTTATTGTTTCTTTCTTGGCACATATCTCATTTCTTGGCACAATAAGAAGAAAATGGTTGTCTCTCATTTAAGTACTAAATCAAAATACCAACCCTTAGTTAACATTACCTCTAAAATTTTATGATTATGATGGTTACTTCAAGACATTGGTGTCACTTTTTCATCATTAGTTCCTTTATTTTATGATAATTATAGTGCCATATAGATTGCTCATAAATGATGTCTTTCATGAACGAACTAAACATATCTAGATCAATTGTCATCTTGTGTGTCATCATTTGCTTTACGAAACTATACAACTTGTCCTAATCTCATCTTAATCTCATCTTAAACACAAATTGCTGATGTTTCTACCAAATCGCATCCACCTCAACATTTTCAAGATCTTCTCTCCAAACTAAAGCTATCATCTTCGCTACCACCTTGAGTTTGAGGGTTGATATTATCGTAATCTACATTCAATCAGCTATCTACTGTAATTAGCCTTTATTTTCTCCTAAAATCATGTACATTCATACTATGTATTATTTACTGATTTATTACTTTAATTTGAGTCACCTTGAGTAAATAAATAGGTGGATGTAAATCACTTACAAACATAAAGAAATACTGAGAACATTTCTACATTTCTTCTCATTCTCTATTTTTACTATATTTTCTCCCTTACCTTTTAATCCATAATTCTTCAAAATCTTTCAAATATCTAGATTCTTTTTTTCTGGGCTTTTTTTGCCTTGTCTCATCCAATGAAATGAAAGGTGTTCATCATAACTATAATATTATGTATTGACTTCAAGTGAGGTGACTTGTAAATGATCTTTTTTATCTTACTTTTGTGTTTACTACTATCCATTAGTTCTTTTGAAACCATTTTTTATTCTTTCTAATCAATATTTCTTTTTTAACAAACTTTTTTTGTTGGGATAATTTCATGAATTTGTAGTTATATTCTTCTTTTAGTGCCCACTTTTAATGGTTATTTTTCATTTTCATTAAGTACAATATACATTTTTTCAATGGTTCTTATGATGTTATTTATGTGTAGCTAACTTCACTAAATTTATACTAAATTTTCTTTCTTTATATGATAAGTTAACAAGATATGTTCTATTAATTTGTATCACCTACATCAAATTTATTTTTATTAGGATGATTAGGGGAGAAAATACATACATTTTTCTGTCTTGTCATTGAGTTCCATTACATTTCTTTTGTGTTTCGCCCATCCACAATACTCACTTTGGCCTTTCTTAAAAGTAAAGTGTTAATCTATTATTTATTTAAGATTTTAAAAGATTATGGTGATAATTGATACTGTCTTGTTTATATAACGTAATAATATGCCTATAATTTTATGGATACTTTTTAGCATTGTTGCCCTTTCTATTCTCTCTAATGTCTGCTTATTCAAATTGTAACTTATTTCTAATGATTGTTTACTGGGTAATATACCTTTATTGTTATGGATAATAACTGTTGTTTCTCGCTTTGCCCCTAGTTGTGGCCCTTTTTGAAATCATAATTAAATCTTCAACTATCTATGTATCAACCATAACTTAATTACCTTGTCCAAAATTGCAAAAGATACTTCATTGACAGTGACAATTTCTCTTTTCTGAGCATATTACCTCAACTTGGTCAAATTTAACTAAGAAGCTAAATATTCTCTCCCTCTCTATAAATTCCCTAGAGTGCTTTAACTTAATCATTACACTTCATCTTCTCACCCTTACAATCGTTTAAGTCAAGTTAATTACCATCCATCATATTATAATATTCAGTCATTGAGAGTATAGTTTGATTTCTAGTTGATATCCTTATCTTGATCTTATAAATAGGGGTTGCGTCGCATTCCATTTAATAGGTACAATGAAATACTTCCTAAATTTGTTTGATATTATATAGTAAAACACAATTTTTATTGATCTTAAGTTTCAATCAATTACAAAGCTAAGACAAAATCATTGTCCTAAGTATAAAACTTTACACCAGGATTAGATTTTATAGTATTCTGGTGGATAATCTTTTCCTTTCTTTTAAAGAATGTTTTCTTTATATGCTACCATTTAAATAGTAGGCAATATGCATTCTATGAAGTTATGTATTAAGCACATTTTGTCTCAAACAAAGGTGATTTCTTATTTATAATTTTTAATACGAAAGTATATTCAGCTTAACCATCTAGCCTTTTACTACTAACTTCCAGGAGGTTTTTCTTAGTTTTTATTATTTGTTTGAGTATTTTTTCTAAAAGAATATCTTCATCCAAATATCAATGTCAAGGTCCTCCTATCTTTTTAAAACTGCAAAACATTTTTCATTTCTTCCAAATATCTCCAAAGAGTCTTAATGCGTCATAAGTTCTATATTAATAAAAAAGAAACTAATATTATTTCAATCATAAAATTTTTAAGAGCATTATCGTTAAAAAATGGAGAGAAGAAAAGGATAAAAACATTAAAAAGGATTTAAGTAAAGCCTTTAAGAAGATAAGTTATTAAAATTCTCTAGATTATTTACATACTCTATTTGGGAAAGTGGTTAATAATGGTATGTGTTTTGGTGCTCTATCATGTTCAAAGTGTTTGTAGCATGTATATATTCATTAAATTGGACTATATATTAGAGTGTAGTGATATACACTCACCATTACGTGATACTACTATATATTTGTTAAATGCACAACTAAAATTTTAATTGTTACTATTGTTTTAAATATCATCAAGAGAAGATGATAGAGTTAATCTTATAGGTATTTTAATGAAGGTGAAAATAACAACATTTCCTAGGGTGATCATAGTACTTTTGACCAAACCATAACTTCACTTTCACCGACATATCATAGGAGAAGAAATTAGAGGAGCTTTAAGGAAGATGAAGAGTGGAAGGGAAGAAGGACCAAATGAGATGAACATAAATGTGTGGAACAGTCTAGGAGAAGAGGGTCATACTTAGTTAGTCAAGCTTTTTAATGAGATCCTAAGTTTGTAAAAATTTGAGATGAGTGGAGACTTAGCATACTTATCCCTCTTTTCAAAAATAAAAGGAACATTTAGAGCTATAACAACTATAGAGGCATCATACTATTCAGTCACAGTATGGAGTTATAGGAGAAGGTGATTCCGAAGAGAGTGAGAAAGGGTACATATATCTCAAAGAGCCAATTTGATTTCATACCAAGGAGGCCCGTGATATAAGCCCTACATCTCCTTAGAAGATTAATGGAATATTATAGGGATAAATAAAGGAACCTAGATATGATTTTCATTGATTTAAAAAAAGGTTTAAAATATAATGCCTAGGGAAGTCTTGTGGAGGTGTTTAGAAGTCAAGGAAGTTGACGTTACCGTTATACAGGTTATTAGGAATTTGCATGAAGATAGAAGATGTTAAGGCTATAGTGGGGAAAATAAGAGGAGATACCAAGCTTTTTTCTATTGATATTGGGTCACACCCAGGATCTTTGTTGAGTTCATTCCTAGTAGTTATAAATGATGTTACCAAATATTCAAAATAATGTACCTTCGTGTATTTTGTTTGTTGATGACATTGTTTTATTATATAAAAAGAGTGTATTAATGATAATTTAGAACTTTATAAGGATATAATAAAGTCAAAGGGCTTTAAATTAAGCAGGAATAAGTACTTATAATGTAATTTTTTGGGTCGTAAGATTGTATCCAATGTGGACATTAAGAATAATACTAAAACTACACTATGAAAAGATTGTTTTAGGTGCCTTGGATTGATCATCCAAAGAAATAGTGAGATAGATGATGGCATTGTTCACCATATCCAATCAGGGTGGCTAAAATGGAGGAGCACCTTATGAATTTTATGTGACAAGAAGATACCTTCAAGCTAAAAGACATATTCTATCTATTAGTTAGATTATACTATACGGGATAGAATGTTGGTCTATCAAATAGGTGTATAGTCATAAGTTAATGATGATGGAGATAAGGATGCTCTATTAGATGTACAATCATACTAAAAGAGGTAAGGTTAAGAATGAAGTGGTAAGAAATAAGTTACGGGTGGTTAACATTGATAGTAAAATAAGGGAAATAAGGCTAAGATGGTTGATATATGTTAAGAGGAGACACCTTAACCCCCTATTAAGGAGATACAAGAAGATTATACTTAGGGAATATAAGAGAAGAAAAGGAAGAATAAAAAATAGTTGGAGGAAGGTGATCAGGAATGATATGATCCTACTAACACTTATTGAGGACTTGGCCCTTAATAGAAAACTTTGACATACTAAGATACAGGTAACCTTATATAGAGAGGTCCTTCTATGTTTATAAGCTTTTTGAACATTTTCCTTCAATTATTGTGTCTTTTATTTAGCCTAAATAGTTTTTTTTTGTAGTACTTATTCCTTTCTATTTCATTTATTTATTTTATATTTTATATTTTTGTGTAGTTATTTGTTTATCTATTTGTCTATTGTTTGCTTCCAATCATTTTCAATAATCCTTTTTTCATATAGGTCTATCGAAAACAACATCTCTACTAGGATAATGTTGCATACTTATGAACCTCCCTAGACATTATATCTCAGCGTGATTCTTACTGGGATGTTATTATTTTTGTTGTTGTTTACTATTATTTTAGAATTTTTATGTTAGCTTCAATTGTAGTTATAATTATCATATTTTTTATTAAATGATTATACATCAATAGAAATTGATATTTTATTTTTATTTTAATAAATTATATCATTTTTATATTATACTTTTATTATTCTTATAATTTTTAATTTTATTCATTATATATTAGTTTTATGACAGTTTACTATTAGTTAAACCTTCAAACCTTAAATTTCTCCTCTTACAGGTTTGATGTTTATCTCATTTCTTAAAATATTAGTTGTAATAGATAAGTCTCCAATTGCTTAAGGCCTATTAACATTTTGGATCCTAACTAAATTTTTATCAGCTTAAGTTTGTGGAAGAACGGTAAATAATGATCTCTCAATTTAGACAGAAGTTTAGACATACTTTTTATCTCTCTGTTAATTCTTAGATGTCTTTACTGGAGCATGAGGGCTTTATAATACGTATTTCATATATCTTTTTTGGTTTAATTTTTATCCTTGCTGAGTTACCATGAAGCTCAAGAAATTTCCTATTGATACCTCAAATTCACTTCTAAGAGTTTATATTCATCCTAAATTTTTGCATAATTTTGAAGCAATCCTTCAGGTCCTCAATATGGTCTCTTTTGCTTCTAGTATTAATCATTGGTAATCAATTATTATACTATGTTTTTATGCTCATATTGAGTGTGTCTTACTTGTTATTTGAGAGTTTTATATTGTTTTTGGTACTTATTTTGTTTCAAGTGTAATTTCGGGTCTCAATTGTCTTTATGGACTAAACGGAGAATTTGGGGGAAATCATGGTATGAAATAGAAGAATCAGAGTTTTTCTAAAGACAGATGCCTATGTGAATATGTGCACTCTTGCGTGATTAATATACATAGTCATGTATAGGGACTATGTAAGGGACTGTAAATATATAAAACTTCAAAGACGTTTTTTCCCGAGTGGAGATACATGCTAGCATAAGTAATATATATGGTTGTGTACTTTGCCAGTGTAAGCTCTTATGAATTTATAAAGTCAAAATTGTGAAGGATTTTGAGATATATGGTCACTCACATGGTCATGTGACTAATCGTGTATAATTTAGAAACCTTAGTTTTGCAATATAAAAGGCAATTATGAAGAGGAGATGAGAAAGAATAGGCTAGAGTTGAAAGCGACAATCAAAGTGAGAGTTAGAGATATAATTATGAACCTAGGATGAGGAAAACACAAAGATACTTCAAGAGATCTGAAAGAGAGTAGTCTTTCATTATAAAAAAAAAGGGGATATACATATCTATGAATTCGTTTCTTTATGATTATTCCGTTGAATTTTTTATGTTTGTTTCATTCACTATGTTTAAGAACTAAGTTTGTTTAGTTCCTAGATAGGATGAACCTTAAGTGGAATAGATAATATGAGTTAATTGTTTAGTTAATGCAATTTGATTGATTGATTCATTGAGATTCAATTATGTGTTTATTGTTAAGTCCAAATGACTTTACTTAAGATATGATTTTGATGTATAACAAAGAGAATTAATAAAAAGAAAAGCAAG
>JAOSBK010000006.1:30037878-30054640 GCA_027568895.1 Erythroxylum shatona | reverse complement strand
TATTTAAGTGGGTCCCACTTAAATAGATTGCCCAGATCTCATAACACAAGGTAGGGCCAGAGTAGCTGGGCCAGAGAATTTCATGTGCGGTTGATGTACAAGAGTGAAGCTAGACCTACATGCTCGAGATAGCTTGACAGATTATTAGTTTATTACTTAATGGCCAAATTTTTTAAGAAAATCAATCGGTTTTTTCATAAAAACGGGTTGGTATATTATTTGATGGACCGATTTTTTATATGAGTTATAAACACGAACCAAGTTGGAAATTAGGCCAGTATGTATTTATTCTGGTCGAATCTTTTGATTTTAAAATCATTGGTACTAAGTGCTGTATTTATTTGGATAGTATATCTGATAAAGAGATAAATAATTTATATTTTATTAAGAACTCATTAACAATAAACTTTTATATTTCATTACATGTTTATTTTTTCATTCATCTAAAACATTGGTTATCAAAAAATATCTAAGAATTTTCAAAAATCAATTACAGATTTTGATGTCATTAGCCTTTTTAGCATAATTATAACTCTCCAAAATAATTTGCTGCGCATAATTAATCATTTCTATATTAAAACAAAATTAATGTTACACTGCATAAAATTGATAAATCTTCCACAAGTAGAAAAGGAGAACAAGATTCGCTGGATATCCTTTCATTAGTTTATCAACATCTAATGAGAAATAATTTTGTGAAGGGAAAGCCCACATGGTACTCTTTCACTTTACTTACTAGAATCTCTTCCTTTTGCATTAAGAAAAGCTCCATTCTTCTGGTATGCTAACCTCGTGCAAGCAAAATTGCTGATTCACAAGCTATCTTTACATTAGACTCAAACAACTGAGCCCCTCTCTTGCTATCTAGCTCTGCTTTAACCCTTTTGCCTTTGGCCTTTCCACGTTTGTCTTCCACTACTCAAGCACCCAATGGTCGGCTAAAGCATAGCCATCCCATCAGTACTCTCTTTGTATTCAGGAACTACTATCTTAATAGTGTTTTAGCATCATTACTTATAAGTACTTTAACAATATGTATATTAATATATATGTATGTACATTTGTATGGGAGTGTAAGAAAACTATGGAATCAACGATTTCGTCATTGCCCGGGCAGCAACAACCACTGGGAGAAATAGAACAGCCTAACCAACAAGGTTTACTATCTTCAACAAATAATACCAACAATAATAATGCTTGGAGTTCTTCAGGTTCTATAGGGCCATTCTTCGCAGTTATATCGGTATTAGCAGTTCTTGCAATTCTTTCATGCGTGTTGGGTCGAATATACAGCCGCCGGCAATCCAGCCCATTTAACAACATCAAGCAGGGAGGGTGTTTTGAATGGGTGAAGCGGAAGTGCAAGCGGTGCATAGCTGGAGATATTGAGGCGGTCGGTGCTAATAAGGTGATGGCTTTTGGTGGAGTAAAACAAAAAGATGGCATTGGCGATGACCCTCCTCATGCTTGACATTGGAAGATAGCTGCCTGAAAGTGGAAGGTGGTTGGTTTAACTTTGGCTACACATTTTGGAAAATGGTGTGTGTGTGTGTGTATAATATATATATATACTGGAACTTGATGTGTGCCCTGAAGAGTTGCAGTGGCCAATATGTTTGATATATTACCGATCGAAAATACACCTGATATGTTGTAACCACATCCCATCCAAGAGATTTTCTACCCTCATTCAAAAGTTAATTTGGTGTGGCATACCTTGGTAAGTATTCATAACAAGTGACTTTTTTTTAATGAATGGACAACATAGAGTTATTATGATCTTGGAGTGAAAACAGAACAAGTTGTCAGAAACAAGTCAATTTGTGGTTCTATTTACTTTTGGTTTGCGCGTGCTTCCCAGTTATAGTTGTAAGTTTCCACACAGTAACTTACGTATCATACTCTGATTGCGATTTATGAAATGCCAATGGAATCTTTTCTTAAATGATCTACATACATTTTCCCAAACAAATTAACCAGCATTAATAAAACATTGTACTTGTGACTCCACCAATTTTAATTCACACGTTGCTCCAATTATATACACAGTTGAATTAAACATATAAATTCATAAAGTCTAGTTCGCATAAAGTGAAGTATATATGTGTTATTTATGTTTATTTGGCTTACTTTAAAACTGATTTTGGTTGTCATTAAATATAATTAAAAGTGTAGAAAATTTAAACATAGATGAACATGATCTACTTATCATATGCATCATTGAAAGTAATCACTTACAGATTAATTTTTTGTTTGAACCAATTAGACCATACTTGTTTCCAAAGAATAACACCTTTTTAAATTTTAATTATTTTTAAAATGATCATCAAAGCACCTAGATTTTAAAGGATACATTTTATATTGAAGTTCAAATTCCTCACTGGTTTGTAGTAGTTGGAAGTCAAAGGATGTAACCCAATTTTATGAGGTGTACTCAATGTTTATCATCTCTCACTGATACATGATATGTTTAGTTAATTAAAATTCTGCAATATATAGTGAGAGCTCATTGTCATATGTATATTAAGAATATATGAGATCTTGATTAGTGAATCAATCCTTGAGCAAATTTAGTATGCTATATTATAGGTCATATCTTACATTTTAATCTCATTTTATCTCATTTACTTCATCGTATAACAAACGTATTCAATTTTCTTACTAAGAGTTGATAGCCACATTTTTGTGTGTGTGTGTATATATTGTGTGAATTACCAAGCAAAATGATGTTTCTCTATTCTAAATTCTCTTGCATTGAATTTAATTCAACTTTCTTTATTAGAAATTGTTTGATAAGAACGTACCACACATCTTTTTATGGTAAAAAATTTTAACAATAAAGATTAAAATTGCGCTGCTAAAGCAAGGATAGTAATTAAGTACATATTTAACCCTAGGAGTTACAAACCAAATCCATGTAGTTGAAAACTAAATTCTAAAGAAGAAAATCTTAAATTTAACTTTTAAGAATTAGATAAAATTCCTAAAGGTGTCTTACAAGGCTTAGTTAATATTTACGATCTTAGACAATATAAATCAATATCTTTTGACTTACATTATTCATTTTTCATGATCATTTTTACACACATAGTTAGCATCATATGTTATGGTATTAACTCCTTTTTACTTGGAACATATGTCCTTCATTACTCCAATTTCGTACAGAATTTAGTTCAAATATACTTAACATTTAACTAGAGTATTAGTTAGCTCTTAAATCATCTTCTTAAACTTCATTTGGAAACTTAAAATTCCTTTTAACTTATTATCTAAGTCAACATTCACGGTTTTAGTTTCTTAGTTTCATTATCAATTATTGCTTCTGTGAGAGAGCCAATCTTTTCTCTATCTGACATACTCTTTGATTCATATATTTCATATCAAGTAAACATATTTTCGAATCAAGTATTATGTAATGCTTATTTTTTAATAAATAATGTCAATTCATATTTGCGTTTGGACATCACAATACAATAAATGAACATACATATAGAAATGTTAAATCAAGTATATTTCATTATCTACATAATCATGGTGAATCCACATGCCCATTATGTGTATTTTGAGAAATTAATTTTTCCATTAGGTTTGCCACCATATCTCGTCTGGGTATATACTTCATACTCACCTCATCTCATATGATTGTATAAATTTACATAGTATCTATATGCTTGTGTTTACCATAAAATTTAGGGTCTTTAGTATAAGCAATTGTTGCTTGACTATCACAGTTGATTATTAGTAGATCAATATCACTTTGAGTGACTCCCACAATAACCAGGAATCATCTAAGCCATATGCTTCTTGTACTACTGTTGAAAATGTTATAATTTAGTTTCAATTCTGGATAAGACAATACATAATTATTTCTTACTTTTCCATGGTATAAAACCATTGTTAAGTAAGAAAATAAATATAATTGTAGATTTTCTCTCTTCTAAATCTCCACACCAATCTACATTTATATACCCTTAAATATTGTTGATTCTTTGATATCACAATGCATATTCAATAATACCTTTTAGATGCCTCAATATTCTCTTTACTGCTTTCTGTAATTTTGTCTTGAGTTTGAATTATATTTTCTCACCATTCTAATGTTGTAACAAATATCTAGCCTTGTTGTTTCCAACTACAATGAAATATGGAACTTTCTTCATTTATTCATGTTCTTGTGGTGTAGATGGGTAAAACTTCTTACTGAAACATTCACCTTTGGGAATAGAATTATAAATTGGTTTGTAATCTTGCATACAAAAATCATTCTAGAATCTTTTGAATATAGGATGATTGAGAAAATGATAATAACTTCTTTGAAAGATCTCTTGAAATTTTAATTCCAAGAATATATATAGCTTCACCCATATCTTTCATCTCAAATTCAAATGATAATCATTTTTTGATTTTCTTAACAAAATCATAGTCATTATAAGAAATCAAAATGGCTTGTACATCTCCTTTTGATTGTTTAGAGTATCTAATAAAGATCTCTTCTTCTCTTATGGTCCTACTTTCTCATATTTGTAAGAGGTCATAGATGTAGCCAACATATCCCCTATGGCCTTATATTTTTTATGTCAAGATTTCTACAAGTCGACAATTCATACAAAGTGTTTGTAATTGATTTTTTAGGTACTAAATTGAGTACATAAGTGATTGTAAGAAATGCGTTACCCTAATAGATGATTTATAAATTTTCTTATGTCATCACAAACTTAACTATTTTTCGTAGCACTCTATTATATCTTTCTGTAACATTATTTTCTTGTAGGGTTCAAGGTATAGTTAATTATCTTTCTATTCTTTTCTATCACATAACATCTTAAACTTATCAAACAATTATGCTTGTCTTTAATTAGTTCTTAATTCATTTATTTTCTTGTTGAATTGATTCTCTACAAAATTCATATACTTTATAAAACTTTGTAATGCTTATATTTTATGAGAATCAAATAGATGTGATTATATTGAGTATAGTCATATGTAAAAATGATGAAATATACAGTCTTACATCATGTCCTTACATTCATTAGACCATAAATATACTAAGAAGTTGTGTTCCCTTTTAGATGGCTTTCTTGACATTTTAGCAGCTAGATAATGTTTACAAACAGGTAAATCTACTTGATGTAAATCATGTAAAAGGCCTTCTTTAGCTAATCAACTTAATGCAATTTTAAACAATATGATATAATCGATCATGTCACAAAATTGTATCATCATTGGAATTACTAGATGATATAAGTAAGGAATAAATTATGTTATTATTTGACTAAATAGCATCAAAAATAGTAAACTATCTAATATAAATTTATGGCTTTAATAAATAGTTCCACAATATAAATCTATACCACTACTGTAGAAATTTGCATTAAAATTAAGACTAAATAATACCAACACAGAAATGAGATTTTGTTAAATAATTGGAGCAAACAAAACTTCATATAGGAATAGGGATCGACCACTAGGTATATCTAATTTATATGTACCAATCCCTTATATTGCAATTCTTATGTCTTACATAAATCCATCATATTTTATATGGAATTTTCTAAAATTCTATGAAGGTATATCTATCATTCGCATGGTTGATTTTTCTTGATTTTGCAATCCACAAAGGATGTGATTCAATTGGAAAAATATAATAAGAGACATTCATATAATAAATGTTTATACAATAAGATTGTACATTTTTGACTCATTATAATAACGAGTAAAGTAACCTTTATTGTCACAATTAAAGAACTTGATTTTTTTAATGTTTTGTTTTAAAGTATGTTTTCCTTGTTCATGTTGGTTATACTTGAATTTCTTTTAAGTCCTGAGTATAGTGGGTATTTTTCCTACCCATTTTCCATTTGGGCCCACCATGATGCTTACACTTCTTATTCACAGCTTTTTATGAGCTAAAACCAACTTTATATACTTTAAACGAAAACTTGGAGGCTTTTAGATGTTCTTCTAGTATGATATGCCTTATAACATCTTTCATCCTATATGAGGTAGTGAATGGATCATAACTTGTAGTTGTTGCTCATATGATAACTCATGACGAATTTCTCACAACTCACTTATTATGCTTGACATGTTCCTTAAATGCTTTTGTATTAAAAGATCTTGGTGCTCTTTATATGTGAAACTTGATAGTGACTGACTTGCTTTAGTCACTAATGTGCCTCTAAAATATGCAACTAATGTAAACCACATACCCGTAATAGTTTCATATTTTCAAAACTCAAGCATTATATCATTATTTATGCTTCTTAACAATATAATACAAGCCACTGAGTTGTTCTTTGTTTATAGTTTATAAGCATCATGATCCCTTTTGAGTTGGGCCATATTGCTTTCCTTCGGAATGTCCATGGTTATGTTTAATAGTTCTAGAGCCTCTTACTCCTCTAGTACATATTGGATTTTCATATTTTATATTTTATAATTATCGCTTTTTAATTTCTTACCCTTGTTAACTTTAATAATAATATTCTTTGAGGTAGTAATCATAATTGGAACATGGTTTCTACAGGAAGAAGGAAATAGTATATATGAACATTAATGCTTTGTTATATATACATAAATTGAATAATCATATATCAACTGCCTACAAAATTGAAATACCACTTATGTTCTCAATCATCATTTATATGAAAATTGAATACTAATTATCATACTTAAATGGAATTTTTATGTAAAATTAATGTAAAATAGATAATGAAAAATTGTATCAAGCTTACAATTCTTAAATGAACATAATATATGTAGTTTAATACAACTCATAAAAATGATTACTTAACATAAACATCACCTAAATGTAATGAATCCTACATGGAATATAGTAAACTAATTCATATGATAAAGCCCTTAAAACTCGATATACAATTTCTCTAATTATTTTGATCAAGAAGCCAATAGGATATAAAGTCCTATTAAGTTCTCTTCTTTGAATTTCTATTATAAACATTATCACTAACCAATTATATATTTCTAGAATAGGAAATTCTAAATCCTAAAGCTACTTAATAGTTTACTTTTTAGTTAAGGCAATATAAAGTCTAAAAGTAATGTACTTCACTTTAACATCTGCAAAAGCAAAACATCTTTTAAAATATAATTCTTGTATTAAGTTATTAATGGTAATAACATACTATGTTAGATTTTTTCTAGGTAAGAATCATATTTGGAATAACTATAATAACATGTTGTTGACATGAATCATATGTATTGCAGTTAACAGAAATCTAGGTGTCTTTATCATAATAGATATCTTTGATTAATTTAGTGGTATTTTTGGTATAATATAAGGATTATATTATCTACAATTTTCTTAGTTAAATACTATAACTAACAAATTATAAAACTTTGAGTTTAAGGGTTAAATTCCAAGTCTTTAGATTAGAAAAACCACATGCCTTTAGAAAAAAAAATACCACCTCCTTGCAATAAAATTTGTACAAAGACAATATAGAAAAATATCATCACTTCAATTCTTACATATTAATGAATGTTCTACTAAAAATTAACATAAGTTATATCATCCCCATTACATACTATGTTATATGACTGAGCACATATCATAACTAACCATTTTACTTTTATATGGTTAAGATTATTATGAATCAATATAAATCATAATAGGATTAAATACATGTAATATCAATCTTATGAACAAAAAATACCACTAGTCATTAAAAATAAGTAATAAATATACTTTAAAATAGGAATGGCATGACAATAAAAGTAATATCATGCCATAATATAAATCACACATATTTACAAAAAAATCACCACTCAATTAATATAAGTAACACCTATAATTTATCGTAGGAATACCATGACTAAGTATAAGGAATGACCTACCTCAATATAAACTATACTAGGACTCAATATATTGGTTACAACCACTATATACTAAAATTACCATCATGTTTTATAAATAAGTAATACCTTCACTTAAATATGAGAATATCATAACTAAGTAGAGATAATGCCTAACATCAATGCACACTATACCAAGAATATATAAATCCTATACCACATGTACTTAAAAAAAAATACAACCATTCATTACAGATAAGTAGTATATTCACTTATCTAGAGACTCATTATGAAGGATACAAAAATTGTTATATGGTACCAAAAATGTCCTTTTTGTGTTTTATTCAAGACAGTTAACTACACGCCTGTGTGGTCCACCATGCTCATGTTAGACATTGTAAAAGAATAATATAAAGGACATGGATTGGCATAAAGTTGTATATCAAGCCATATCCATTAAAAGTTTTGTTGGAAATAGTTAAATACATGTCCATATGGTCAATCTTATTCTTATTACAATTTTTGGAAGGACATTATAAAGGAAATGCATTAGTGCATGCCCATGCAGCAAATCGTGTCCATTAAAAGGTTTTGTTAGACATGGTTAAGTATATGCTTGGATGGTTAACTATTTTATGTTACAAGTTTTGAAGGTACTATGTGAAGAACACAAATTAACACACACCTGTGTAGCAAATCATATCCAATAATTGTTTTTGGACACAGTTAAGTAAACACCCTTATGGTTATATATTTTTATGTTAGAATTTTTAATGGGACTATGTGACAAACACAAATTAAAACATGCCTGTGTGTTAATCTGTGTCCATTAAAGATTTTGTTAGAAAGACTACATATTCATGTGTATGGTCAACTGTATTCATGATAAAAATTTTGAAGGGACAATTTGAGGGGCATATTGTATAGACCATGTACAAAACCATATCTAGTATTGTAATTTATATTAAGATGGATAATAAAGTAATTTTCATTATATAAAACTTCATTAAGAAGCTTCAATGAACTCCTCATACCTAGAAAAATGAACCATCTTCTTCTTTCATATTGTAGTGATGAACAGAACCCAAAAGTAAACAACCAAATCTCTTTTAATTCTTCTAATATACTATATTCTAAACACCTATATAATAAGGTACACATTGTGTTGACATATCCACCAAATAATTGACCAGTATACATAGTAAATAGATAATGTTGCTCCCATTTTCCTCTTTGTCATTATGGAGTTATGTTTATATTTTGCATCTCTAATAGATATATTTAGAAATATATTTAGGCATGGTTCTTCGAGAGTCAAGTCTACTCTAAATGACTAAGTTGGAAGGTGATGGAGCAGGGGACAATGTAGTGATATTGTTTTATGACTTTAATGGTATTAGGTAAGAATCTATAGCTTATAACATTACCTATAACAAGTTATTAGTAGACATGCTTTAGTTTTTATGGATGTTATGTCTAGTTATGATATTCGATTTAGTGATGTTGATATCTACATTTTTATTATCATAATCAATAAGGAAAGGATAAAGCTATAATTAGAGCCCCATCTTCTCCACTAGATGGAAAGAAGAAGGCCGTAAAGGTGAAAAGGAAGCTAATTTTAAGTGTTTTATTAATTTAATATAATGATGATGTAAAGTTAATTTCATTTAACAATTCAAAATATGGGTTAGGAATGAATTTATTGCCTTCAAGACAAGTCAACAAAGTGGGGACATAAAATATAAGATATGAAATTTTCACTGAATTAAATTTAATTAATATATTTTGGTGATTAAGTATTAGTGTTATTTGATTTTGAGTACTTTGAAGTATTTACAAACTTGTCAAATGCATTATTGTTTGAACAATATCTTGAATTGATGCAAAGTCTTACTTTAGAGGAAATAAAGTGGATCACTTATATGGGATATGATAAAATCTAAGAGATAGAGAAGTTTAGGGTTAAGAGGGACATGTGGTGCTAGCTGTGTGCTTAGATTAATCCAAACGAGACATCATCGAGAGTAAAGGAGGATTAAGTAAATGACATCAATGGTGATATTGTTGCATATATTATCAAGGTTTTGGATGAAACTAAATTAGTACAAACAAAAGTTGATAAGGATAAAGTGAAAAGGTTTCTAGAGGAGTATAAATTCAATAATCAATAAATCATGATCATGTGTATACTAGATAAAGTAAGGGGGTGTGTGAATGAATAAATGTTTTCAACAAAAATTTCTTCAATATGTATTGTATATTTTTTGTGACTAAATGCCAATTATGGTATCATCATATAATAGATAATATAGTTTATGTTGATGTTGATGTTGATGACAATAAGCAGCTTAGCTAGTAGCATTTCATTTCGATGCTTTTAAGTTCCACCAAGTAGTAGAGGCTAAAGGTATTACATGTTGCATGGCTAGATATGTAGTATATTGATGGTGAGTCATGTTTCATATAAAAGTGAATCTTATAAATTGAATAAGTAGACCTATGTAATTATTTTTGAAAAAGACCTATATAAAATATACAATAAAGTAAAGCTAATTTAATTTATAATTTATTGAAAGATATTTTATCGTGACAAGATATATGTGAACTGACCTTTTAAGTAGGAGAATATGATAAGGATTACAGCTTAGTGTGATGTCAACATCGACAAGGCATTAGGTGTTGACAAGGTCTCCAAATAGGTTTTCAAGAAGCTAAAGGCAATGTTATTTAAAATTTATAGTAAAATTTTAATAAATTGATTGTGAATAGTTTATTAAGCTAATATACTTAACTATATTAGATGTGAAGGCTTAAATATAATGAGATTACCTTATAAAGCATCATGGTGGTTGTGAAGTAGCAGATAAAGTGAAAAAGGCTTTGTAAGTGATGATAGATGTGAAGGTAATGAGTAAGTAACTTAATCAACTATTTTATATGTTTAATTTTTGGTTTATACATAAACAGTTGTTCATATTTTAGTTTTATGTTAAGGAAGAGAACAAGTTCGGAGGCATAAGGAGGCATTGATGAAGGAGATTAATAGTGAACAACTGGTCCTAAGGTATGAAGAGATGCAAATGATGGAATCCAGAAAATTGAAGATGTCTTAAGGTATAAAGAGACATTAATGAGGAAAAAAGATAAGGATGATGATTTCTTGAAGTGTATAGAGGTTCTAATGGTAGAGAAAATTAGTGAACAATTGGACTTGAGGCATGAAGAGACACCAATCATAGACCTTAAAAAGAAGATGTTGCAAGGAACGACTGGATCTTAATGACAAAGAAAGAAAAGCAAGAGATTTTCAACAGAAAAGAGGAGATAACATCTAAGAAGGAGGAGAAGAAGAGGAAGTTCAAGAAAACGGTATATATTAAAGAACCCTTAGTTATTTTTAGATTATATTTTAATAAAATTTAAAATTTTAATTGAAATATAGGCATAAAGGAAGTTGGAGGCGAGCATCGGTAATGGTAAAAGAATAGATTTAGTGGCATATGACAAGGAATATACATCTTGTAAGATAAGTTCAACTTCTAAATTTATGTATGTTAAGTAGCTCATAAGAAAATTTAATTACAAAACTAGGTAACATAATAATTATGTTATGAGAATGATTATGCACGTGCTATTGAATATTATTTAACATTTATTTATTCTTAGTTGAAATGTTCCCATAAGTTTACTAACAGTGACATTGTTAAAAATGTTAGCTTTTGACTGACATTGAGTTATGTGCTTTCATCTTTTAGTCCCACAAACTACATAAGTAACATCATGGACAATTTGAATTTATTTTATAATATTCTAATTCCTTCACATATAACTTATGGTATGAATACCTAAAATTTTTTAGTGACTTTTCATCAATTCTGTTGCTTAAGACTAATGTTCCTGAAGTTCATTTATCCAAGTTCATAACAAACTTAATATTTTTGATGATTAATATTGACATGTTTGGTTATCAGTAAAATGATGATATGTGATGTTTTAGAGTTCAAATTGATGTTATAATCTAGCTAGGTAGATATAAACCAAGTGACAAAGAACAATGTGCACAAATCTTTATCATCTATTTATTTCTTCCATACAGAAAAAAGTATGCAAGAAATATTAGTAAGGATTTGGATATTGGCATTGATGCATGCACAACTAACTTGTTAAGAGTATTTTATATATTTATACTGTCATTGATACATGAAACAATAGTTTAGATTATAATTTGGAGTCTAATATTTTTATCCTTGTAACCTATGGTCCATATACTTCAAAATCAGAATTGATTTTGTTATTGCATTTTAATATATTCAACTTTAATTATAGGGAGGATGATGTTAAGAAGAACTTGTTTGGAGCATTAGTGGGTTTTTTTTTTTGGTATGCATATATCTTTTGGTAGGTGTTAGTATCATTTAGTTTAGAATGTGATGCTAAAATTTCATTGTCTATATAATCTATCACTAATGAAAGAGAATTCCTATGGGAACAAAAAAAAGTAACAAAATCATAATATGTCTTTTTTTTAATATAGAACTGGCTTTCTCTATTATTAAATTTTATTAAGTTGAATTATAGAGAGTGGATAACATCTTGAGTATTTATGTCTGTTGATGCAAAAAGCAATTATCATGGGATCTACTTATGTTGTGATTTTAGAATTCTAGTATAGGGACTGATATCCTATATCATTTTTGTGTTAGGATTATGTTTATATGTTTTATACACCTCAAAACATGTAATATATTATTATTGATACACATGACATATTATGAAAGGAGTCGATTGAGATTTAAAAACACCTATGTGATCAAGAGATGTCAAATGAATTCAAATCCTTGTACCATTTATGCCTACCTTTTGTAACTAAAATTTAGATAAAAACATGTTAATAAACTCATAGACTACCAATTTCATTTTGTAGGATGGATTTTTCTCTAATAGATATCATTAGTAATTAGTAGTCGAACCAATTTATCAATTATAACTTTCTTTTATGAATTATAAATTCAAATAAATCATATCCATCTAATTTGTAATAAAAGGTTAAATGTAAGTAATGGTTACTAATTGTAACATTTTTGCAATAAAAATGACAAGAAAAAGTGAGAACCATGTAGAGAAAAGAAGAAATAGTATAAAATATACACACTAGAAGTGAGCTTTTATTCGTTTCCTACTATAAAATTCATTTATAAAGTCCAAACAAGAATAAAAAGATGAGTAAATAGTTTGCTCAATAATGAGAAAAAATAATTGTCCCTCTACTGTGCACTTAATAATTGGGGGAATATAAAATATATGTAAGCATAACATGTCAAATATGAGAGCCATAGTTTAGTAATATGACTATGTAATGTGTTATGCCTATAAATTTATTCAATAAGCTAGATACTGGCTTCAATTTTACAAGGATGAATCATAAAATACAAAGGAAAATGTTCATCATTATTTTCAACTCTTAATTCATCTTATTGTTTAAGAAGAACATTTTTTAGGTAATTTAATGACTTCCCATACAATTGCTTAATAGATTGGGCCAATCCTACTTAAGAAGAAAATAGAATAATGGGACCACATTGTATTGGAACTAGGATTGATCTCATATATTCTTAATACATTTTTTTCATTCTAATTAGGAAATATGAAAAGTAAAGTGCATTTTTATTCATAAATAACAAAAATAAGAAATATCTATACTTATATGAGACAAATGCAAAAAACAAGTTTGTAAAAAGATCTCCCTAATTTAGGCAAAATAATAAATATTTTAGATAAAATATGGTAATAATAAAATTTTCAATGCTACAATAAGGAAAACATTGCTTTGAAAAACAACACATTTGAATATTACTTGGATTTAATCAAAGTAGGAGTTAATATTGTCTAATGTCAATTTTTGGCAAGTATGTTATCTAAGCTAATTTTAAAAGACGTGATGATCATATACGAACTTCTATTGTTTGTTTTGTGTATCTTTAAGAAAACTCTATTTGTAGGTTTCAAATTTTGAGGGTCCACATCAACTGCCAATGCAATACCATGAAAAATAAGTAGAACTTTACTTTACAATCAAAATACATGATTGAATATGATAAATACCATACCTTAATATATATGACAACACAACTCCAAACATTCAGCACAACTCCTATGAATAAAAAATAACATCACTCATAACAAATAAGTAGTACTTTGTAATGAGAATAACGTATTTAAGTACAACGAACACTATGTGCCAACACATATGATACCATGACTCCAAAGATTCAATACCACTCTTATGAACAAAACAAAATACCATTACTCATAACATATAAGTAATTCATTCACTTTATTATGGGAATAAAAGTTTGAGTATAATGAATAAATGCCTCGATATAATATTTGAATGTATGGCCAAACATGAATATCCTTTGCTTCCTTCTTTATAAGCATTCGTTGATCATCCCCATTCAATGATGCACTATCTTCATCGTCATTGATAATAATAACTTTGACCTTTTGTTTCTTTATGAACATGTTATCCTCAATTAAGGTACATATTTTGTTCTTTTGAGTGATTTTGTGATGGATTTATTATTAATGCTTAAGTTAATATCAATGACTTGAAATCTTATAGTGATGCCAAAATACTTCATCATATAAACATTTGGTCATTCAAAATACACAAAATGTTTGAATTACTAAGTAGGTTAATATATATTTACTTATGGCTTTAATAGTTCATTTTTCTTATGAAATCTCTATTTAATGTGTCTTTAGAGCACTAACTAAAATTGAGGTTCCCTAAAATATTTTTTTTTATAATAACAGAATCTTAGACATCTATGCACAATAATATGTTTATGTTAGTTAGGAGGTGAAAGTTGACATAAGAATAATTTAGATACGAGGTCAGAGTATTGTACCTAAAATAATTTAATATAATGTCTATCCAATATACTTGATAACTTTATAAATGAAAAAAAATTATATTACTTATTATATCCATCGAAGAACTTATAGTTTCTTACTTATCTTTCTCGACTATGTAAATAGCATTGAAACCTTGTGTATGAATTAAACTATATCTTACTCCATATAGTTGGTAACATGTAAAAGGTTCATTATGAAAATTATTGAGAAAATGAAATTTAAGTTGGGAAATTAAAACAACTGTCCATCATCATTACGAGAGGATATGATATGTTCATATATACAAAACCTATTATTGTCATATGTTCCCAAATAATAGACATGTACTGTCATTTTGTGGGGATCAATGAAGTTGATACACATATATATGCGAACTTATGGCTCCCCTATTTGTAAAGGTGGATAAAAGGTAGTGACCATAAACTCCCCTATTATTTTCAAGTCACAAAGATATGTCTAAACTCAAGTTCTACATATTTACATAACAAAGTGATCAAAAGTACTCTCTTAATCACTTAAATACAATAATACCCATTTTTTTCCATTTCTTATTGCCAAATATGGCTACAAACACGACCCACGTTTTCAGGCGTATACATGATAATATAGGGTTGTGCATTATCATAATTATTTCAAATTCATGATCTATTTTATGTGACAAGAGAAAATGAAAGTTAAGAAATATTAAAACAGGTCGCAATTTGTTTTAGATATATGTCATATTGGACTTTCTTAATTCATAATATCAAACAACAAACATTTTTTTTACAAATGTAAGATATGAGTCCTTTCTTTGTTTTTTTCTAAATGAAAATGTAAAGAAAATTCTTATTTTTTCAAGATTGTATAACAAAATTAACATTAATTATGGATTTATAAAATAGTATAAAAATTAGCTAAAAATTACCATAACTCTTTCATTATAATACTATGAATCTTTATGAAAACTAGTGAATGAAACATTATACAATCATTCATATACATTTATCAACCAAATTTAGGATTGTTTGTAGACATTAGTAAGTAGTACAACTGGTTGAAGTTGGCTTACAACATGTTTAGAATTTCAAAAAGAATGGTCGTTCATATTAATAGTGTATACATTACCAAATCATACAACATATTCTACTTGTTAATGAAATGAAATGAAAGGGCAATTCATATTTCCAATCCTCTCTTTGTTATGGAAGATACATGCTGGACCCTACTTTTGGAGCCCAACATTCAAAGTAAACAATGCTGGACCCTACTTTTGAAGCCTAGCATTCAGAGTCATTGATGGAAATAGTACTTGCCCTCAACTATACTAAACCTATTTCGAGACATTTAGCATAACTTTATCTAGAGAACTCATATTAAGGTATTCTTTAGATGACATGAAAGAGGACCTCAAGATATACTACTTTTATGAAGACCTTGAAGACCAATTCTGTCATCTAGAGGGTCAAATTTGGACCAGAAGATGTTCTGATCAACGTAAGATGAAACAGAAAGTCAACTTATCAGATGAATTAAAGTCTTCCCATGTTGCCATCATGCTCTTTTTATTTTCTTTAATTTTCTTTTGCTTTCTTTTTAGCAATGGACATTCAGACTTATAATGTCCTGGTTTGTTGCATTCGTAGCAGATGATAGACATTTTCTCATTCTTGACTTCTTCTTTGCTATTCTTCTTAAAAGAAAAATATTTATTTCCTTTCGTTTTCTTTTTTCACATCCTTCTAATCTTTCTTAAAATGAAGGATAATTCATCATCATCTTCACTTGAATCTTGATTAGACTCACTGTTATCATTATCCTTAATTTCTTCAATCTTTAATGCTTTTGAATATGTGCTTCTATTTTTCTAGTTCTTTTGATTCTTCTGACCAGCCTTTAATGCGATAGACTTATCTCTTCAAAGTTTATCTTCGGCATCAAGCTCTACTTCATGGATCTTCACTGAACCCAGCAATTCATCTAGCTTTAGCTTGCTTAAGTCCTTGGCTTCTTGTATTGCTGTAACCTTGGGTCTCCATCTTTTAGG
>JAOSBK010000006.1:29994955-30019947 GCA_027568895.1 Erythroxylum shatona | reverse complement strand
AGGGACGACTCTAGCTTTTGAGAGGCTCTAGTGCTGTGTAGATTGTGATTGGCAAGAGAAGTCATGGCTCAAAGGTCGGTCAGCTGGGATTTTGGATAAATTAGTCAGATTGTACATATTTTCCTCATTCATGTAGAACTATTGTATTAGGTATTGATGATGTACATATGAAGATTATTGAAAGCCACAATGTAGACAATCGGTCTTTTATGAATTGAAATGAGGAAAAAGTTGATTTTAAATATTGTTATTTTCTTATGATGCTTTTTAAGTGAATAATGATACCATGCCTTTAAAGTGAGTGTAGTGATCGATCGTAGCGTGTCCTCATCGTAGGATATGTGTCGGAATGACCTCCGGGCGTCCTGGTGGTACCCTGCAGTAAGGGGGCGCTACACTTATCACAGAAATGTTTAGAAGCTAAATTACATAAAAAAAATTACGACATAATGATGTTCAGCTGTTGTTCAAAATTTGCTGAAGTACCACAACAATATGACTGTGATTTTTCCTCTTATAGGCATCCTAGAAAAAAACATCCACACTTTAAAACTACAAGTTATAAATGGAAAAAATATCCTCGAAAATATAGAAGACAACCTTTCAGACCTTATCAAAAGTTTTTTAGAAGAAAAAACTATAGACAATTTTAACCCAAAAAACAATATTGCCTTAAAATAAAAAAAATCTTGTAAACGTTGGTTATGTAAAGAAGAAGGACATTATACCAATAATTGTCCAAAGAAAAATCAAAACAAATACAAAGAAAAATCAATATACTAAATTCAACATTTGAAGAAAATTTAGAACCAATCGAATCAAACTAATTCAACAATTTCATCCATTTATCTCTATAAATCCCAAAGGTCAGAATTATCAACTAAATCATACAACTTTTATTCAAGTGATCATTCAGAATAAAAGAGTGAATGCATATATAGATACAAAAGCTACCATCTGTATAGCTTCAAAACAATTATTAACTAAGTGGAAAAAATTAGATAAACCACTTCAAATTTGAATAGCAAATGGAAGTATAAAATCAATTTAGTATGTAAGTTATTACAATAATATAATAACTGAAAAATATGCATTTACTATACCATCTATTTATCAACAAGAATCATGATAGACCAGTGTAATGGACATATTCGAATCAATTTAATTGATCAAGAACAAATTTCTAGACAATTACAAAAAATATCAGAAGATAAAAGACATAAAATCGGATATATTCATTTATCAACAATACAAATTCTATTAAAATCAACTTTTCAAGAAGGAATAGATTTACCCATAAGAATGGCAATTATTGATGAAAGAATGACCAATTTAAACGATCAAATAATAGGAATAATGAATGGAAATTTAGCTTATGGAAAAATTAAATTTAACACTCATTTAAAATTAGGAATTCCTTTAAAATCACATAATTTAGTTGAAGCAATAACAATTGCTAATAAATTTTATAAAGAAATTTTAATGACTTTAGGATAATATCCATTCTCTATCACGTATCAAATTAGTTATGCCACATCATACCATCGAATTTAGAAATATGGGTAAAATTTATATTGATCAATTATTTAGTGATGTTGCTAAAGTTGGAACCAATATATGAACCAATTTACAAACTTTACCTGAAATTTAATATCCATTTCAATTAAACTCAAATATAAGTCATTGACTCTCTTTTTCTAATTCTAGCAATAAGTCTTTAAGTAAGCCTAATCTTTTTAGATCACAACCACTACGTCTACAAAGACCAATAAGGTTTACTGAGCCCGAACATAATTCGGAACATTTAGTTAGAATTACTGATCCCAAGATTTATCAACAAGCAAATAACAACTCTGAACAATCAGTAACTAAGGAACTAGTAAAAATAAAAAAGCAAATACAAGAATTAACTACACACATCAAAAATACTCTATGAGTGTAACAAAATATGTTATGGAATTAATAAAAAATTACAAATAGAAATACAAGTAAATGAACTTTTAAAAAATCAAACAAATATATTACAAATAATACAACAATTAGTAAAAGACAATATACAAAACAAAGAAACAATAATTGATATACAAGAAAATTTAGAAAAACTAGTAAATAGGTTAGAAAAATTAGTAGAAAAACTTCAGCCATCACAAAGGCAAGAAAGGTAAGAAATGGAAATACCTTATCTCTTCCATCATTACTTTAGGAGTATAACCAATTTCCTCGTTCTAATCTCCACTATCCTATGTGTATGTCTCAATCTCTCTTTTTAGGAACATATTAAAGTATTTTTCAAAGTCATACTGATACTAAGAAATTAGGGATTCTACTTTAGGTGAGCTTTCTTGTATCATGGTTGTTGATTTTTTTCTTAATTTAGTGTTGTTTAAACATAATACAGGATGTTCAAACTCCTTTTATGGTCGCCCTTGACTATTTGAACCTCCCATTATATTTCCAATGCCTAAGTCTTGTTAAAGGATGGTTTCTTGCTCATGTTTATAGAAATTATATAGCCACAATCTAAATAAATCAATATTAATCTTATGTACTAAATGTTGGGGGTTTAAATTTAAGGCAAAACATATTAATATAAATGGGTATATCGTAATGGGAAAACATGTTACTTGGATTAAATGATATATGGTGGTTTTAAAAATTAGGGTCGTATCTTTTATACATACTTATGGTATTTAATGTACTAAATATCTATATAACTTATATAGAGGATTCTAAAAAGAGTGTAGGTGACCACATATTGTATAGTTTACTATGTCCCAAAGTAACATGAAAATGAGTATCCATAAAAACATGCATTTAATTGTGTCCATTAAAACCTTTTATAGGCACAGTTTGGTGCATAACTATATGACAATCGTGTCCTTTATTTTTTACTTTCATAAATTATAACATAAACACAAATTACTGTATGGGCATGTATTTAACCATATTTAACTCAACCTTTCATGGACATGATTTGGTAAATGGATAGGTAACAATTCGTGTCATTCAATTTTGCCTTTAGAAAAGTAAATGTGTTAATTTTTTGTAATGAATGATAGTATCTTATATAGGTGTGTGTGCTATAGGATGTATATATTCCCAATGTGCATTGACGCTTGGTATTGTAAGGTTATACTTATATGTAATTTCTAATGGTATTTTTATACATAGATATATTATTTAATGTATACTGTTCATGTATTATCTTTATTAATACATGGTATTCTTAACACTCAGTCATAGTTTTACTATACAAAAGTGAAACAATTTCTTATTTTAAATGAGTGATGGTATTTTTCATACAAAGACGTGGTATTGAACGTATAATTATAGTATAGCTCATATTGAGGCATATCAATATTTAAACTTAGTCATTATTTTCCCATTTTTAGTGTACGTGTTATTTATTTGCAATGAATAGTGATATTCTTTTATGTATAAAAGCAGTATTGGATGTATAGAGTACTAGTGTAGTTTATATTGAAGCATAGTATTCTTTATACTCAGTCCTAGTATTCCCATTTTATAGTGTAAATGGTAATTGTTTAATAAGATGATTTTTTTTGTACATAAGCTGAATATTATATGTATTAAGTCCTAATATAGTTTTTTTTTTAAAAACATGATATTCTTTGTACTAAGTCATAATATTCTTATAAAAAGTCAAAATGTTACTTTTAAAAAAATGATTGATCATATTTTGTTGGACATAAGTGTAGTATGGAATGTAAGGAGGCATGGTATTGCTTATGTTCATTTCTAGCAAGATATTCACATTTTAAAGTGAGGATGTCACAAATACACAAGGGGTGAAGTGATGGTATTTTTTATATTATCTTGGACTTTATTACGTTATGCTAGTACTTCTTTTAAAGCTTAAAGTTTTTGCAATAGGAAAATGTGGTACTTAAATATTAGACTCAAGGTCTTAAAGTTTGATAGTTATAATGCTAGCCAATTGGATTATCTTAATCATTATACATCATCTATGTATAAAGGGAAAGAAAAAACAAATGTCTCTGTATCTTATTTCTCACACTAGCATTACCATTATAAGATCTCACACTAGTTTTGATGAATTTTTTTCTATATAGGACTTAATTATAGTTAATAATACCTTATTATGAAAAAAATAATTTCTCAACGCTCCTAACTCAAACCATAATAATCATACCAGGAAAATATTAAATAAACGGAAGAGAAAATGATTTCTTCATACCTCAATCATATGCTTGCTCATTAGATAACACATAAATAATAGTTATAATAGATGACAAAATATAAAAAAGTTACTTACAAAGTTATGTTAAATATAAAGGTTGTCCCAAAATCAAGTTTGAACAAAATGATGAATGTATCATGTCAAGGTGGAGGAAGTAAGAATATCTTTTTTGGTTACTAATAACTTGTTTTATGTTAAGATATTTTTTTCTTGTCTTATCAATTACTATTTTGTAAAATAAAATTTTATTAGAGTAATTGTTTGTTAAATTTGAGCACTTAACTGAGAAATTAAAACTATTGTTTCATAAAAATATAAAAATAATATAATCAAAATTGATATTTTAATTTTATATTTATTCTATTGTGATGTTCTTAAAATTTGAAATAAAACTAAACCTATGAATAAAAAATAATTTATTAAATAAGTATATTTACATAATGACAATAATAGGAATGACAATATGAGGTTTAAGCATACTAATATCCATAATCATACCTGTTTGCAAGATCATTCTCATACCCTTATTGTTGATAAGGTAAAAAGATTATTATCCATATATGCATACGCATACCTACTGGATTTTGGATGCTTGCAATAATATCTAAAAATTCTTGAATAAAAATAATTATAAAAATTAATATCACTGACTATTATAGTCAATGGTGATTTTAAATGTACATATTAATTCTCTTATTCATTAATTTTATACTTCTGTAGTTAGTGTGTGGATAGTTATCTCTTGAATAGAGCATAGGTTTAGGTTTGGCCATAATAAGAAAATATAAAAACACCTAATAACATATAGAACTACAAGATTAAACCTTTCATTTTAGAGAAACAGAGGAATCATAGCATTTGAACCTCTTTTATATGCTTTTCTCATAAGTCTGGAGGAAGATGCAATAAATAAGATTTTTCTAACCCTTTATTTCTAAAAAGAAAAAGTGAAATTCTTTTTGTTTTCGGGAGATTGGGTCTAACTCTAAGAATCCAAGACATATATGGTTGATTTTGTTGAAAATTCTTGTTTCTAGACACACAAATCTGACGCAAACAAGGATATCTATAGAGGAGAAAATAAATCTTCTTTGCTGGAAAAAAAAAACAAAACAGTACAAAGCACTCTCACAAAACTTTATACGGCAACAGTATTTCCTCTTTTTTCAACTCACTTTTCGTTCTCCTACATCGTCCAAACTAGATCTCTATTTATACATGCACCTCTCATCAAAGCAATAAAACAGTTACAAGTAATTAATTAAAATACTCATAAATTATACAACTTTTCATCTTCAAATTCCATAAACTCTTCATTTCCGTAACTCCTTGCACAACCTTTCATCTTCAACTTCCATGAACTCTTCATTTCCGTAACTCCACGAACCAGTCATGAATCAAGTTTAACTTCCAACAGATTTACCTAAACCAAATAAAGGATCCAAAATTATTATACTAAAATCTAAACTTTACCTGAATATCCATTAGTGTTCCTAAACAATAACATACCAATTTCAACTTTTCCACATATAATAAACAAGTTTTAAAATATGTAGTGGAAGGTGTATGTCTATCTTATTTATCCAACATTCACCTTTTTCATTTTTGAATGTTTCATCGTCCATCTTTAAATTTTGTTATGCATCCATTCATTTTGACCTACTTGAGTCCCTCAAATAACTTTTTATATAGTGAAGATATCTTATCAACAGAAAAATATGTGATGTCCCTTTAGTGTTTTCTCTATTCTATTAGATCAACTCCCTTCTTTTTTCCTTATATAACAAAGAAACCTATGCTCATTTAAAGTTAGAATATAAATTGAAATCTCAAGCTTCTCATGTAATTAGACTTTTAACAAATATCTAGCGATTTAATGAAATTAACTTTCTCTTTTGAGAATTAAATTTATATTAAAATAATTATATTCAGTTTTTTTAAAATTAGTGACATTAAAATTAAATTTTTATATGCTAATAGTGAAGCTCTAATATTAAATATATGACAAATTAGAAAATTAAATCGACAGTCTGAAATATAGTTTTAAATGCCAATCGAAGGCTCTTATATGCTACATAAAGTTAATTTGCAATCTCTCATATGACAAAATATAAAACAAAATTGACAGTCTGAATTATAATTTTAAGTTCCAATTAATCTGCAATCTTACGTCTGCCGACGCGTTTTTCCGTTTTTAAGGTTAATCTCGTACAGATTATTTAACATCCAAATTTAACCTTAAACCAAAAACTAACCACAACAACGACACCATCCCTCCTCCGTAACATCAATCTCCTCTCCTCATCTTTTCTTACCACCACCACCTCGATCGCCACAAAGCTCCGTCACCATGCATTGGCCACGGTTTCATACATAAATTCACAACAAATTACATGTTTGAAATAATGTACATATCGATATCAGCTTCTGGGCACAAATGATATCTGTGTTGGCTTGCTAGGGACGGACATTGAAATTTTCGTAAAACAAATGGCAGCAGACACAGGGTTCAACGTGGACCAACTCAACCAATTAAAGGACATATTTGCCCGGTTCGACATGGATTCCGATGGCAGCCTGACCGTGTTAGAGCTAGCGGCATTATTGCGTTCCCTAGGACTGAAACCTTCAGGTGACCAAATCCACGTCCTATTAGCCAACATGGATTCAAACGGCAATGGCGCTGTGGAATTCGACGAACTGGTCAATGCCATATTGCCCGACGTAAATGAAGAGATATTTGTAAACCAAGAGCAACTTCTAGAAATCTTTCATTTGTTCGACAGAGATGGTAATGGATACATTAGCGCCGCTGAGCTCGCAGGCTGCATGGCCAAAATGGGGCAGCCATTGACGTACAGAGAGCTCACGGAAATGATCAGGGAAGCAGATACCGACGGTGATGGGGTCATTAGCTTCGCCGAATTTACGACGGTGATGGCAAAGTCAGCCATGGAGTTCTTAGGCATCCCCCGGTCATCATTACCTGTGGATGGTACTTGCTAATTCCCCCTTTTCTTTTTTCCAACACGGTGGTCATGTTAACTGGAAGTATATTATTTCTGCTTTTAATGTGACCTAACCAATTAACTAAAATTTAGATTGTAGGTGTTGAGATTTGTTAATTTGATTGTACAGATATGACTGATAATTATTACGCTGTTTACACGTATTTCCCTTAAGGAGAACCATTTTTTTTCCTACTTTTACTTTGGAAAATACAAAAACTCTACCAAACCTTCAATCACAGTCCTGTTCTAATAAAAAATACATGCTTATTCTATGATTTATGTGTGGGGAAATTGGCATAGTATTCAATCCCGACTGCAACGAAATAATTATGAAATTTTTTTGTATTTTATTTTACAAAATTTAATATTATTTTAATTTTATGTAATGATTAACATATGAATCATAACAAAGTATAAATTATAATTTGTACTTTATTCTAAAACTTGATCATTTTCTTGTCGTATCCCATGAACCGTTTCTGAAAATAATTCATCTCAATTACCGTAGCGACACAAGTATCTGACTTCTAATAATATCCATAAAATAGGTTGAGAGAATTCTATATCTTACAGAGAGGGTTAAGTAAGAAATGCTAGCTCCATTAGAAGTTAAGTATATTTTTAATAAGTTTTGGACGTTTTAGTAATTTAATTGAAATTAAATTGTATTTTCAATTAAAATTTAATTGAAATTAAATTGTATTTTCAATTAAAATTTAATTAGAATTACAAATATCAATTATGCTCAAATAAGATCCAATATCTCATATTTATCCTTATTTATTTAATATCTCATATCTAATTATAAAGTTTCTTAAACTTTATAATCAAATCCAACTTGATTAAACTAATTTTGCTCTCTACAGCTCGTTTTTTATGTGTAATACATTAGATTCCCAAATATGTTGACAAAGATTATAAATTAAAATTTTAATTCATAATTAAAATTAGATAAATTAAAACTCTTTTTAATTTATCTATAAATTTTCAATTAAATAATTTACAATCATAGATCAAGATTAATGTCTAGAAATGTATTATGGTCATCTAAATATCTAGGAATGTCCAAGTAGTTTTGACTAACTTTTTTGTACATGATTTTTTCTTATAATTCAATCATTTCATCATAAAATATTCCGATTAGATATCGAGTATAGAATTAATGTCTACTTTATTTTGAGTACAATCATATTAATTCTGAGTTATATTAGCTATTGATTCAATTAACGACGTTTATAAACTATTTACAAAGTGTACCTTGACTAAAGATTTCTCAAATAAATACTAATCGATAACAACATAACATTCTCTCTAATTAATTTAAGGTGATAAATCATATCTTGATCACACAACTGCCACTATATGGTTTATCCTACATCCAATGACCATTTACTAAATGACCTATGAATAGAATAAGTCATAAGTAGTGTCAAAATATAAAAATTCCTGTACTATTTGGAGACCTCAACTCAAAGGATTACTTATGCAATCATCACAATGAGAATTTGTATAGACATGCAAGTAATATTCTAAATAGATTCCTCATATTGGGTTAGTTTCGTAAACTTGTTCTCTAATAAATACTCACACGTTTGTTTAAATATCTCAATACTTTAGTTTATGAGATCTACTACTTTCTTTATAAGGAAAAATATAACACATGTTAATCTTTTTACATTCTATTAATATTTATTATTAATAAAATAATAACTATAAATGATTTAGGGATAATGCATAAATGCAATATGAATCTTATAATTATAATCTCATTATAATTTCATTTGTAATGTATAATTGTCTTATGGACTTTATCATGTACATCTAAAGATGCATAAAATAAAGAATGCTTTTAAATTATTTTTTTCACTAAACTACAATCAATTGATCAACTGTAAAGCATAACCAACATTATGAAATGTGAAAGAAGATTAAAATCTTCCCTTCTTTTATAATTCAAAACTTGATAGAACTTTAGACTTCGATTGTAATATCAAAATAATTAAAAGTGGAGCATGATTTCCTTCATCAAATGCATCACTAGATATTGACATTGATGGAAAACCAACTCTTGATTCCAGAATTGGTCATTATGCTCCATCCTCTATTTTGTTCTTACCATATCCATAAAGAATCATAACTTGACTGGCCTTCTCATTCATTTGGAAGCTTAGACTGGAAATGTAGTTATAACTACATGATTTTTGGACCACCTTTCTTTTAGATGTTGTTGTAAATGCCATAGAGGCATAACAGGCACATATATTAGAGAGAATAAGAGGCAATTAAGTGGTGAAAACTCCTCTTTATGACCCTCATCCCTTTTCCTTAGTGATCTTAAAAATAAAGAAAAAAGAAAAGGAAAAAATTTGCATGTAATAATCCTTATGAAATTGTAAAATCAAAATGCTTTCAAATTATAAAACAAGATGCATTTGGATATAAAGGCCTTGAAGGGTCTTTTAACTTTAACAATCAGAGCATATAAAGGTTCATTAAATAATAGATGATACAGTTATTGGAGAGACAACAACAGTGACACTAAAGGCCTCATTCATCTCATTGAAAGTATATCCTTTCCCTTTTGGCAAATGTTGCAAGGAATAGCAAGAGAATTTGACATTATTTCTTCAATTCATGTTGAAAGATTGCATCTTTTACTGCATATTATATTTGATAAGTATCAAGTATCTAGTCTGTTATATTTTTATTTTTTTAAGATTTGATTTTCTATTTTGATTAGATTTGCTTATGATTTTTAGGAAAAAAATTTATTTTCTGTTAAAATACTTGTATAAATTTCAGTTCTAATAAATGAGAAATTAGACTAGTTTAGTCTCACTTCTCTTTTTTTCAAACTTTTCTTTTCTAAAACCAACAAATTGTTATCAGATCTCTCATTGATCTCACATAGCCAATGAGTGAGAACTAGAGAGTTTTTAAGAAAACCTACCAAGTTTCCTAACTAATTTTTGCCATAACGCTAAACTCACATTCAAATATGGCCTCCAGTAGTTTTTCCTTATCTTCCCCTCCTCTTTTTTCAAGAGAAATCTACCAAATCTGGGATGTCAAAATGAAGTCCTACTTGCAAGCCTTTGATTTGTGAGAAGTGGTGGAAAATGATAGAAATCCACCTCCATTGCCAGTTAATCCAACCTTGAATCAACTTAAAAATCAAAGTGAATAAGAACCAAGAATTACAAGGCAAAGACTTGTATTTATTCATTAGTTACATATTTAGTTTTCACAAGAATAATGGCTTGTGTGACACCAAAGTAAGCTTGGGATGCACTCAAGGAGCATTTCAAGGTAACGATAGAACCAAGCAGATGCAAATTATGAATCTTAAAAAGGATTATGAGGTTTTGGGCATGAAGGAGACTAAAACAATAAAAGAATATTCTGATAGATTTTTATCCACTGTGAATAAGATCAGGCTAATGGGTGAGGAGTTTCCAGATAGTAAGGTTATGGAGAAAGTGTTGGTCAGCTTGCCTAAAAAATTTTAAGTAAAGATCTCATCTCTTGAAGACTCTAAAGACTTTACACAAATTTCTTTGACTGATCTTGTTAATGCTTTGCAAGCTCAAAAGAAAGCAAACTTAAGAGGTTGGGACATTTTCATTATATTGCACTTAATTATATACATAAGAACAAACTTGTGTAAGATTTTCCTATTGTTGAAGGACATGGAATTTGTGAAGTTTGTTAATTAGGAAAATAATTTAGATTGTCATTTCTACATAATAAGGCTTGGAGAGCAACGAAAAAGCCCAAAACTTATTCACACCGATGTGCGTGGTCTAATGAAAACCTTATCTCTAAATGGCAGTAGGTATTATATAGCCTTTTTGATGCTCTTAGTCAATTTTGTTGGGTTTACTTCATGAAACACAAATCTGAAGGTGCTGAGGTATTTTGTACGTTTAAGAATTGGGTTAAAAATCAAAGTGATCAAAAAAAACAAAGTGATCATGTATGATAATGGAACTAAATATAATTCTGACAAGTTTAACAAGTTTTATGAAGATGCAAGCATTGAACATCAGTTGATAGTCACTTACACACTGCAACAAAATGGTGTCAATGAGAGGAAAAAACAGGAAGGTGATGGAGATAGCGAGGTGCCTACTGTTTAAGAAGAAGATGCCTAAATATTTTTAGGTTGAGGTTATCAACACTGCAATTTATTTGCTCAATAGAATACCTAAAAAGGAATTGAAAGAAAAAACTCTATTTAAAGCATGGTTTGGCTATAAACCTTTTGAGAATATGAAAGTGTTTGGGTGCATTTGTTACACACATGTCCTAATGTGAAAAGAGACAAGGTGCATAAGAAAGCTAAAGTTAGGATTCTTATCAACTATAGCAACATCACCAAAGGTACAAGTCTACCAGCCTTTAATAGGAAAGGTGATAGTCAACAAAGATAATAAATTTGATAAACCTGCATCTTAGAATTGGGACAAATCAGAAGTAAAAAATGCAAAAAATAAGAAATCTAATTTAGAAAGAGAAGTTGATGATTCTGTTGATGTTGTTCCAATCAGAGGTACCAGATTGCTCCATGATATTTGTCAAAGTTGTGATGTTATTGTACTTGAGCCTGCAAGTTAGAAAAAGCAACAAAGAATACAAAATCGATTGTTGCAATGGAGGAGGAGTTAAGAATGATTTAAAAAATTAAACTTAGGTTTTAGTAGATAAAACAAGTATCAAGAAGCCAATTAGAGTAAAATGGGTATTCAAAACCAAGCTAAATTCTAATGGTTCCATCAACAAGCATAAAGCAATATTTGTGGATAAAGTGTATGCTCAGTAACTGGGAGTGGATTTCTCATAAACATTTGCACTAGTAGCATAACTTGACACAATAAGGATGCTTTTGGCCCTTGTAGCTCAAAAGGAGTGGAGAATTTATCAGCTTGGTGTCAAATTAGCCTTTCTAAATGGCTACTTGGAGGAGTAGATTTACGTCAAGCTAACAAAAGGTTTTATAGTTAAAGAAGAAGAAGAAGACAAGGAGTATTTGCTCAAAAAGGTCTTGTATGGCCTGAAACAAGCTCTAATAGCCTAGTACAATATGATAGATAATTACATACTACATATTGACTTTGAAAAGAGTCTAAGTGAATCAAATATGCATATGAAGGCTGTAGATAAAGATCTAATTGTTGATTCTTTATATGTTGATGATTTGTTTGTGACAGGAAGCAATTTAAATTTGGTGCAGCATTTTAAAGGTCAAATGATGGAGGAGTTTAAGATGACTAATTTAGGAGATATGTCATACTTTCTTGGTATGGAAATACAACAATCACAGCAAGGAATTTTCATTAGACAACAAAAATAGGCAAAAGAGGTGCTTAAGAAGTTCAACATGGAAAATTGGAAGTTTGTTAGTACTCGTCTGATGCAAAATTAACAGTTAAGTAAAGATGACGGAGCTGAGAAGGTTAATGAAGGGCATTACAGGAGTCTTATTGGTTGCTTAATGTATCTCACAGCAACCAAACCTAATATAATGTATCATATCAGTTGTTGTCCAGGTTTATGCATTGTGCTAGTGAATTTCATCTCAAAGCTACTAAAAGAGTGCTTAGATACATTAAAGGCACTATGGATCTTGGGATTTTGTTTGAAAAATCAAACAAACTTAATTTATTTGGTTTTTCTAATTGTGATTAGGCATAACCCTATAATGATATGAGAAGTACTTTAGGGTACTTATTTAATTTTGGTTCAGGTTATTTCTCTTAAAGCTCTAAAAAGCATGATGTTGTTGCTCAATCAACAGCAAAAGCAAAATATGTTGCTGCTACAGCTACAGTAAATCAAACTTTATGGCTGAGAAAGTTGTTGACAGACTCAAAGCATAACCAAAGGAAAGCAATTGAAATTTTTGTGGACAGTCAAACTGCCATAATTATTTCCAACGATGCCAGGACTAAGCATTTTAAAATTAAGTTTTACTTTGATAGAGAAAGTACAAAGAAATAAGGAGATTGTTCTAGTTCATTGTAGGACTGACGGACAACTAGCCAATATTTTGAAAGTTTTTGTCCAAAGCCAGATTTGAAGACTTGAGTGCTAAGTCAAAGTTTGCACCAAAAGTAGCAAGAAGTGTTGAAAGATTGCATCTTTTGTTGCATATTAGATTTGCTAAGCTGTCAAGTATCTAGGCTGTTATGCTTTTGAATTTCAGTTTTAAGATTTGATTTTCTGTTTTGATTAGATTTGCTTATGATTTTTATGAACTATTTTTTATTTTTTTGATGAAATACTTATATAAATTTCAATTCTAGTACATGAGAAATTAGACCAGTTTAGTCTCACTTCTCTCTTTTTCGAACTTTTCTTTCCTAAAACCAACAATTCAACTAGGGACTACATATATCAGCTAGAGTTAAAAGGCAATGCATTTGTTATTCCGACGTGCTGTTGACCATTACAGGTACATTGCAACTGTATTTTTCCATATAACCTTCAAGCTCCGGACAATTAAAATTTACTCTTCCGAAGCTTATAGAAACAAACTCCCCAAGGAAAATAGGAAACCCTTCAGAGACATATCTGCAATGAGTCGGTGGATAATGTCACTGGAGGACAGAACATCCCTTCTTGTCTCCCAGGGAAAAGGATCGACCTAACTCGCATATGTACATTGAGAAGAAGCGTACTCTCTCCAACAAATTCTACATATGTACTATGAGAGGAATGAATTGAAAAAAAGAATGTCGTTAGTGATCCTCAGGTTTCTTTTTCAACCGTTGTGATTTTGCTTCATAACGGGCTGTGTAACCTACTGTCGTCGGGCGCAATGATCTCTGTCGCACCAAGCGACAGTACTCAGGGTCCTCTGTTTGTCCATCACTTCTTATCCATTGTATCATCTGATGATACAGGGGGAAAAATCGCATCTGGACGGCTGAGTATGTGAAATAGGGAAGAAGAGTAGACACCGAAACAAAGAATGTGGTTAGCCAATACATCGGGGCTGGCGCACAGGCTTCAATGAAAACCTTGTAAGCAGTTGTTGATATGTAGGGGTCCATTGCACCATATGCTAACAGGAACAAGTACCAGAATATAATACCGCCCCAGATAAAGATATGTTGTATGATGGTGAAGTAGCTTACAGACAGAGCCATTTGACAATTCACCACCCAAACAACACACGTGTACATTGTAGCACCAAGAACCTCCAGGCCTGCAACTTCCCCACCTTTGCGAAAGGCTTGATTCTCCATCGCACTAATGCAGAAGAAGAAGATCAAGGTTGCACTCAATACTCCGTTAAATGCCCAGCCAAGGATACGTAACCAGCTAAATAAGATATTTTGTACACCTTCTTGGTATAAAAGTGGGAACTGTAATTACAAGACAAAGGCAAAAGAGGTAAATAAGCCATTCTACAACAAAAGAAAAGGAATAACAGAATGGGACATACCTTGAGGCAAAAGCGAGCTGATACATCCTGATCAAGTACTCCCAAAGCAATCACGGGGAGTGAAGTGAAGAAGACATTATACAGAGACAGAAACCAATCATTATATGCAGCTTGTCCTGAGAATGATGCATAGGCCTCATAGAAGAAAATGGTGAAGCCAAATGCAATATTCTTGTAAAAGAAATAGCATATCTGTCAAATTGTCAAAGGACTTGTTAAATCAATATTTGCTTTTATATGCTGGTGAATCACCATGATAAAAAGAAGCAAATTTGTAAAAAGTCTGCAGTGCCAACAATCTCAACAAATATTAAAACAGTCTATGTTAATTAAAAAAAAAGGAATAAAAGAATTAGGGGATGAAAAGATTAAGGAACTTAAAGACTATATACTATATATTACCATGGATGAGATCCGTCTGTAGCACCAATGTCCATGAACAAGTAGCAAGCGCTCCAAAAACCGGAATTGTGCAATCGCAATATCACTAGACATGACTGCCTGATATGTCATAGAGACATCAGAAGACATTGTTGAGAAAATTATGATTTTAATCTTGCTTTAGGGTAACTCTTCAAGAATAATGCTACAGAAAGCCAAAAAAAATATGTTCCGTTCGAGTATGTACCTGCATTCCTTCAACACCGCTGATACCAACACCAATATCTGCTTCTTGAAGCATACCAACGTCATTTGCCCCATCACCAATTGCTAGTGTTGTATTACCTGTTCTTGCTTTAACCAGCCTTGTAACCTGCGTTTAAGATTATGAACTTTTTTAAAATTTTTTGGAAAACTAGCAGGAAAAAGTAAATTATATTATCCATGCTTTCCCTCTCTCAACCTACTTCTTGGAGCATATCCAACAAAACAAATTCTAAGAAAGCAGTTAACTAACTGGACTTCCCTCATCAAAGTTTTAGAATGGCATATATGACTGACTTTTCAAAAAGTACTGCACCATGTCAAATAGAAGCAAGGTGGAAATACAAGTTCCGTTCCTAAATTAGCATAGAATTTTCTGAAAAAGGTTGCTGCAACTTACAAGAGCTTTCTGTTTGGGAGATGATCGACAGCAAATCACAGATGCGCATCCAATTGCAAGTTCTAATAGTATGTCCTTTACATCATCCTCTAAGGCATAGGTGAGGGAATTTCCGTCAATAATTAAGGCCAATACATCAGAACTTTCATTCGGTGCAGCGAGCACTGCTTTTGCCTCATTTATCTGCTGCACAACCCTTGACTTGCATTCCTACATGGTCAGAAAAAGAGTCAAAGAGAATCCTTTTAACATTATTTGGAAGCAGAAAAAGAGTAGTAACACTAAATCTTGCCACATGTCATCTCTTCTGATTCAGCTCCAATGTTAAAACTCATTATGTCATTATTGATGTGTCATTGACACCTTATAGTGCTTCATATCTACTGATGACTAGAATCATGAGTTACTGAGAAATATAGATATAACGATTTGAATACCATTGCTCATAAGTGAAATTGTTGATGGCACGATAAAATGGAAAATTACCGCAGCAGCTGCAGCCTTGTCGCTCATTTTCTCCAAAGCTTTTATTTCTGGTATCTCTGAGCTGATTATTATTTGTCTCATTCCTTGTCTTAGTAAACTACAGGCAAAACTGAAAAGATCCACATCAAGTTAGTTATGCAACATTTGACATCTGAACATTATATGTTGTCAAGATCATCATTTCCAACTAATCATACCCAATATTGATTGCTGTCTCCATCTTATCTCCAGTCAAGACCCAAATCTTAATGCCAGCTTGAGCAAGCTTGTCAATGCACTCCGGAACCTAACCAAATAGAATGCATCATATTAGTCTCCATTAAAGAGACAGATCATCGACCTTTTTTTTTTTTGGAGAATTACAGGTACATTAGTGTCTTTTCTTTAAACATATCTTTATAAATAAAAAGTCTCCTTTAAATGTAATTGAATAAAGTCTAGAATGGAGCCATTAGTTCAACAAATTAAATAGACGATGATGTAATTTTAAATTTAGATTAAGTTTTTCTGATTGATAAAGCCCCTTAGATCATTAGCCTTCAAGTTAGTTTCACAATGGACTAAGACATGGCTTCTTAACAGTGACATGAGATGCCTTAACAATGATAGAAGATGTCAAATGTTTTATAACGTTTCAGACTCTGTTAGAATGTACCCCATTTTGAAGTCTGTCTTCAACAGCTGTAGCACCAAGAAGAACCAAATCCTTCTCAATCTTTTCTGCCACTTCCTCAATAATTTCTTCCCTGTCTATGCTTAATGAGTTTTTGGCCTCAGTGAACTCTTTGTTGAACTCATTGAATTCTTCCTCATCTAGTTCACGGCATGCAAGCACCAAAGTCCTCAAACCAGCGTCGGCATACTCACTAATGTGCTCCCTGGTTTGTTCTTCGAACTCTGTTCCATTCTTTGCAAGTCGTTTAAACATAACGCTGTTTGTCAAAGCAAGAATTAAGTGCAAACATATGTTCAAATATGCAAATCCATGTATGAATGTACACGAGAATTATGCCATGAGTTACATGCATTTTGTGATTAAAAGTGGATCTGGTGTCTTTTTGACCTTTATAATCAAATACTTGTAATCAACAAAACTAATAGCTATTTATGCTCAAGGCAAGACAACAAGGTACCAAGTTCCTACCAATTATTACCATGGAAACAAAGCATTAGGTCATTTACTTACCTATCAGCACCTTTACAAAACAAGAGCAGCTTTCCTTCTTCATCTCTTACGACCACAGACATCCGCTTTCTAGAGCTGCTAAACTCGATGACATTCAAAAGTTCATAATATCTGCAGGAACCGAAATTCAAGCTGTGTTACTTTAGATCAGAGAATGACATCTTGATAGTAATAGCTTATAACTATTAAATGAACTAAAATAGTTAAAGACCTCATCCAGAACCAGAAAGATTGCCTGAATAATTGACTCTTGACCTTTACAATCTTTTCCATAACTATGTGTACTTCAAATAAAATCTTTGTACTCAGGAATAAAATTTTCAATGAGAATATATTTGTAGAGATATCAAAGGACAATAAACTGACCGATCCACTTTCCTTCCAGAGATTGGATCCAACTCTCGCAAACTGATGCTTGTTTGCGTCCTTTCATAAAATTCAAATCCAAGTTCCCTTGCAGCAATCACAAATGCTGCCTCATCTGGTGATTCAGCTTCATAAGACATTTTTCCAGTTTCTTCATCAATATCTGGTATTGCAGTGTGGCAGACAGCTAGCACTCTGAAAAATTGTTGGATTACATCAGCACGAGGCTCATTTGCCCAATGACCATCAGTAATCCTCTCATCCACAAAATTGAAGCCTTTTATCAAAGGTTTTTCTTCAGCCAGTGCCTCAACATGAGCCTCCCCCTCACTGATATTAATTGGTAAAGGAGATCCCTTTTTCCGAGCCATAGCCCTTTCGACCTCTGTAACTCCTCGGCCATATGACGTCCCAGCCACAGAGAACTTGATAAATTCCATTGAATTGCAAGTCAGCGTTCCTGTTTTATCAGATAGGATAGTGTCAACTTGGCCAAGTTCTTCATTCAAATTTGAAGTACGAGCTCGTGCTGGCTTATCGGTTTCCTCATGGTACATATTCAGGTCTTGATTAATGAATATGCTCTGAAGAACCTTGACAATTTCTATTGATACATATAAAGAGATGGGAATTAAATAACTGTACAACATAAGAGCAGTCAGAAAATGCAAGATTGCTGCGACCGGAGCTCTTTTTGGGTCATAGTAAATTGTAGTCTCATCCGGTCTAAGATACCATCTTTTCATCTTTCCATTCTCGAGATCTTCCCTCGTTGCAATCCCAAAGAAAATAGATCCAACAAAAGACATTAAGACCAAAACGAAGAAAAGGAAATAGACAATCTTGTCCATTCTCCTTTCAATTTTGCTTCTTTTGGAAGGTGGGGCAGTTGAATTTTGAATAACCTTCGTGTCATGACCTGTGAAGATAACAACTCCATAAATGTGATCAGTGTTCCGTAGTTTGGAGTCCCTAAGCAGAAGCTGTTGAGGTGTAAGAGGGTACTGTTGATCTCGTAGCTCCAAACTACCAACAAAGGAATACAAATTTGCATTTGGATCTTCACATCTAACAATAGCTTTAAAATCCCGAAAGCTGGAGTCCTCATGCAGATTTGAGGTCGCATCCAGTGCTTGCTTCAGTTTCAAATTTGTTTCCCCATCAAGATTTGTGGTTTCAACGTAGCAAATTGCTTCTTCATAACTTGATGAAAGTAAGATAAGATCAGCAGGAAAGAACTCATCCTTTTCCACCTTCACTATGTCTCCTACTTTCAAATCCATCCATCTAGTGTGATCAAATAGGCCATCACCGGAGTGAACTTTTACCTTGCGATTGTTCATTTCGATATCCTGACCACATTTTTCACATACAAGTCGAATTAAAAGTTTGGCTTTACTTCAATTTCTTTTTTAAAAATGCAGAAATTTCGTTAGGTTTGAAAAACAAATGAGATGAAGCTCCGATCCACATGGTAATCCCTAGGTGAGGAATTGGGCAGTCCACAAAGTTTGCATTGTAGAAGACGAAAACGAGAGAAATTGGGGAAAAAAAAAGTATGCTAATTTAACAGTCCTGGCTCAAGGTAAACAGTCAAAGCATGTAAATAAAAGGAAAGCAGTATCCCTTTTCTCTTTTAAGCAACCAATTCCAAATCCTTTTACCGGAAAATCCTCAAGAAAAGAGAAAACAAGACAAGATTTCGTCCTGTATCAGTCGAAGAACTCCGATTTCAGGAACTTCTTAGAATTGATTACGCTGAAACATCCTATGACGTATAATCGTCTCCTACTTTATTAATGGGATGAGCATAAAAGATAGAATCTTGCAGATAACCAGGAAGTGAAAACACGGAAGCTCACCTGCTTTTTTCTTCTCCAATCTTCAAGCGCCTCTTTTGCCATGGTAGCACCGATAACAACAATAAGAGGAACAACGTTACTGACCGCTGAGTAAGGAGACAGCGGAGTGAAGGCCAATATTCCACAAACGAGGAAATAAATATTAGCGACTCTCCTGAACTGTTCAAACAGTGACTTGGGGACAAATGTTGCAAGCGTGTACTTTGTAGTCCTAACGTAGTTGCTCCCATAATTAAGCACACCAGCTTCAAAGCTTTCTGGTTCATTGCAATACACTACCCTCGAGAAGCCAGGCCCTCCAATCAGTGAATGCTCACCTCTGAAAGATGATTTTCCACATGTAAAGGCATGGATTCTGCTAAAATGTTGCTTCTTTCTTCTGCCACCGGGCATTTTCTTCTGCAAGTGTCAGCTTTTTATCTTCAACTTTGTCAGACAGAGACAATCCTCAAACTTAAAAACAGATTTGCTTCTCAACGGCGGTAATTTGTCTGAAACACAGCAGGTCGGAGAGGTTTCAATTCACAGTAAATTGAAACACCGGTTCCGAGAGAAGGAGCTGGAATGAAACAAATCCCAGACAACACCACGTCTAGAAGTTGACCAGCAAAGAAATTAGGCCAGAAAATTAGGAAAACTAAAATAAACTACACAAGAGAGCTAAACTGAAAAGCATCTGTATTTAAAAGTAAGATGGAAAGCGAAGATGAGTCTAGATTCAACAGAAATGAGTAATGCTAATATTGAAAGGATAAGGGATGGAGAATAAGAAGACAGTAAAATAGCAAGAACCAAGAAACAGAAAGATATTAAATCTAAACCACAGTACATGTAGTGGAAAACTTCTGCGCTGACTAGATCCTGTATGAAACAGAAGAAAAGGTAAAGAAGGCGTTTAAGTTATCGTGAAATTGCAGCTCAACGTTTTGGTTTGCAAGAAAGGTGAAGACCAGGCAGCCAAGTCTTACTTTGACTTGTAGATAGAAGAAGGAACTAGGAAGGCAACAAAACCATGTAACGTGGACTTGGGCTCCCCATCTACATCTAATGGTTACCAAACTGAACAACTTCAGTAAGCAAGTAAAAACATTAAAGAAAAAACATATATACATAAACTTGCAGATTCTGTAAAAACAAGCCAACTTGTAACAGTTCCAAGTTGGGTGTCAGCTGCCAAAACAGTAAAATGCATCCACAAATGTTGGGACAGCTAAATAACATGTAAGCATGTAAATTAAGGGTAAGTTGGACTGTTGGAGTGGGGAGCAAGAATTCTAGAAGGTCAAAAGAGAAGCTACAGTAAAAGAAGAATGAAGGAGAGGAAGTGGGGAGCTTTACATGGCAATCGTGGTTAACTGGGTAATGCTTTAGTTGGTCCGCTAAAGCTGCAGACTAGGTTTATGTCGTGATTCATGCAATAAAAAGTACACAAAAGCAAATACGTATACGTAAACAAACAAAGTCGTTATGTTTTAATGTTTCAATGTCTCGTACATGGATGTGAAGTTTTATCAACGGTAAATGCCAGCGACATCATTCGAAAGCTCATTGTACTAGATTATTATTTATGATGTTTTAAATAGATTTAGAAAACTTTTGATTTTCATATAAAAAGATTTGTCAAATTAAGTATGCAGCTGACATTTTGGCTGCCTATATACCTACCATTACCGAACCAGACACAGCTGTTGGATATAAAAGGAGATGAACGCTTCTTTTTCTTCGCTCTCAATAACAATTTACGCATGAGTCTACCCAGTTATTATGGTTTTGACGGAGTAAATATAATATTAAGATATAACTTTTTCATAGAAAAGTAAAAAAAAAAGAATTAATTAAGATAGAAATACCAACAATAAATGATCCACAATTGTACTTTTCTATATCAGGTCGGGTTTGGATTTATTATTTTATCTTCTATTTCCCTCAACTAGCTTTACCAACTTGTTGCCTTTATCAATTATCTCTTTTCTGTTCCTAAACTGTATTCTTTATAAACTTTACGAGTTAAATACACCAGCATCTCTGCAATATTTAAAACACATTTCTTTTTCTCTTTAGGTTTTCATTTTTTAGACCTCATCCGCTATTTGTTTCAAAGAAACATCTTTATAAAATACAAAGAGAAGATCGCATATCATTGATGACTTCTTTCAATTCTTATAAAACAAGGAGCCTTATATGCTGAGATTTGCCCTTTATCCTCTCTTTTATTTCATTTTAATTCCTGTTCCATTAGCTTATTTAGGTAGTATTTAAGGTTTTAAACCAAACATCAAAACAAAGTTTTTAGTTATGCTTAATTAGTAAATCTTAGTGAGGACTACCTCGTCGTATGTTAAATTGCAACATGCAAAATGTTAAGGACTAAATTTAACAATCTGGCAGGTTTTGGGAGCTTATTTCACCATTTTTCATTGCTCTACAAGATGCAGAAAGTCAATAACATGAAGCAATTCAACTAGCTAAGACTTGAGATCTAAATAAAATTACAAAAACCATCATAAGCAGGATGCATGACAAATTTTAAATTGGAATAGTGGTAGCTAACTAGTGATTAAATTAAATAAACAAAAAGATAACAGATAGAAAAAAAAAACATAAGTTTATATATATATGGATTAGTTGTGAAATAATAAAATGAAAGTTCAATCATTGAGATCATAAATATAAATGATTTTATTGTAGTATGTACTTACAATCCCAAATACTGAAACTCTACTTGACACATTCATTCGTTTTCTTTTCTTTTTGCTTTTGTTTAATCATCTGTTATCTAAATAAAAAACATGTCGCCGTATGTTATTCAGAGTCAGCGGGAGTTAGTTCTCGATTACTAAGACCTCAGAACATTTTAAGGTCAAACTTTAATGTATGATGTTGGAGTTCAATTTAATAATAGAAACAAATTCAAAGTAAGCCTCTCCTTTAATTAATGCATAGTATCCATATTAAAATAATAATAATTTACCCAAAAACCAATGCTCAATATTTTTTTTGATTATAATATATTCAATATATTATTGCCATATGCAGTGTTGTCGAATAGTACAGTTGAGTAGCGTGGAAATGGATGTATAATTAGCAGGCTGAATGATTTTGAAGGATTCCTTAGGTGCCTATTTGACCAAGTATTCAATACAATATTTGTGTAATCGGAACTCCACCCTAACTAATACCTTTCCCTTTCAATTGCTTAGACGCCTAAAACTACCAGTTGAGTAGTTGACTAAGCCCATTGATTGGGTTTATAATAATAGAGTTTTAAACTTCAGGGTGCAGGTGAGTTGGTAAGGAGTTCTTCTAATTTAAGTGAGGTCACAGATTCGAATCGTTCTCATGTATGCAGCCGTTTAAAACTTGAGGTCAGAGCTTTATCTCCTGCAAGGGACCTACCCGGCTAGAACGGGGAGTGTGGATGGCTTAAAGATACCTTCACATAGTTGGGATCCTCCTAGGACACCTCGTGAGCAACCAAAAAAAATAGAGTTTTTATCAGTATAATTTATTTTTGTAGAGCTTTTAGAAGAATTTTTTTAGAGTTTGGCCCTAAAAGAGCTTCATATCGTAAATTATTTAGTAATATAAAAATAAAAAATATTTTTAATTTTAAATATATTTTATTTTGTAATAAAAATTATTTATGCATATAAATATTATTTAAAATATATTAAACAATATCTAAAGCACAATATATTAATTATTATATAATTTTAAATCATATGAAACATAAATTAAAATATATCTAACCAAATCTTTTATATAGAGTATAACATAAGTAAACTAATATCAAAAATAAATATTAAAACATATAAAAACACCAAACAATATTATATAACTCCCAAAATAAATATGAAGATAAGTTTGTGGATATTGTGAAAATTATGTGTAAAATATAAGGACAAAAGAGACTAAAAAATAGACTCATTAATTAATATGAAAATTTTACCCAAAAAGGTGTTTTTTTTAGAATCTTCAAATTTGAGTTTTTAAAAAATAGTATTTTGGCTGTCAAAAAGACCATATCTATTAAAGAAGTACTTTTTTATTTTACAACTAAATACTGATTTTTCTTTAAAATAACTTTTGTGGTAGAAAAAAATGCTTATTGACCTTCAAAAGTTTATCCAAACGTGCACTAAAGACAATATTAAAATGTGGGATTAGCTTCTTTATTCTAGTTAATATGATCTTACTCTTATTTCATTCATATATTTACTTGAGATTCAGAAAAAAAAAAGTAAATAAAATAGTATAAAATAAAGTAAGAACATGTTGACAAAAAAAAGGACCTTATTTCTTAAAATGCAAGGAGAATAGCAACTTTTTACCCTTTCAAGCCATACATCAAGGAATAGTTTTAACAACCCACCCCACAATTATATTAAATCCTTGGTTCTAGTTATTTTGTTCCAACCTTATTTTATTAAATTTTATCTATATATTTTGAGCATTGAATTCATTTTACTTGACAGGGCACGAGCATTAACTTTTTTAAATTAAAATACGTTTCCGTTTTCACAAACAAAAAGACGCATATATAAATCTATATAAATATATAGATAAAATTTAGTAAAATATGATAAAAACATCACAACTGAAACAAAAGATCTGATACTCGCAATAACTACTTTTTGCACTAATATACAATCATTATTATCAAAACTAAATCTGATGCACCGACAAAAATTAAAAGCCTCCTGGGGACGCAATGCATTAGAACCGTTCCAATAAGTTTAGGCATTCTGAAATATTAGCAAAATGAATTGGATCCATCCGCACGTATTGAGTTCATTAAATCCCACGCTGGACAAATGAAATGTGTAGAGATAACAACAGCAAGAGGAGTGGAGGGGAAGCCAAAGCCACAGTCGACTGATGCAGACAGATATCAGTCAGAATTATTAAATGGGCACAAAATTGTTGACCTTTTGGCAGCCGAACAAACACATTGTTTGTTTTGTAAATTGAGAACAGCCAAACTCAATTGATAATGACCAAATAGGGATTGGGGATGAGTATAGTATGTCTTATTTTACACTTCATCACAAATCGTCTGAGGGTAAGGACAGGAAATATACTCGCATGTTCAGTCCATTTAATCCGTCCGCAGACCAGTGATATAATACGAGCTTGGACGTAGATACCAGCCAATGAGCACATAGTCTTTCACGTTTTGGCAATTAGCTTATGACTAGCATATTAATACTGCGCAAATATGTGCAGTAATAATGACCTGTTAGATTAATTCATTATATAATTATATAATTTTTATGTATAAATAAAAATGAGAAATTTAAAATTTTGTAATTAAATTATAAGTAAAATTTCAGATTTTTTAATTAAATTATAAATATTTTAAAT
>JAOSBK010000006.1:29979613-29993458 GCA_027568895.1 Erythroxylum shatona | reverse complement strand
TGTACAATTATTTTCATGTGCCACAACTTCACTATTCATATGTATGTGTATGACAAAATATGCATGAATATGGAAATGCATTTCTAACTCTCATTAATCACTCACATTTATCATTTTAACCTTCCCACAAGAATAGGATGTTACAATTATGCATGAGCATGAAATGCCTTTTTTCCAATCTCTCTTCGATCTCACATGTACCAAATTTTAGGGTTCTAACCCTTAGTATGGGAACGGGATGTTACAATAATCGTCATATAGTGATATGGTATGAGATACTTAAACGATTGGCTTAGTGCAAGTAGAAAATTGTTGTTTTATACCTTATAACCAATCGCTTTGGTTGTAGATTAGTGACAAATTATTTAAAGGCATTCTTTATCTTATACATATTTAGATGTATATGATAAAGTCTATAGGATAATTGTACATTGCAAATGAAATTATAATGAGATTATAAGTATGAGATTCATATTGCATTTATGTATTATTCCTAAATATTCCTAGTCATTGTTCTATTAAAATTTGGACATTAATAGAATGTAAAAAGACTAGCATATGTTTGTTTTTCCTTATAAAGGAAGTAGTTGATCTCATAGGCTAAAGTAAAGAGATACTTAAACAAATGTGTGGGTGGTTACTGGAGAATAAGTTCACTGAGCATACTCGATATGAGAAATTCATTTGGAACATTACTTGTATGCCTATGGAATTCTCATTGTGATGATTGTATAAGTAATCATTTGACTTAATGTCATCAAAGTTATCTTGTATGGGGATTGCTATGTTTTGATATTACTTATGATCTATTTAACCATAGGTCGTTTAATTGGTAGTCATTGGATGTAGCATGAACTATATGGAGATAATTGAGTGATCAAGATAGGATCATTACCCTAAAGTAATTAGGGAAAATGTTTCGATATTCTCGATTAGTATTAATTCAAGAAATCCTTGGCTAAGGTAAAATGATGTTTTGAAAATAGTTTACAAATGTCATTAATTGAATCGATAGTTAATAGTGGAGAACTAATATGATTAAACTCAAAATATAGTAGACATTAATTTCATGCTCTATGTCTAGTTGGAACATTGTATGATGAAATGATTGAATTATACGAAAAAATTATATACTGAAAGGTTAGTCAAAATCACTTTGACATTCTTAAATTTTTGGGTGGTCATGATGCGTTGCTAGACACAAATCTTGATCTATGATTATAAATTGTTTAATTGGAGAATTAAATATCTAATTTTAATTATGAATTAAAATTAGATTTTATAATCATTGACAACATATTTGGGAACCTAATGAGTCTCACATATAGAATGAGTTGAAGAGAGCAAAGTTAATTAAATAAAGTTGGACTTGATTGTAAAGTTTGAAAAACTTTATGATTAAATATGAGATATATAATAAATAAGAATCAATATAAGATATTAAATCTTATATGGGGATAATTAGTATTTAATTAGACTTATTTTTAATTCTAATTAAAGTTTAATTAAAATTAGAATTTAATTTCAATTAAACTACTAAAACGTTCAAAACTTATTATAAATAGGCTTAAGCTCTATAGAGCTAGTACTTCTGACTTAACCCTCTCTGTAAGAGTTACAGAGTTCTCTCAACTTATTCTGTGGATACTGTTAGGGGTCGAAACACTTGTGCGGCTATGGTAGTTAAGAGGAATCAGTTTTAGAAACAATTCGAGAGATACAACAAGATAAAGATCAAACTTCGGAATAAGGTACGAATTAAGTTTCGGGTTTATTATGATTTATGTTAATCATTTTATAGAATTAAATAGATATTGATTTTTGAGAAATCAAAAGTCACGAAAAAATTTCGTGATTATTCCGCTGCGGTTAGGATCGCATTTTAACCTGATTTTCCAACAATTATTAGGTACAATAAATTAGATTAAAATTGTGTTATTAAATATTAAATAAATTAATCGAATAAATTGTACTCACAAAAAATGATAAGAGTTTTTAAATAAATTAAAAGTTTGTTAAATATGAAATTTAATTAGTTGAATTGTGCTTTCACAGCTTAAAAAATGAGCAACGGAAAGAGAGAGGGTTAAAAATTAAAATAAGTCTCATAATTAAAATAAATAAAAGAATAAGATGACCAAAGGATCTGGTAACTAAATACCTTAAAATAAATTGAAGTGAACTAGTTAAAGTCGCGTTACATCATGCGTTACATCATGCCTCAACTACATATGACAGACACGTTAATTTTGACGGGGTGGTTAATGCTGGTTTTGGGTACGAAGTCAGTCAAATCCTCGTTTCGCATGGTCACGTTTTTCGCGATTGACCACCATACCATGACCACACACGCTAGGACTAATACCAACCGCAGAATTTTGATAAGTTGGAATTTAGCACAGGAGCATCTTTGCTTTGAACATTTAGTATTAGACTCGGACAAACTACACCATAAAACTAAGGAATAATGAATTAAATAATGATTAATTTTTTAGATTTTTTAATTTAGTGATTAATATTTTAAAATTTATATAAATCATGTCTTTGTTGATGTGGCGTGTTTATTAGGGAGCCGGTTATATTTCTGTTTTTTTAATAGTATTTGATTTTCGTTTTAGCTTTCTGTTTTTGTTTTTGTTTTAAATAAAAATAAAAATATGTTTGATTATTAATATTAATATAGTTAGATTTTTATTACTAATAATAATTACATTTTAGATAAAATTTAAAGATAAAATTTTTAATTAAATAAATTTATTTAATCTTTTATATAATATTTATTAACAAATTATTAATAAAATTATGTTATCTTAATAAAATAAATAATTTAAAAATTAAAATTTTATTAAAAATTAATATTTATTTGAATATATTTTAATTATTAAATCAAATTTTGTTTGAATATTTATATATTTTAAATTTAATTATATAAATTAAATTAAATTAAATTATTTATAATTTTATTGATAATTAATTTTAATTTATTAAATATATAATATAATGTTGAATTAAATTATTCGTAACTTTTATTAAAAATCAAATAATTAAATAATATATATTTAAATGATAGTAAATCATATTATGAAAAAACGGAAAACAAAAATCCTTTTTATAGTTTTCATAATTTTTAAAAATTGGAAGAAACCAAGAACAAAAATTAAAACAAAATTAAATAATTTAAGATTTTTTTACTAAATTTAAAAACAAAAACAAAAAATCAAAAATAAAATAGAAACAAACATCCCGTGAATTGCATGTGTTGATGTTCATTTATTACTCATATTAGTAAAAATAATTTTTAAACTTATTTATTTAATTTAAATGATTAATCATTAAATTAAAAACTTCAATTAGCACTAAATTAAAATTTTAAAAGATTAAATCCTTTTAAATATGATATTTCTAAAACTAATTATTAACAATTACTATTATTTTCACACATATTGTGATGTTTGAATTCATAGATTCTTATTTAAAAAATTTTGCTAAAGCAGATTTTTAATTAATTAAAAAATAGAAATGTCACTTTAGTTTAACAGTTTGAGTAGTCATACTCTTTCATAAGAATTAACATGTTTTCATAAATTAATTTGCAGGCTATGCCATTAAGTTGGTAGAATTCAACAATGTATTAGTTTTTTGGTAATGTTAACTAAGACGAGGGCACGTAAATTGTGAATGAAAGGTTAGCTAGTAAAGGAACTAAAAGTATATATTTTAGAAGACTTTAGATAAAGCAACAATGAAAAGGAAAAATAGGCACAGTGGAAATTTAACCCACTAAGTAGCGAAGAAGGGAAATTCCTACTCCAACATCTGAGCATGTACTACAATAATTTTCAAAGTAATAAACCTATTGGAAGTAAATTGGTATTCTTTTCTCTTCACTTCTATAACTCAAACGTTGTGTTGATAGTTATTAAAGACCCAACGAGGTACATGACGCCCTTGTAAACAAAGGACTCAACAATAGGTGGTATGGATTGGATATATATGGAAACAACCCTACGTTGAATCATCTTTTGCTTCTTGGCTTATGAACATTCTTTCTCGTAAGCATTAATAGGAATACCTTTTGTGTTTTCTAGTCCTTCCTTTTGTTTTTTGAGATCATTGCTTCTTTAACTTTGACCATGAATGGTAGCGCTCTCAATGCTCAGTGGAAGAATCACTACATGAGTTAGAGCTATTGGATTCATATTATCATTTCTTGTCGTCCACCATAATTTCTTGATTGTAGTACTTGTTCAGGCTCAACTAACCATTCTAGCTCTGGACTTAGATGAGGGGGTAGTGGCGGCAGGTATTGGCTTATACCCAAGGCTTTCTTAAGTTAGGAGACATGAAAAACTAGGTGTATCGTTGAATGAGGAGGTAGATCCAGCCTATATGCTACTTGCCTAACCTTCTCTAGGATGCGAAATGGCCCGAAAAATTTTAGGGATAATTTTTCATTCAACATTTTAGACAGAGAATGCATTCGATAAGGACGAAGCTTTAAGAATACATGCACACCAATTGAAAACTACATATTGCGTTTATGTTTATTAGCCTAAGTTTTCATTCTTGCTTGAGTCGTGCCAATTATTGTTTTAATTCATCTAAGATGACATCCCTTTGCTACAAGTGTCTCTCCAAATCATCCACCCTTTCCTATTGACTCCCAAATCTAATTAATGGAGGTGGATCTCTCTCATACACCATACAGAATGGCGTCATCTTTATAGATAAGTCTTGTTGTACCAATACTCAGCCCAAGCCAACCATCGACTCCATTGGCGGGGATTCTCATTGGCAAAGCAACGTAGGTAAGTTTTGACACACTTATTTACCACCTTAGTCTGCCCATCAGTTTGAGGGTGGTAGGTTATTCTGCAATGTAGGCGTGTTCCCTACAACTTGAGTACTTCTTCCCAAAAATGACTTAGAAAAACTTTGTCGTGGTCTAAAACCAATGTACAAGAAACCCCATGCAACCTAACTACTTCCTTGGTAAATAACTCAGCCACTGTCTCGGTATTATATGGGTGCTTCGAAGGAAGGAAATGTGCATATTTGCTCAATTGATCAACTTCAACCAAATTTGTTGTATAGCCCTCTAATTTACGTAAGCCTTCGATAAAATCGAGTGATAGATCCTCCACAACCTACTGGCGATGCCTTTGATACTTATTGCGTTGGCAAATCAATTATTCAACTACATACCTCCTGATTATCTCGCTCATTCCTTCCTAATGGAATTCTCCCTTCAAGCGCTTGTAAGTGCACAAAAATTCAGAATTCCCTCCCACAACTCCATTATGGTACTCAAATAAGAGGTGTGGAATGAGAGAAGATGTCTTGGAAATCACCCTCCTTCCTTTATATAGCAGCAACCCTTGAGTTAATGCATAGTTAGGCCATGCATTAGAACTCGTTTCTAACTCCCTTTTGTTCTATGCTAGCTTCTAATCATTCTCTGTTTCAAGTCTGATTTACTGCTCTTCTGCCACTTTAGTTAAGGTGAGGGTTGTGAAGGAGTGTTGAACTACTGTCTGCATACATGATAAAGCATCTCTTGCTCTGTTGTCTTTCCCGGGCTTGAATTAGATGTCAAAATCATACCTAATTAACTTAGATACCCACTTTTGATAGTCTTGAGGTACTACACGTTGCTCTAAGAGGAACTTCAGACTCTTTTGGTCAATAAAGATAGTGAAATGTCTTTTCAATAGATAATGTCCCCATTTTTGCACAATGAGAACAACTGCCATTAACTCTCTCTCATAAATTGGTTTTAATTTGCTATGATAAACTTGACTAAAATATGATATTGGCCTTCCTTGCTGCATAAGAACATCTCCAACTCCAAAATTTGGTGCATTAGTCTCCAAAATAAAGTTTGGTTGAAGTTAGGCAATGCAAGTGCCGATATTATAACCATAGTCTTTTTAAGTTATTGGAATGCTTCTTTAGTTTCATCCCAATGGAAGGCATCCTTCTTGAGTTGTTGTGCAAAGGGTAAAGTTATAGTGCCATAATCAGCCACGAAATGCTAATAATAACCTGTCAAACCAAGGAATCCCCGTAATTCCCTAAAAGTTTTTAGAGATGGCCAATCAATCATAGCTTGCACCTTTTCTTTATCCACTGCCACTCTGTCAGAAGAAATCTAGTGGCCCAAATACTCAATGCTCCTTTAAATGATAACACACTTCTTGGCATTCAAGTATAAACAATTCTTAGCCAAGCCCAAAATACTACTTCAAGGTGTTTTTCATGCTTCTCCTTATTAATACTATACACAAGAATATCGTAAAAAAAGACTAAAACAAACTTTCAGAGATAAGGTTGAAATAGCCTATTCATTAGTTATTGAAAAATGGTCGGTGCATTAGATAAACCGAAGGGCATTATGACAAATTTGCAATGCCCTTCATAAGTGCAAAAAGTTGTCTTGGGAAAGTTAACCACTTTCACTTGAATTTGGGGGTGCCTAGACTTAAGATCTAACTTTGACAAGGTGGTTGCTCCATGAAACTCGTCCAAAAGTTCATCAATAATAGGAATTGAAAATCGATCAGGAACTGTTACTCTATTCAGAGCATGATAGTCCACACAAAACCTCCAACTATCATCCTTTTTCTTGACGAGTAATATCGAGCTAGAGAAAGGACTAGTGGAAGGTTGGATAATTCCCATTAAACACATATCTCACACAAGCCTTTCTATTTCATTTTTCTAGAAATGTGGGTATCTGTAGGGCATCACATTAAGTAGTACAACCCTTGGCTCTAACTGAATAGCAAGCTCAATTGCTCTTTTTGGAGGTAGCCTAATACTCTTGGTGAATACCTCTACAAATCTACCTTTAAGAGATGCAACCTATTCTTCTATCGTCACTGGTTCTAGTGTTACTACCTTCTCGGTGAGCATATAATGAAATTCTATCATCACCCCATGTCCTTCTCTCTGAATCTTCCTTGTAAATGCCTTTAGGGATACCCCAGTTTTGTTGAGGGTAGGGTTTCCTTTTAAAGTCACCGAAGCTTCTCCCTTTTTGAATCTCATCAAGTGTTTAGACCATTCCACTGTTGTCCAGCTAAGAGTTCCTGTTGGACCTCGTTTCCAGAGCCCAACTATCCGAACGTCATAAAACCTGAGCTTGTGTATTACCTTGTAAGGTTATTTCCACGAACTCTCATTAGCCATCATCGGTTCATCTTCATTTTTATAACATCCCAAAAGTTTCCTATTCGATCAATATAGATCAAGATATGCTTAAAAGCCAAAGTATGCTTATAACCAAGTCATGCTCTTCTAATAGATTCCGTCACTTTCTTTCCGTTAATCTTTTTCAAATCAACACCAAAGGCTAATAATTTTTATGGAGAGATAGAAAAATTTGTTAGTAATCTATTGGTTTAATAATCATTTTATTTGGAGGTCGGATGATGAAGTTATGGCCAAAAGAGTCAACCATGATTATGTCCTCAATCATATTGTACCTATCTTGGGACAATTGGCATAACTTTCACTAGAGACATCGGATTGAAGTCAGTTTAGGATGGTTTTGAATAGGAATTTGAGATCTACAACTTTTTTGAAGACCCCAAAGAGAGATTTTGTCATCTAAAGGATCAAAATTGTGAATTTATAAAAGTGTATAGTATATGTCCGTTAAACGGACATATGCCTCTACCTAAAGGACATATACGGGGTCTTTTGGGGTCTTCCAGATTCGTGAAGGTCCGTTTAACGGACCTAATGTCCATTTAACGGACATGGACTGGCCTGGGGACATTTTCAGACTCGAGAAGATCCGTTTAATAGACCTAAAGTTCGTCTAATGGATATAGGTGAGACAAAACTCCCTCCAAAGCATCTCCAATGGTTCCTACATCTATTCTAAGATCACTTTCACTCATAATCTTCCTAAATTCATTTCTTCTAATGCAATATCACTCCTTAAACAATTAATTACCAAATGGATTTCATTAAAATCCCAAATCTCAACTCAAATGATTCATCACATACAACAAATTCTCATCTTTCACTATAGCTGTCCTATATGCATCCTGTGCGGCATTACTAACTTATAATGATCATATCTCCCAATCCCAATCCCAATATCCAAAAATTTCATACTATATATATTGGGGCCCAGTTTTGAAACCCAACTCTCAGAGTCATAAAACGTGAGCATATTATCCTATAGGGTTATTTCAAAGAACTCTCATTAGCCAAAATCACACAAGGGTGGCGTGCCTACACAATTCAATCATAAAAAACGAACTCATTTCTTCGATTTCAGAACAAATTTTAGGAAACCTCAAATTGGAATTACAATTTGACTTATTAAGAGCATTTGTTCCCTATGGTCTTAAGTTTCTAATGACACCAAAATCATTTATTTTTTTTCCATAATTCTAAAAGTTAGGGCTCAAACATTTTCAGAATGTTATTAAACTGGAATAGTACACTATACCTAACTTCCATCCAGAATTTGAAAGTCTTAGGGACTGAATTGATATTTGATTCCTTCAATTTGTATCTCTATATCCCTAGTTTATTTGGAAACAAGAATCATCCCATTTCGAGTTCGGATAACCAAGTTATGGCCAAAAAAATCAAACAAGGTTTTATCCTTAATCATATTGAACCTATTTTAGGACGATTGGCATCACTTTCACTAGAGATATCAGATTAAGGTTGTCCTTAGGTGGTTTCGAAGAGGACTTCTAGATATACAACTTTCATGAAGACACCAAAGTGAGATTTTTTCATCTAGAGGGTCAAAATTGGACTACACGATAGGGTAAGACGAAACCAGACGAAGGGTCAGACGAAAGGCTTTGGTCTAAGACCTATTTTGGAACAATTGACATAACTTTCTCTAAAGATATCGGAACAAGGTCATTCTTAGACGGTTTGAAAGAGAACTTATAGATCTACAACTTTAATGAAGACCTTGAAGATAAATTCTGTCATCTAGAGGTTAGACCAGACGATAGGGTAAGACAAAACCAGACCAAGGGTCAGACGAAAGGCTTCGATCTAAGACCTATTTTGGAATAATTGACATAACTTTCTCTAGAGATATCAGATCAAGGTAATTCTTAGACGGTTTGAAAGAGAACTTATATATCTACAACTTTCATGAAGACCTTGAAAATAGTTTCTATCATCTAAAGGGTCAAAGTTGGACCAGACAATAGGGTAAGATGAAACCAGACGAAGGGTCAGACGAAAGGCTTCAGTCTAAGACCTATTTTGGAAGAATTAGCATAACTTTCTCTAGAGATATCGGATCAAGGTCATTCTTATATGGTTTGAAAAATAACTTCTAGATATACAATTTTTATGAAGAAACCGAAGTGAGATTTTATCATCTAGGGGTTCAAAATTGGATCAGAAGATAGCTCTATAGTGAATCAGACGATTCAGTCTATAGTGCTCTAGACGATAGGCACCAGACGATAGGGTTCCTACAGGGTCTTCCTCACATCACCAAAGGTTTGAATCACTAACTACACTCTCCAAAGCATCTCCACTTATAAAGATCATAACTTTAGACTCCGATGTCTAAAAATTTCATACTATATATCGTTAGAAAGCTAGAAAGATAAGCTATCACTTTCTAGAAGACAACTTCGTCTAATTCAACCTAGATTACTCCAGATTTCCCCTTGAAGGCAGAACACAAATTTTACCCCTATGAAAGACTTGAAATTTGCATTGTACAAACTTGGAATGTCTTGAGCATAACCATTCAACTACCAAATTGGCTTCATTAAACTCTGAAGTCTCAACTCATTTGACTTATCACATTCAACTGCATCTCATTGTTCATAATTTCTATCTTTCTTTTCCATAACATCTCACTTATGAATATATATATAAACAATTCATGTTCAAATCATCAACTCGAATTGATAACTTCTTCACGTATATCAAATTTCAATTTACATCATCCATACACAATTCATATTTCATTAACACTTCGGATAATAGTTTACAAATCTTTAATGGCATTCCAAGCCATATTACATTATCGGTATCAAAATTTAAAATACAAAAGATACAAAACCCCAATAATTCTCGAATTTTGTCTAAAGTCTTGCTTTTTCAAAATCTAACTTAATTTACAAAAAAATTGCAAAAGTAGTATGATTCCTCGACTCTTGGTTACTCGATCTTATTTTCTTCACCTGAAGATGGGATGAAAAGGGGGTGAGCTTGAAAGCTTGTGGGTAACAAGTTTATAAAGGAAAAATAAGCAAAACTTTTGAAGTGGTCATTTTTCAATATAAAATTCAAAGTAAAACCATAATTTGTATCATTCTCAAATCCTTAACCAAAGTTCACGAATTACAAAACATGAATGCATCAAACTTGTTAACATAACATAAGCACATCAGAATGGTTTGGGTGGATCCAAAACAGAACGTACTACACATTTTCCATAAGGGTTCTATGTAGCCATGAAGAGAACGTACTAACGCAATCCCATATAATGGTTTTGCGTAGCTGTGAACTTATGGGAGTCTATAAAGGAGCTCTATGCCACTAGTCGCAGGCGGGAGAAGCCTTTTTGTCAAAGTGTAATTGACTTAACTTAGGAGACCACCACAAACCCACATAATCATGCATTTCACATCTTGTAAACTTATTACCCAAAATGACACTCTTTCGAAACTTGATTTTTCATAAACATGAGATATTTTGAAAACATGATTTCATAAACATGTTATCTTTTCAAAAATCACTTTCAATGTCTTTTCATAAATCATCACACAATTCATAAAATAACATATTGCAATTTCTCAAATCATTCAAAAGAAATAAATGCAATACTTATGATGCAATTGAAATCATTAAACTTCTTTGATTCAAAGAAAACACTAGTGGCTTATTTACTCTATTATAAACATGTACCCACCTTGATTTCCTTATTTAAAGACTTGCTAAAAATGCCTCTTCTCTTGCTCCTTTTGCCTTTCTTAATCCCCTTATACACTAACAAGAATCCCACTCAATAGGGTTTTCAATTGAAAATCTCATAAAGTATAATTACTAAAATTGGTTCTAGAATACTTAAACCCATGCATTTTCTAAACTCCATGAACCAAAATCCTTCCAAAAATTCAAAAGATTAAAAAATATCTTACCTTAATTCTTCACCAAATGAAGAGATATTTAGCTCAAATGGAAGCACTTCTCTTCCTCTACCTTCTTCTCTTCTTGAATCACTTCAAAACCTCTCTCAAAAGCTCAGAAATGGTGAAACCGTAGCTTAACTCTCTTCTTTTCTCTCAATCCACCAAAACTCTCTTCTCCTCTTTTCTATTTTCGTTTTTTCTCTCTTCTCTCCCTCAATTCACATTTTTCCTTCTCTTAAATGCAAGAATACATTTCTTTCTTCCATTTCTAGCCTTAATGAGCCCAAAAAGTCCATTTTACCCTTCCTTATAAGCTTATGTTCTTTTAACCTTAAGTATCTTGCCAAAACACCCTTGAACATTTTTATAACCTTAACACTTTAATTTCACTTACCCATTCAATAAATCCTACTAACTTTGGCATAATTAAACAATTACAAAATGATTAATCTATCAAAACCTCAAAATTATTTAAATCATGCTTATTCATCAAGAACAAAATTTTAGGGGCCAACAATATATCATTGGAAAGCCAAAAAGAAAATCTACAACTTCCAAAAAGATAACTCTGTCTAACTCAACCTAGATCAATTCAATTTTGCCCTAGAAGTCAGAACACGAAATTTTACCCTTATAAATGCTTGGAAATGCAATGTACAAGCTTTGAGAGTTATGATCAAAAATAAAATCATACTTCATTATCATCAAAAGATAAGAGTTTTATAAACCTTTAGTGAGCATTTCAAGCCACAATACATCATAGTCTAAAAATACATAATTTACACAAAGTAGAATAGCTCAAAATACAACTAAAGCCTTGTTTGACAAAAACTAACTTAAAATACAAAATAAGCATAATCCGGAGTAATGCCTTTATGCTCGATCACTCGATCTCTTGCTCATCACCTGAAGATGGGGAGGAACAGGGGGTGAGCTTAAAGCTCGTGGGTAATAGTTTTATAATCGGTAACAAGCAAAAATCATTGCAAAATTCACAAAGAATTATGAAACACATATTTCCCAATTGTCAATTCATCATGCATTCAATAAACTTTTCAATGCAAAAGCACATCAAAATGGTTTGGGAGGTCTATAAACAAAATGATCTAACACATTCCTATGAAATGATCATGTGTAGTCGTGAACAAAACGAACTAATGCAATCCCATATAGTGGCTTTGCATAGTCGTAAACATGAAAGAGTCTATGAAGGAGCTCCATGCCACTAGCGGGTAGGTGCCAGAAGCCTTTAATCAAAATGCACTTGACATACAGAATGGACCAAACCAAACCCACAGAACATGTATTTCATACCTTATAAACTTGTTGCCTAAAATGACACTATTTTTCTTTCCAAAAAGTGATTTCATAAACATAGTATCTTTTTCCAAAAATCATTATCATATTGTTTTCATAAATCATCGATACAATATTCACATACCAAACACATAACACTTTCTCAGAGCATTCTAAATGCAATAAATGCACATTTATAACACAATTTGAAACCTTTAACTTTCTTGATTTGAAAAAAACATTAATGGGTTATTATTCAATTATAAAAATGTAACCCGCCTTGAATTCTTTGCTTAACAATTGCTTAAAGATGCCTCTCTTCTTGCTCCTGTTGCCTCTCCTCTTGATTTCCTTCAATATTGGCAAAAATCCCAATTCAATATGAATTCCAATTGAGAACTCAAAGAAATATATACTCTAAAATCGATCCTAAAATACTTAAACCCATGCATTTCTTAAGCTTCATGAACCAAAACTCTCCCAAAAATCCAAAAGTTTAAACATAAACTTACCTTGAATCTTCACCAATTAATGAGTCTCTTGGCTCAAATGAAAGCTTTAATCTTCCTCTTTCTTTTTTCCTTCTTGAACAACTTCAAAATCACTCTTTAAAACTAAGAAAATTTGAAACCTAGTTTAGCTTTCTCTTCTTTTCTTCTTCTCCCATGACACTCTCTCTTCCTCTCTTTAATTTTCGTTTTCTTCTTCTTCAATTGCGAGACAACCATTTTTCTTCCCTTTTTTTTTATCCTTAATGAGCCCAAAAAGTCCATTTTACCCTTACTTACAAGCTTATGCTTTTTAAACCTTAAGTAATCTTCCAAAAATACCCTACGACCTTCTTACTTCCTTAGCATTTTAATTCCATTAACCCATACCATAAATTCTACTAACTTTGACATAATAATTATCTCCAAAATAATTAATCTATCCAAACTTCAAAATTCATTTATATCATGCTTAAATAAATAAAAAAATTTAGAGCCAACAGTTCCTAAGCATGTGACCCCTAAAATCCCGTCCACATTGCCTAAAGGAATTGGCAAGAAAACTTTTACTACTTCTAATTTCTATATCTCTACTTGAAGCCTCAGACATACCCCTTTTCCCTTCATTAAGATCCCATTCCCCATCAATACCCAAAAATTATAAGTGGTCTCCAAAGGTAAGTTTAGTTCAGACACCAACTCTATCAAGATGAAATTTTGGGTTGCCCCACTATCAATCATTATAGTCACGTCTGTTAAGTCAAAATGACTTTACATATATGATTTTGATGAAGAACAAATAATCTTGAACAAAAGCAGACGAAAGTTGAAAAACAGACGGAAGTTGAAAAGCAGACGAAAGCTGAAAAACAGACGGAAGTTGAAAAGCAGACGAAAGCTGAAAAACAGACGGAAGTTGA
>JAOSBK010000006.1:29961428-29978537 GCA_027568895.1 Erythroxylum shatona | reverse complement strand
TGTGGCATTATGAAATTAAGACATAGAGGAACATTTCTCTAGAAGGAAGTTTTGACAAATTCCTTCAAATTGATAGTACGAATCAGATCCGAAAGTAGACATGAAATAAAGTAAAGTGCAGGGGCATTTTGGTCAATTGACCTTTAATTAATGACATGGCTTTAAAAACACAAGTGGCTGTCGATTTTTACATAGGAGAGCCGAAGACTTGAGCAAATAAGAAAGAAAAATAAGAAGAGAGGGAAGGAGAGAGTCGGTGATGGGCGATGGAGAAGAAGAGAAAGTTTAGGAATTTTGATTTTGGAGACTTTAAGCTTGCTTTTGGAGTAGATTCAAAGGAAGAAGGATGAAAGAAGGTGGAAGCTTCCTCTAAAGCTCTATAAATCCGAAAATAGGAAGAGAAAGAGGTAAGAGAAAAACTTTTGAGTTTTAATTTTTGATGAAATTTTGGTTTGGAAATATGGAAAAGGTGATGGGTTTGTTAATTCCATGATTAATTTTGGAAGATTTCATGATTAAGTGGATTAATTTTGGTAAATTGTGACTTAGGTTTATGTTAAATTTTGTGATTGAGGTTTTTGGAAATTATTGGCTTAGAATCATGGAAAATATGATGGATTGGTGAATTATGATATCAATTTTTGAAGATTAAGGAATTATGATATTGAATTTGGGTGGATTGGTTTAGGCCAATTTTGGAAATTAAGGCTTTTGAAAATTTATGATTTAGAAAGCTTGGAAACATGATGATTATGAGTTTCCTATAGTTAATTTTGAGAATTATGCAAATTATGATATTTATTTTGGATAATTATGGCATAGGGAATTTTAAAGTTGAGGAAAGAAGAAGGAATTTGGAGATTTGATGCTTTGGACAAAGTATTAGCATGGATATGAGGTGGGTAGTATATTTATTTATTGAATTTTAAGCTAAGCATGTTTATTTGAAAAATTCAAGAAGCAAAATTTTGATAAATTAATGTTTAGATAAATGTTTGAAAAATATAATTTCCGAATGATTAAAGTTAATGCTTTCGGAAGGTTTATAAGAAAATACAAGATTTATGAAAATCATGTTTTTGAATTATCTGAAAAATTTGAACAATGTGCTTTATGAAATTGTATACGTTTTGATATATGTTTGAAAGAAATAAATTGCATTCATTGTTGTGCATTGGATTGATACGTGATTAAATTGGTGAATGTAAATTGAATGTGAATTGCCACATGATTTGATGTGATTTGTGTATGTGAGTGTGTCAAGTTTGACATTATGTGGAAATATGAAAAATTTGAAGAAAATCAAGATTTTGAAAAGTGCCTTCGGGCAATTTGAATTTCCGTTTTCGCTTATGTGTTATGTGGGTTTGGTCAGGTCCCTCTGTGAGTCAGTGCACTGTCTCTATTTGTTTAAAGCCTTCTCCCGGCTGCCCGCTAGTGGCATTGGAGCTCCGATTTCGGACTCCCTTCACTGCTATACTGGACCGCTATGCGGGAAAGTGTAGTACGTTCTGTTCACGGCTGCACAGGACCGCTATGCGGGAATGTATAGTACGTTCCGTTTTGGACTGACCCAAACCATTCTGATGTGCTTATGTGTTTTTGATTTTGTTTGTGATGCATTTATGTTTCATATTTGTTTGTGAATTGTGAAGAATTTGAAGATTTTTGAGAAAAGATTAATTGAGGATTTTCTGCCGTGAAATTATTTGAAATTGATTATGAATGATGTGAAAAGTTTGAAAAATAAGTTTTCGATGAATTTCCTACTATGAGATTTTTATAAAATGGAAAAAATTTAGAAAATGATTTTTGCTTATTATTCGATTTATAAACATGTTATCCACGAGTTGTCAAGATCACTCCCTTTCATCCCCATCTCCAAGTATCGAGCAGGAGATCGGATGAAAGAAAGTCAAGGCCTTTGTTCGATTTTGTTTGTCCTGCGTTTTATGTATTTGGGTTTTTGGTATTGGTTTTGTACATGGCTTGGAATGCCATTAATATTTTTGTAAGCAATTATTTCATGAGGTGTATGAATTTTGAAGAATTATGAAATTTGTATTTTGAATTGAGATAAATTATGAAATTGTGTATGGATATGGTATATGAATGTGAATGAATATGAATGGGATTTGATTGTGATATAGATTTCGGACGGGAGGTCCAATGATACTGATGATTGATTAAGACTTATTGAAGTATCATAGGTATATAATTGTGTTTGGTTATGCTGGAATTTCGGACAGGAGGTCCGATGAATTGTGTGGATTGGTTTGGTATATAGAAGTGAGTTTAAAACTATTTGCAGGTTGTTGGGATTTTTAAAATACAGCCGTTATGCTGCCCAATTTTTGAAAAAGGGCAAATAAGATTTTGGTTAAAAGATGAATTACGGGATATGTATGAATGTATAAGAAGAATCTTATGATTTGAGATTTGGATTTGAGGATGAATTTCCAATTGCGAAAAATTAAGTTGTTTTGTATGAGATTTGAATAAAATGAAAAAGAAAAGAAAAAACTTTAGACCGGTTTCGGATTGGTTTGTCTTATGGTTTCCAACGCGACGCGATAGTTTTCTACGCTATTTGTTTTCGGATGTCGGAGTTAAGTTTTTATTCCGCTTTCGATTTTGTTTCCGCTTTTTGTTATTCGATTTTTTGATTCGATTCGTTTTGATTTGATACTTTCGCTTTGTCATTTCGTTTGCATACTTTGACTTTCGCCTCATGTTCCGTTCTTTCGAATTCGATTTCGTTCGTTTTCGCTTTCCGTCACTTTGTTTTCGTTATGTATTTCCGTTTTTTCGGTTGAGGTCCGGTTCCGAGATCGGGTCCCAACACGCTAAGTACACAAACTTGCTTACCATTAATCTTCTCAATTATCCACAACATCTGCTTTGTGTTTTAGATAAAAGCAGATCATATTCTAGCCTCTTAATTATGCTTTTTTTTAAACGAAGAAATTTATAGCGGCTATATTTTAAATGAATATTAAATAAATTTTCGGATTGACACAGTGGCCTACAAATCATGTTAACTAATATTTCACACTTGGCAAGTCCTATACGATAAACTCATATATATTCCAAATTTCAATTTTTTCATTACAAATCACCAACAGAGACTTAATTGATAAGGTTAGGAAACTACTATAATTTCTATGTTTAAGAATTAAAAAATTCCCAAACAATTTATAGATTTGAAAATTTTTTCTTAAAATTAAAATGAATGTGTATTTTGGTGTTATTTTATTTTTAATTTTCTATTTTTAATAATTTTTATCGATTGGATATTTAATCCATTTTTAACAGATTTGAATAATATCTTCGCAGAATAAAGAACTCCTAATGAGAACTTTAAGTTTTTTCTACGAAATCCCACTCGCCGTTCATTGTGGTGCACCACACTCAAATATTCACACAAAGGACCCATCAAGGCAAGTGTCATCAACGCGGATAACAAGAGCGTAATACAAAGAAAGACGAAAATGGATGTGTGAGTTGAGGATTGGAGGCATCGCCTGCGAGTAAGACCTAGGTTTCTTATCGTGAATCACAATATCCGGTCCAATCACTGACGCTTCTCTGATATATCAATATATGTCTGCTGCATTCATCAGCCATGCCCCATCTAATCCTCTTCCGCTCGATCTCTGACCCTGCGTCTCCGATCTCCAGTCGCTTCACTCGATTCCTACGCTTGTGGTAGGCTCTCGTGGTCTCCCTCCCAGCTGACGATTCCAACTCGGTGACTCGGTGAGTCAATTTTCTCGAATCTTCCTGTTCTTTTCTTGATTGGGCATGTTTGAGATCTGATGCTTTTTGTTCGATTAGGATTTGTTTAGAAGAAGGATATGAATTACATATCCCTACATGGATTTGTTACTAGTACTTCTGTTTAATTAATTATAGGTTTCGAAGGTTAAATATGGAGCCGATGGATATTGTTGGTAAATCGAAAGAGGATGCGTCTCTCCCTAAAGGTATTATGTCTTTTTATTTCTCAATAGATTGTTGATTTTGTTTGTATTTTCAATTATAAGATCAGTATGGTCTATTTGGCCTTTTCAGCAAATTTTTTGAGCTATTAACCGTCATATTTTGTACTAAATTCCGGAAATTGAAGAATCTTGGCAAATTAAAGATTTAGTGATTCTGCATATGAGAGTATATTTAATGTGAATCGAATGAAGAAATTGCTGCGTGTTGGAACTCTATCGTAGAGCAAGGCCTAGTGAAAATAATGTTACTTTTTAAGTAAACGACGTGAGATTTGTAATTTACAACTACAAGCTGTAGATTAAGAAACGTTGGGTCTAATGACTTGGGGGTGATAATCTATTGAAATCCCTCTGTATTTCTAGAGATATTACTTTTGGTTTTTCCTCTTCTTGTCAATTTTGCCACAGTTTATTCATTGTGATAGCTCGTGCCAATAGGCTGTGGTGATGCTTAATTGTTCAACAAACAATAATGTCATTATGTATCCTTGTTGCTTATTTCAATCAGTGAATATATTTTCCAGCAACTATGACCAAAATTATTAAAGAGATGCTGCCTCCTGACGTTCGAGTTGCAAGAGATGCTCAGGATCTTTTGATTGAATGCTGTGTAGGTGAGGTATTCCTGTCAATTTAATATTTATTTTTATCTAACTTGAGTTTGATGTTTTATGATAGAAATCAACGAGTATTAACCTTAAGTATTGCAAATGTTTGTCGATTGTTAATTTGTTAACGTTCCTGTTTTGAACTCAGTACGTTTAAGTGATTTTTTTGGATCAGCAATTTAATTGCAATAGAAGGGAATATTAAAACAAGTTCATTATTGAGTAACATTTTTCGCAGCTAAGATTGTTCTATGCTATTTTCTGGTCACATCGTACTTCCACGTACCTCATTTCCACAGAGCCTCAAACGTAAATAAATTTCCTTGTTATACAGTTCTGAAGTAGTTACTTTTTTAACCAGTTATGTAATCCAGCCATTTGCTTAAGCGAAATATGTTCTTTGCTCTTCTTCTTTTCTTTTGGGTCAAGACACTTCCGTGTGCATTTGATGAAGTAACATTTGTATTATTTGCTATTCTGAAGCACTTAGGGAGTTAAGGCTTAGGAGGCGAAGTTGGACTCTCTTGCATTACAGTTTGATGATTACTTCTCAATTTTCTTTGATTGCCAAGAAGGCCCTGGATCTTGCTATTTGTTGGCAGTTTGTCTTGCTAATAGGGACTGAAGAAACTTTTATGTGTTTCAGAATTCATAAACCTCGTATCATCAGAGTCGAATGAAGTTTGCAGCAGAGAGGATAAACGTACAATTGCTCCTGAGCATGTGCTGAGGGCTCTGGAGGTAGTTGATCTCCTACTTTTTTTGTTTTTCTTAAGATATTTAATATGTAAGACACCTAAATTTTAAAGTCTACAGTATGAGACCAGTTGCTTACAGGCCATTTCATTTGACACGCAAACTTAATCCACACTTTATATATGTAGGAAACAAATGAATGGGAATTATCATGTTATATACCCGCTTCTATTGTTTGCATTTGTTTTATCCTTTTTTTTTTTGGGTTCAATCAACATAGTATTCCACACGATATTTCACAGAAAGTCAATCTGCAAGTTAAGATCATAGTGACCATATTCATGACTTCGTAGTGGTGAGACTTTGTTAAATTAGTTTTTGGTCCTCATGTTATGAGAGTTTATAACCTAAATGTCCAATATTAATTTAGTGTGCAAAACAAGATTATTGCTGTAAAATTTAATGACTTCGAATATTTTTCATGAAATCGGAAGCTTTGTCTTTCCATTTTCATCTCATTTTCAATCCACTAAGGAGCTCAATCAATTCTTTCGACTAGTGGCACTTTTCTTGGGTATACATTTCTTTTGATACTTACTCAAAGAAGCCAGCATGTCATGGTGCAGATGTATTTAACTGCCATACATTATATCAACATAAACTAATATCTGCTTCTTCTTTTTTTTTTTTCCCCCTTGGATACCGGGGGTAGATGAAACCATTTACATGTTTCATCTATGGACTGATTTTGTTTTTTCTGAATCAGGTTCTTGGGTTTGGAGAGTACATTGAGGAGGTTTATTCTGCATATGAACAACACAGGCTTGAGACTATGGTAAAACTTTTTTTAATGGCCTTGAGCACTTTTTATGCATTAGGTGATTAACTATCCAGCAGATTCATAAAGCTGGGAATTATGATTTTGAAGTGCGGCCCAAATTATGCCCTTACAATATTTTTTTGTGGTTACTTTCCAGCAGGACTCGTTGAGAGGTGGTAAATGGAACAATGGAGTGGAGATGTCAGAGGAAGAAGCAGCAGCAGAGCAGCAGAGGATGTTTGCCGAGGCTCGTGCAAGAATGAACGGGGAAGCTATTCCCCCTAAGCAGCAGCCAGAGACTGACCCAAGTTTAGAGAGCTAACCTTTAGGGGGCTACCCAAAAATGGTTTCAGAATTAATAGGCGAGCGTCCTTTTCTCTTCCTTTTGTGCTATTAATCTTACTTAGATAGTGTACAAAAGTCATTGGCAACGGCACTTCCTTACGCTGACGCGCACTTCAATTTGTACTTCATCCTTTGGGTCATTGTCTATATAAGTTAATGTAATTAGTGCAAGATTGCCTTATTCCCTTTTGTATTTTAGAGCACTATATTACAGTATTGTACCATTAACTTAATCAAAAAGTGAGATGACTCTTTCTGGGTATCAGGTGCCAAACATGTTGGTCTTCTTATGATAATTGATCCGAAGAAAAAACGAGTCATGTTGTGTTATGCTGCCTGTCTGTCATATTCTCTTTAGTGGCAATCAAATTATCAGCATTGTCAATTCATGCTTCTTTAACAGCATTAAAACTCTGTTCTCCGTAAGTAAGAAATGGACGAACAAGTGTCAGTTGGAAAGCTGGAGAAATGGATCCAAATTACTCTTTTGAACGCAAGAGTTTACAAGCCTATCTTGTTTGCAACTGTTGGGGTTAGGTCAAAACGCGAAAAGAGACAGACAGTCAAGGCAAAATCCTTTTCTCCTTCCTTGCCTTGCCCCACCAAGGAAGTGAAATCACGAACTTATCGTCCCCTTAAGATTCCTTTATTTTCCTTTTTCTCTACCTCTCCAGTATCCATTTATCAGCCTAGTCTAGTGGGGCACATTGTGTTTCTTTTGTCACGGTCACCACAACAACAAAAGAATGATGCTTGAAGCCCCACAGCCACAGACCATCTAAAGAGGAAAACAAAACTGAGCCAGTATCATTCTCTCACTCAACAGGCACAGCGACCAGCCACCGTATTTATAAGGACTAGTCTTCTCATTGAGTACTGCTTTCTCTCGCATACGAGTACTCACTCATGGCTCAAGATGACTCCTCCAAGAGACACTTCCACTGGACCAAAAAGGTTGCAACTGAAGAAGATGAAGAACCAGCCCAAACCCTCAACCCTCCCTCAGATACAAAAGAAGAAGACAAAAAGGAAAACCCCATCAAAATCCATGTCCTTATCCAAACCCCAAAGAAGAAACTTCCTGCAGTTGCAGTCGCTAGGCTTCGGTCAGTACTCACAGCCTTCGGTAGAAACCGATCAAACCTCCAAGTCGGGCTTGGACGTCGAGTGGTAGGAACCCTTTTCGGTTCTCGCCGGGGACATGTTCACTTCGCATTTCAAAAAGATCCCAACTCGCCACCAGCTTTTCTCATAGAACTCGCCACCCCGATTAGCGGACTTGTCCGAGAAATGGCGTCTGGGTTGGTGAGAATCGCGTTGGAGTGTGACAAACAGAAGGCGGAGGAAAAGAAAGGTGTGAGATTGCTGGAAGAGCCCATGTGGAGGACTTTCTGTAACGGTAAGAGGATTGGGTTCGCTACAAGGAGGGAATGTGGACTTAAAGAGTGGAATGTGTTGAAAGCTGTGGAGCCTATTTCAACGGGTGCAGGTGTCTTACCTGGAAGTGCAAGTGAGGGTGATGGGGAGCTCATGTACATGAGGGCTAAGTTTGAAAGGATTGTTGGGTCTAGAGATTCTGAGGCTTTCTACATGATGAATCCTGACAGCAATGGAACTCCTGAGCTTAGCGTCTACTTGCTTAGAGTCTGATGTTTCAGTTACTTACCATCCCTTTTCTTTTTCTTTTTTCTTTTATAGTTTCTAATTCTTAAAGGAGTAATTAAGGGTGGTGATCAATTGTCTAGTAAGTTTCATGTTTGTTTCATTTCCTTTCCATTTCTTCTGTAGGTTTACTTTTATTTTGTTAAACACGAGGAGTAGGTGGTGGGGTTACCAAGGTGTATATGTATAGTTTCGTCCGTCCTTATAGCGAGTGATGAGGCAAATGATGGTCCAATGCAATCAATTACTGTCTTATCAATTGTTCATTTCCCATTTTCTTTTTTTAGTTATCATTTTGCATTTCTTTTCCATTTAATGTGTGAAATTTTCTGCTACTTTCCTTCTTTTTTTGAAGGATCAGGGTTCTTGCATCTTTAAAGGAACAATTCAATTGCAAATATCAAAGTATTCATGTCCATCCAATGTCTGTAACTCACTGTTCATTTAACAGTTACATACTCTATGTGCGCTAGACTCCATATACTTGGAGACCTAGGGATACTGAATTGATTTATCAGATCAAACACAGTTTCGAGTTGGCCTGTCCCCTGAAAGGAATGAAGGTCTGGATGACCAATTTCCTTTTTAATGTCTTCTAAGTGCTATAATCGCCTGTTTAGTTTAGGATCGGAAAGAAAGTATGTCTATTCCCTGCAATTTGGTGGTGGTGCAAAAATTCTGCGTGGATTGATCCCAAGACGTTTTACTGAAGCTGAATCATAGAAGTCATCAAAAGCAAAAAAGATCCCTGACACCAGAATTACGCCTTTGTCATTTGTTGACTGCTTTTTCACATTTGGCATTTGATGCCTCTTATGGTGCTCATCCACTCTCTCCTCTGCTTCATTCTCACTGACACATTTAGCCTTGCAAAAAGGAAAATGACATTTCATTTACGTGGGCATTGTTGTCACCTTCCTCTTTAAAATCCAAAAACAGAGAAAATCAAGTGTGGGTTACAGCTGAGTTGGGACAAAAAGCAGTCCCTTCCCTTGCCTTTGCTCTAAAATCGAGCCATCATCAACTACTTATCATTCTTCAAAGTTTGCCTACAAATGATAAAAAGTGCATCATAGGCCACCAGTACCTTTGTGTCATAATTACTCCACTGAATTGCAAACTTTGGTTTTAAAGTTGGCTCGTAAATACATGCCAATGCCAATGCCAATGCCATGGCCCCGACTAGTGTTACCACTTTAGCTAAACCTTGAGCTAATCCAGTTTTCCTTCACTTTTGTCTGATTATTTTATATGTAATGTGCACCTTTGTGCCACAGCTGCCAGAATGGTCCAATAAATGAATGGTTCAATATTGCGCCTCTTAAATGTCTAAGATACTATCAAATAAATAATTAAAATATTAATTTTATAAATGAATGAAATCTCTTTAGAAAAAGCTTTAGAAATATAAATTTGCTAGTTTTTTGTTTTTTAATAAGAACATTTCTATATTTCATCAATCTTATAAATTTTTTTAATAAAACGTATGGATTATTTAATGATCATAGTTTAAAAACTTGGAAATTTAGCAGACTTAATAAATTTAAAGTCACTAAAATTATAAATATTTTATATGGACTTGCAGGAATATATTTTATATTTATATTATTTCAAACCGATAGTTCAATAGTTTAATAGTCTAAAGGGTCTTAGAGGTTTGAATGATATATACTCAAAGCTATAGTATAATCTATACATACATGTTCTTAAATCATATTATTGGTAAGTCAAGTCAATTAAACAATATATATGAAAGATCTAATTGACAAATGGCCAAAATCTGTTGGTTATTGGTGATAAATTTAGATATGAAATGGTATTTAGTTAGTTCATATAATATGGAAAATAGAATTTAGCGGATCACGATAAGATTACAAGGCCTGAATCTGAATGCCCTTGGTAACTCAGCCGCTTACAATCTGTTGGGCTTGGATAATATTGTTAACAAGATAATGATTTTGTTTTCATAATAATTAACGTATTTCGAAGGTATTTTACTTTATTAATCCAACCAGTTTATATTGGATTCTCGCAAAATGATTGCGTAAACTTAAAAGGCTATTTGGTTCGAATTCTATTTTTTTGAAGTTTTTACTTTTTAGTTTTGTTGTCTACTTTTAATTTATGAAAATCTGTTTAATTGTTATTGTTAATATAATTATATTTTTATTATTAAGGATAATTATATATCAGATAAGCTTAAAAATAAATTATTTTAATTTATTAAATTTTATTTTAATCTCACGTTTATTAATAAGTTATCAAAAATTATTTTATTAAAGTAAATAATTTCAAATTAAATTTTATTTATAAATTAATATTTATTTTAAATTCATTTTAATTATTAAATCATTTTTTTGAAATTTATATATTTTGAAGATGTTTTAAATTTATTCATAAGTATTAAATGAATTTTACTTAATTTAATTACACAAAATTAATAATATTATTCATAATTTTAATTAATATAGAATATTAAAATACATTATTTTAATTTTTACTAATAATTAATATATTAAATAATTGCATAATATATATTTAGTTAATAGTCAGCTTGCTAAAAAACAAATTTTAATTTTTTTATTTTCATAAATTTTGAAAATTTGAAGAAACCAAAACTAAAAATTCAAACAGACTTTTTTTTACTAAATTGGAAAACAAAAATAAAAAATAAAAAAATGGAAACAAACCAAGTGCTTAATATCAAGTCCATCCCTAGAAAGATTAAATTAAGGTTGAAAAATGATAAAAACTTTTCAAAATTTATAAAAATTAATTATGTGATTTAAAACTAACTTTTTCTCCGATTAAAATTGATTATTTTATTTTTATAACGAAAGCTCATAATCTTCTCCACTGCATAAGAAAATATGTACTTTGGTTCGGATATTATTTCCATTTTAACTTTAAGATTATCACGGCAACAAACTTCTTAATTTAAAAAAATATATGCTAAAACCACTATTAAGTTTTTAAATGATATTTAGTAGGCAAAAAAATAATTTTTCTATATTTTATTTATTTAAAAAAATATTTTAATGATTTAAAATAAAATTGAATTCTTTTAAGTCTATTTCAAATTATGTTAATCTAATTAATTATTAAAGTGAAGTTAAAACAATTACAATTGTTTAATAATTAAGCATATAATAATTTATATTACATAAACTCAATAAAAAAATGTAATGTATTTATTGTCACAAAATATTTTAAGTAGCTATAAAATATATATTCTTATAATAAGTTACACAAGGAAAAAGCATACTTCATTTCCAAAAAAGAAACACATAATACTCTAAAATGTTTATTTTCAAAGTAAGAAAGAATAACGAAGTAAAATTTTAAATAATGACTCGATAAACTTGTCTCTAATAAATCAACTTTGACTTTTGAATTAAGTTATAGTAGTGAATGGTTCTAATCACTGTTTTAAAAATTAGACCGGACCGGTCGGTTCGATTGGTTCGATCGGTGACCGGTCAGTTATCCGGTCCGGGTCATTCCTAAAACCAGTTCTTAATTGAACCAGTGGGAACCGGTCAAAATCGGTCAATTGACTGATCGAACCGGATCGGTTCGACCACTGGTTCAATAAATTTTTTATTTTTAAATATTTTTATATTATTTGGTATATTTTCATATTTTTTAATATTATTAATATTATATATAATTAAATATAATTACTGCATAATTATGACGTCACACCGGTTCGACCGGTGGTTGAACCGGTCAAACCGGTGACCAATGAGGCCTCCGGTTCGATGTCCGGTCCGGGTTTCAAAACACTGGTTCTAATGCAATTAAGCGAAATCTTCTCACCTACTTTGATCTTCAAAATATTGCATTTTATCTTTGATTTATAATAGTCTTAATTAATTATGGAATTTAGATGTTGCAGCGTATAGAATTATTGTTTTAATTTAAGTTTATACATTACTAAAGTGTATGGTATAAACCAATTTAAAAGATAAAACATACACCAATATCTTAGTTATATAAGTATTTATTAAAATAATATTTGCTAAATTTCTATTATTGAAATAAAATATATCATATTAAACAACACAAATTTTGTAAAAGAACTAATGTTTCTTTTAACCTCCAAGTATAAAATATGTTAAAGTCAACGACTTACTCTCTTCAATAGTCTAAAATATTCTAGTATAGTCTAGAATTAGCACAAGAATAACTAAAACTTAAGAACCTACTAGAAATTTAGTTGACTATTAATCATGAAGCATCTTAAGCTTCAATCACCGACTTACCAACCCTACACATATAGGCACTAGTTATTAGATTTGTATAAATGAAAGGTACAAAAATAAAGAGTTCAAATGTTGTGTGAGTAAGTAATATATATAGGAGTGGAAATTTGTCAAATTTGTGTCTTATATATGTTTTACTTAATTTAACAAAAGTTTTCTTATCATCCAATTACTCCTCCACATATTCAACAAGTGGTATCAAAGTAGGCTGTCGCGGACCTACTATTAAATATATTGAGACTTCACAATTAGGAATTATATAGGAATGGTTATTGCCCAATCTGAGACTGTGAAGTTTATTAGACTGGGATTAAACTTACTTGGTTGATTAAAGCAGATAATCAAGTGATTATGGTTGATATGTCTACCTTAGTACGCACTCTTGAAAAGCTTAGTAATAATAATTATAATACTAAGAGTACTCATATGCAACCTTACCTGCTCAGTCAAGATTGGTAAGATATCATTGGAGGCAATGAAATATCACCTCCAACAAGACAAGTTGATCTTAAAAAATCGAAGGTTAGGGTCAACAAAGCAATGTATGCTTTATCAATTTCAATAGAGGATGACTTTCTATAACATATTGAGAATTTGAAGATTCTTAAAGAGGCGTAGGACACTCTTGCTGGCATATTTATGAGAACAAATAATGCCAAGCTCTAACAACTCAAGAATGAGTTACTATCAATCTAGCAATAAAATGTGATGGGGAATGAATACTTTATTAAAGTAAAAAATATATGTAAAGAAATTTCAAAGTTGGATCCTGAGAATTAAATCACCAAGATGAGAATGAGAAGAATTATAATCTACAAGTTATGTCTTGAATTTAATGCACCTGTCACAGTAACCTATTGGTGGGTAAAATAGCCAAATTTGAATGAATTAGAAAACATATTGGCCAATCAAAATTCTCTAGATAAACAAATGTATAAAGTCCAAATTAAGGATGAAGAGAAAGCTCTTTGTAGAGGTAAGTATACTTCACATAAGTTCTTGAGGTATTTATAAGAGTGTAAGATGTAATGCCATTTAACTTGTCCAAATACTCAACAAAAAATTGGAGTAGTAAAAAGGAAAAATAGGCACCTTGCTGAGATATGCAAAAGCGTGCTACTTGTGAAGAATGTTCCAACTTAGTTCTGGGCAAAATGCATGAGGATTATTGCCTATGTTAATAATAGTTTACCATAAGCGCCATTTATATCAATTTCACCATTTAAGAAGTTACGAAACCGAAAACCCACTGTAAATTACTTTTTAGTTTTTATCTACATGTGTTATATTTTTGTTCTTGATAATTTGTGTATCAATTTTAATAAGAAATCAACAAGGTGCATCTTTATAGGTTGTGATAATCAAAGAAAGGGGTGGAAATGTTATGATCCAACAATAGAAAGGTTTCATATTTTAAGAAATGTAATATATGATGAGGTTTCAACCTGATGGCCTCCTCATAAAGTTATTCTGCTCGATTAAAAGGAAATTGAGAAGAAGTTACAAGAAGGCTTAAAGAATACGAAGTGATTGAAGAAACCACTTAAGTGGTGGAACCAATAGAAGAATATATCAGTGGTAAGTCACTTGAAAAGACTCAATCTCTATGGCATATAGAAGTGCATCACTAAATACCTAAATAAGCATAGCCAAGACAATTTGAAGAGATTTAAAAGGATATTATAGAATATTTCCCACATCTATAGGGGAAGGAAAGAAAACACAAGAAAATTCCTAAATATGCGAATGTAGCACTTGTTAAGGATGACAATACAAAAGAACATGCAACTTATAAAAAAGTGTCCACAAACAAGGAATGGAGGTAGGCTATGGAAGAAGTAATACATGCCTTAAAATAAAATGAGATGTGGAATTTAGTGCCTAAACCTAAAGACGTGAAGCTAATTTCTTATAAATAGGTCTATAAAGTACAGATATGTCTTAATGGATCAGTTGAAAAATATAATGCTCGCTTGGTGGCTCAAGGATTCTCACAAAAGTATAGACTAAAATATAATGAGATATTTACTATAGTTCCAAACATCACAACATTACATGTTTTATTAGCCTTAGTTACTTATAAAGATCGAAAGCTTTGACAAATGGATGTTAAGAATTATTTCCTACTTGGTAAGTTAGATTGAAAAATATATATAGAGCAATCTCAATAGTTTAAGAGCAAGGCTCATCTTAGCTATGTATCCAATCTAAAGAAGTCACTTTATGTATTAAAGCAATCACCAAGAGCTTAGTATGCGAACATAGTAGAGTTCATGATCTAGAGTGGTTACATAATGGCACCAACTGACTCTAGCTCATTTATTAAAGTCCAAGGTTAGAAGTTGACTATAGTGTTAGTCCATATGGATGATCTTATCATCAGTAGTGATGATGTTGTTGAGATTTATGAAGTCAATGCCAACTTATTAGTGCATTTCCAAATAAAAGCATTTGGAAAGTTAAATCATTTTCTTGGTCTTAAAGTTGAGAGCACAAAGGATGGACTTTTCTCATGTCAGCACATGTATATTAATGGTTAGTTAGAGAGGTATGAGATGTTAGAGTACAAGCTTATTATAATTTCAATAGAGGTACACACAAAACTACACTCCGTTGAAGGAAAGGAGTTAGAGAATTTTACAATATAAAAACAACTAATTAGTAGTCTAATCTATCTCACAGTCATAAGACCAAATATATCATGTGTAGTGATGTTAACAGATATTGTGATGTTAATTATACTATAGATCATAATACAAGGCTCTAGTTATTAGTTACATTTTTAGTCTTAAATTGGAATCAATCTTTTGGTGCAACAAAAGGTAACCCGTAATTTCTTTATTAAGTACTAACGTAGGGTATAGAGTGGCAACAATAGCAACTTAAAAATGCATATGGTTAATACAAACTATGAAGGATCTTTATCAGACATTTAATTACCAAGTATAACTATACTAGGATAATCAACCAATTATACACTTGACCGAGGATCCAGTGTTGCACTCAGGAGCTAAACCTATGGAGGTACATTACCATTTTGTGTGAGAGAAAGTCTTGTCTAGAGATATTAAGATGCAATTCATAAAGTTTGAAGACCAAGTTGTTGACATACTTACTGAAGGACTTATTAGTCAGAAGTTCAAAACTTTAGAAAGTAGCTTGGTATTATAAGCAGATAAAGATTTAGAGATAATAGTAGTTAAGGGGGAGTGTTAAAGTCACTAACCTACTCCCTTTAATATTCTAGAATGTTCTATTATAGTCTATAATTAGCATAGGACTAATCATAACTTGAGAAGCTACTAGAAGTTTAGTTCATCATTAATTATGAAGCCTTTTAAGCTTCAATCACTTCCTTACCAAGTCTATAAATATAGACATTGATCATTTGAGTTGTTGAAAAAGTGAAATGTTCAAAAATAAAAAGTGCAAGTGTTATGTAAGTGAGTGACTTAAGTAAAAGTGAAAAGTCAAATTTATGTGTTACATATATACTAAAGTTTTACTTAGTGTAATAAAACTTTTCTTCTAATCCTATTTAACCCCTTGTATATTCAACAAAATATACATGATAACCTCCCATTTGATGCACTTATTTAGATTGTGTCTCCTAATTCAGTTTATTACAAATTAGTAATAATGAAAGTTAACTAATCGTATGACCTATTACGAATTTACAATGATAAATTTTTTAATTTATATTTTGTTATACTAGAAACTCACGAGTAAGGGTAGATTATATAATGAAGAGTTATTTTGGTTATAAGTATAGTTTTTATCATACAAAGTCTTACTTATCTTTAGAAATACACTATTTTCGAGGAATTTTTATTTTTTTAAGATAATAAATATATATTTTGAAGAAACTCTAACCTTCTTTCCTTTTCTCTCTCTAGCTTCTATCTTGTGACCATAAAAGCTAGTGTTACCTTTTATAATTGTCTGGTGATAGTGTATTATTCACTATTTTCTTTTCTTTCTTATAATTTACTTAACAATTTGAATCGATCATTTATTATTGATTAAGGTTTGGTCGTGTGTAAGTTTTAATTATTAACCCTCGATCATCTGCAAGCGAATGGTTCGTTAGTATAGTATCAAAATTGTCGATTCCCTTTTTTTGGAATTATAAGACTATACCAATGCTAATCCAGATAAACAAAGAGTCGCAATAAATACAAAGAAGAGGGACATCTATCTGATCCGATCGATTGCATAAAACATGCAGCAGCAACTGAATCGGAGAAAACATACAGAAAAGACAGTTCTTTTTTATTAGGTGATACACCCCTGATTACATATAGAGAATTGATATCTAAATAGATGAATGAATATGAAGAGTACACTATAGATTGATCGATATTAAGCCTCTATCTTTATACATTCTAACTTTATATATTAGGATTTATATATTAGAATAACAAAACAAGATCCGATAGTATGGTAGAAAAAAATGTAGGCTATCCAGGGTTTACCATGGGCACAATAACTAGTACACCAGAGGTGTGTCCTTATATGACCCCTAAAACCCATTTGTTGCAAAAAAAAAAAGGGTTTGAATCTCTTGCAAGAATGATTTGGGAAGGAAGAAAGCGAGTCGGTATACTAATTCCCTATCCCTTGGGATGAAAAAAAATTGCAAGTTTCTTTCAGGAACAACTAATCTATTTATGATAAACAGATTCATTTTCAAAACAGAAAAAAGCTCC
>JAOSBK010000006.1:29949425-29959523 GCA_027568895.1 Erythroxylum shatona | reverse complement strand
CTCTTCTTTTTTTAGATCTAACGAATTGGTTGAATTCCCCCTAAAGATTCACATCAGAATACTGCAAGTTGATAAAATGTTTGAGTTTGGAACCCTAAGCAGACTGCCGGTGATAAGCCGGAGGAAGCTGAGGATGACGTTAAGTCATCATGCCCCTTTTGTTCAATTTATAATATTATAATACAAATCAAATCGATTTGATTTTTTTCCTCTATTTATTTATCACCAAATAGAAATGAATACTATATGGTAGTAGCAAGAAATTCTTTGGCACTTAATCATAAGGATGGAATGTTTTGTCTAGTTTCTATGACTCTTAATTACCTTCATATCTTGATTTTGGTTATAAAATACTTGTGTTTTAATCGTGAGATGAATTGAGTGAAAATGGTGTGAATATTGCATGAATGTTAATTTGGTTATCTTGTGAATATTGCATGGAAATTAGAAGAATTTTGAATGAAAATGAGTGTGACTTGTTAATTGCATGTCATAGACATTAATTCTAGTTAATTATATGAAGACAATCACGTTAATTCCATACACACACATGCAGTTTAAATGCACACACACATGTTAATTCTATACACACACACACGTTAATTCCAAACACATACAGATGTTCATTCCATGCACACACACATGTTCATTTTTCCAATTACAACGTTCTCATCTCACCATGCAATTTTCACGTTAATTCCATTCTCATAGCCATGCATACATAGTCATACGCCAAGCAACATGCATTAATACATATGTTTAATCATTCACGTTAATTCCATACACACACACAGTTTAAATGCACACACATAGGTTGATTCTATACACACACGTTAATTCTATAAATACACATGGTTTAAATGCACACACACACACACACATTAATTCCAAACACACACACATGTTCATTCCATGCGCACACACATGTTCATTTTTCTAGTTACAACGTTCTCATCTCGCCATGCAATCTTCATGTTAATTCCATTCTTATAGCCATGCATACACGGTCATACTCTAAGCAACATGCATTAATACATATGTTTAATCATTCACGTTAATTGCATGAAACACTAGCTATCATTCTCTCATTTTCCTAGCTGCTTACTCCGCGACTCTTTTCATCATTATGCATGCTTAACGTTTCTTCTCATCCAGCTATGTTTCACCAGGCATGTCCACAGTTTTAAATCAATCCACACCTAGCAATTGTCTTGAACATGTCACGGTTGTGACATTTAAGTCATAACCGTGCATGGTATTTAACAATGCATATGTGTGACATGTAATTCACACTTGCTGTGAAATGTTTCAATTTTTATTTGCAGGTTTAAGACATAGTAGCTTAAGACGTTCAAGCACGAAACCCTAGAAAAAGAGAGAGTCTAATAAAAGGCAAGAGAGGGTGGCAGCTGAGAGGAAATAATCTTTCCTTCACTGTTTCATTCGCTCATTCACATAAAGACACAGACATGGGAGGCGCAGAGAGATAGAGAAAAAGTAGATAAACAGAGACAAGAAACAGAGCTAGTCTGAGAAGGAGAAGACGAGAGTAATAGTAGAGAAGCGGGAGCTGAGAAGAGAGGCTAGAAGTGAGAGCTGAAGTTGATCTTGAGCAAACATATGGTTGGAGGAGAGCAACTGAATCAGAAGGTGAGAGCCAAAGTTGCATGCCTTATGTTATGATCGTGGCATGCAGGCCACGATCGCAGACCATTCCTTAGGCTTCTGTCATGATCGTAGAGGCACAGAAAGATAGAGAAAAAGAAGATAAACAGAGATGAGAAGCAGAGATAGTCTGAGAAGGGGAAGATGAGAATAATAACAGAGAAGCGGGAGCTGAGAAGAGAGGCTAAAAGCGAGAGCTGAAATTGATCTTGAGCAAACATACGATTCGAGGAGAGCAACTGAAGTAGAAGGTGAAAGCCAAAGATGCATGGCTTATGTTACGATTGTGGCATGCAGGTCATGATCGCAGGCCATGATCGCGGGCCATTCCTTGGGCTTTTGTTAGATTGTGGGCCATTGCTTAAGCCCAAATGTCTTTGGAACTTCTCAATTATTCGATGTTGACCCTGAAATATTAGCGAACACATTAAAATATCTTAAAAACATAATATTTAAGGTTAAAGATTTATACTAACCCATAAAATATTTAAAACACAAATAATTAACAAACTAACACAATTATAACTTAAACACATACTAAATGATTGAATTAATGACTAAACGTATATCAAACTATGCCCTAAAATACGATACAATTTATACTTATCAATTCTCAGTGAAAATTTGAGCAAAATCAATTTGAATTCTTTTTTTAGAGTAGATTTATCAAAGATTGTTAAGGACATAAGTAAGTTACGATCACGTAAATCTATTTACAAAATTAGACTTTTAAGAGAGGATTTTGTGAATTAGTTTGTTATGATTAGATTTTAGGTGTTGTTCAAACATGTACTAAATGATTAATCGCGTCATGATTTCATAATCGAACAACAAAATCTCGAAATTGAATGGATGAGAATGAAAATTCAATTCTCCAATTAGTCTCTTAGTCATTAAAATTTAATGCAAATTATTTACAAGATAAAGGAACTATAATTTAACAATAGGAAAACAAAAGCCGAAAAACTTGAATGACGGAATGTGAATATAAATATTCATGTGCTTCATCTTTCTCCAAAGTCTCCAACATCTATTGAAGAAGAACAACTACAAAGTGTGTAACAATGAATCAAATTAAAAAAAGAAGAAGAAGAATCAGAATAGGCAACATATTCTCCTTTCTAAAACTTAGTTTAATCCAACATGTATCCCTTTGCAATGTTCCCGTTTGTCTTCATGTCCCGGGTAGAAGTTCGTCTATCTTCTCTACCTTGGAAGGCTAAGGTCTTTGACGAGCAAAACCTGGCTGCACGATGTGATGATGATCCAAAAATTAACACAAAACCAATAACGTATATAACAATAGACACGTATTGTTGCTTTGTGCTCTTTAAGCAATTTGAAGTTGGCCTTTTTTTCATTCATGCAAACTTTACTTGAGATTCAGAGCTGTACAGTGCCCTGTTAGGCAAGTAAAGTCCGCATGCAACACTATGCAGTTATGAATTTATGAAGTTGGAGCATTGTAGGTCAGACTCACCTGAAGAAGCATGGAGGGAGCTGCAGTAGGATCGCCAGTGATATGACTTCTGGTCTTTCTTCCATTTAGTTTTTCAGCTGATGGGCTGCTGGCTGTAGTTATGTCCCAAAAGCTTCGTTTCTTTGCACTTGGAGCAGGGGACTTGGAAAAACGGTGACTTGGACTCTTCAACTCACCTATATTTGTTTCTTTCGGCCTCAAGCTAGCCCTTGTGACTGTCCTCTTAGCTTCCAGATGTTTATTACTCTTCCGAGAGAGCTCCCGAATAAGATCATCCTTCTGTTTCAACTGCAAAGCATGCTCCTTCTTCATTCTCTCAATTTCTGACTCCAACGCCTTCACAGTAAGCTGGAGTTCCCTAACTCCATCCTCTGCTCCCCTTCTCCTGGATTCGGGTGTGAAACAATTCCTGGTGAGCAATGAAGGTCTGGCTTTACTTTTCTCATTTGGTCGGGCTGTGGATGGAGGAGTCAACATAGAAGTAATTGAAGAAGGTGTTGGAGACAAATTTGCAGCCAAGGATTGTGCTTGGAGGGTTATTAGCTTTTGCTGCTGGCGAGCTAAATGCCCTCTCAACTCACGATTCTCTTTTTGCAGTTCAAGTAATAGCTTTGATTGATCAGTCTGCGATTCTGGTATTTGCTGTATTTCCTCATTTGGCTCAGGTGCCTGCAGATAAAATATTGGTAAAACAAGTGATCTTTTGGCCTCATTATGATGAACCTATTTGGGATGTTTGCTTTTTACTGGAAGAAATTCTCTTGCCAAATCCAAGGGAAAGCAACGGAAATTAAAGAGATGAGAGAAGCTAAGAAACTATGACCTTGGTGCGTATCTCCTTGGTTCGGTCAGCCCAATGCAGGGTGTTTTGAGTCTCACCAAATGAGAGATTGCTCGGACTTATGTTTGCAATCATTACAGTGTTGCAAGATCCACCTAGTGAGTCCTTGAGAAGTTGAGTGAGCTTTGAGTTTCGGTAGGGGATATGTTTCTTGCCCTCAACAAGCGCATTGATACAACTGCTAAGTGCAAGGAGTGATCGGTTTATGTTGGCACCTTCAAGGGATCTAAGCGTTCTCTGGTCGGTTGCTAGAGCTCTTTCCGAGCCAGCAAGATCAATAAGTGAGAGCTTTCCAACTTTATTAATAACATTCATGGAGGCATCTTTCACTCGGTATTCAACAACAACCTGAAATAACATAATAGGCCTTGCAAATGCTGAGAAATTGTTAAAATGACAGAGCAAAGTTCCAAATTCTGGAGTTACCTGCAAAATAGCATGAGAACGCGAAGAGGTTTCATTTGCACGAGTTGGTTCTGTTGTTCTGTTTTGATTTCCCCGTTGAAGCAATGCCATGACCTGTCACAACATCAGATGGACACATCAATAATTTCCCCCAATGTTCAAACTTCTAAAACATGGAAGTAGGTAATTACTTCATCAGTAGAATAAGCTCTGTACTGGGTCAGACCTGCAGCTACAATTCCCTGTTACGGAAACATAAAGTAGAAAACCGACTCTGTCAATCAAATTGAGTACATATTTTTACTTTGAAGAACCCGAATATTTTAGATTTTAAGTGAATATAATGAAGCAGAGACAAGACCTGTTTATCTTCTCTAAGCACCAGAGGCCTTCCAGGGGAGAGCAAATCTCTAACGGTTTCATTGTACACCTCGAGATATGAGAGGTGAACCACATGATTTCCGTCACAGCTTCTCTGTCTAATCTTGGTAAAGAGATCCTTTATTGCCAAAACCATAACACCAGGATTCTCTATGGTTCCCAGCATTGTATAAGTTTTCCCAGCGCCTGTAGCACCATAGCAGAATACTGACCCGTTCCTTCCTTGTAAAACACTCTCCACAAGTTCTGATGTCCTGGAATTTTCATTCAAACACTCAACTCTTTTTAATATGATATTAATCAATCAAACGTAAATGAAATTCCATTAACAGACTGCTGAAGATTGGTGATATCAAAACATTTCAATATATAACTGAAGACTGGACTGCTAAAACTGTATCCTGACCTTGTTTTAGTGTATTAAGATTTGTTTGATAACCAAAGAAAGGAAAAACAAAGATCCATATATTGACATTAATTTATCCAAATTCGTAGCGTCGATTATATGGTGACAGTGAGATAAGCGCGAAAAGCTTTGGGAAACAACAGAAGGGCTTGTAGTCCCAAAGCATATTACCATGGAATTCATCACTCCCTGTCTTGTTTCTTTATCTCCTATCTCGTTATCCAATAAGAGCTTACCAAAATGAGCCAACAACTAATTTTCAAAGACAATATGTACAATGTAAAGGGCAGTTAGGTAAGTTTTCTGGTAACTTCAAAGCATTTTCCTATAGCTCGAAGGATTAGCAAGGGAAAACGTGAAAATTGGAAAGGTTAGCATACAACAGCTTCACAGAAATGAAAATTTTTAGTCTACGAATCAAGCACTACTTCAAATTCTCTGAGCACTTACGTGGTAGAATAAACTTCGAGTTGAGAAGAAGAATCAGGAAATGAGGCATCAAACGAGAAATGACGACCCCGAAGCCTTTTCAGCCTCAAGTAGTCGTTCTCATTAGCAAACTCTGTTAAATAAACATCTGTCCTATTCACAATCTTCACACAACACCTAGCGCCAGCATCCTTTTCCTTTTTACCCATTGGCCTAAGCCTCACAAACACCATAATCTGGCTTCCATGAGTCCCATCTCTTTCTGAAACAGTCTCTAGCCTCTCTGTTTCTTGCACGTGTTTGGTCCCAAGAAGCCCTCTTGGCTCTGTTTGTGGCATAGAGCTCCCCATTGAAAGCTTCCTGGCCACAATACTGGAAACATTGGCCTTTCTTACACACGTCGAAAACCCGAAAATTCTATCGGACCCCATTAAAAGATTCTCTTTACCATCATCCAACTGTTGCGGCTGTGGAAACACGAAGGTTCTTGTAACTTTAGCGTTAGGCTTTGAATCAGGCATTGTAGGCATAGTGTTCTCTCTCATGATCACAAAGTTTTCATTGGCTTCTTTGGTTTCATCCCTGTCCATCTCTTCTCTTCTGCAGAATTTGATAAGATCCACACTTGGATTTGTTGCGAAACGCTTCTCTTCAGGCTTTGGTGACGCGTTTCTTAGAGCTAAAGAAGCTTTCTTTTGCTGCTCATATAATAGAGTTAAAGCTTTCAACTTTTCTTTCAAGCCATGGTGTGGATTCCTCAACGGAACACTCATTTGGTTCCCATCTTGATTTGGGCAGTAATCTTCTATCTTGTTGCTAATTTGAGACCGTGTTGACACCATTATGCCCTTTTCCTTATCCAAACATGCCCGGATAATTATCTCCGAACCAGTCACTTAAAACTGCTTAAAATGACAGAAACTAGAGGGATTATCCAGGAATGCTGATGTCTTCAGCAGAAAATACAAAGAAAGATTGGACCTTGAAGTGAAGGGAAGCTACGGGAAGAAAGAGAGAGGGAAGATCAAGATTGTAAAATCAGTCATCAGGATCTCAGCCCTTCATTCTGATGAAGATCGGACGATTGATATCAGTTACTGAGGTAAAGATTCTATTGTCACTCCTGTTTTTTGCTTCTAACACTCGGATCAAATTTTTCTGACCCATACGAGGAGGGGAGTTAGTAATTTTTGGAGCACGCTCACTGTGAACTTTCAAAACGAGAAGTTTTAAAATGATAGGGTTGCAACGGTCAAAAACCATGTCAGACTCAAAAACGGTCAGCAATTGGAAGCTGTGGGGTCCATATGGGAAAATTCCTTTTGCCCAAAATACCATCTTTTTTCTTTAATTTGTATTCTATAAATTATTTTGAACGTCCCAAGGTAAGTAAAATTATTAAAAGATAAATTGTTTTTAAAATTTTAATCTTTTTATTTTAATATTAGTTAAGATTATTAAATATTAATAAAATATTTAAACTTCCAATGTATTACAAATTAACCTTATAATTAATAATACTTCCAAGATAAGTGTCTATATGACAATAAATGTATTCTCTATAAAAATTAAATTGACAAAACGTCAAATTATTAGTGTTCATTCCCAATATGAAATAACAAGTAAATATTTTCGTAATAAATCATCATCCAAGGTTTATCATTCAAATAATTTGTATATATATATTAAAAATGAAAAAGAGCAAAATCTACATGATTGCATTAGGCTAAAGGTATAATTTGTACCTTATTATTTCATAAAAGATCTTATATGCTTCTACCGTTATCTCTATTACTACTTTTTACCATATCGATATTAAAATAGTACTCATTACACCTTAAATTTGGAACAAAAGTAATAATAATGATAATAGCAAAGGCTTATTTCAACCTTTTCTAAAACGTTAAAGAGAAAATTATATCTTTAATCAATATCTAAAGAAATTATTTTAAAGATTATATCAACTTCTGGTTGGTCCATGTTACTTAGTTGTGACGTTATATAAGCTAAATTGATATTATAAATAACAATAGAGACTAACTGAGACTTTTTAGGAAATGTTAAGGGGGCAATTTGTACTTTTTGTCATTGCATTACTATAAAACATTACTAAATGTTGAATATATATTAAAAAACTCTCTTTTTTACTAACCATATGGATTCAAAATTTTTTTACCAATTTAATCTTGCAAAAAGAAGTATTGAACAATAATTTCAATGCAAAAAAATAATAAATGGTAATTGAGATGCAAAAGTGAACTAAAATATATAAGAACTTGATTAGGTGGTGATTGATTGCTATACGATTTAAAGAGGAGATTTGTACCTACTAAAAACCTCATTGTGATTAATGAAGACAATAGTGCATAATGTATAGATGATTCTAAGTAAATAACCTAGAATAGTTAATAGTAATCATATCAAAAACTCCATGTATAATGAGAAAAAAATCATCAAATTAACAATAATTCTAGATCGAGTTAAAAAAAGAATTCAACAAAATGATAGTCAAAGAGTGATATGTACATTGTAACGTCTATTTTTGAGATAAACGGTCAACGAAGGAAGGAAGATGGTGATCAGGATCTCATAGAGGATGTTGTAGCTTATTATTGATAAACTATAAAAATCTAGCCCGTAAGTAAAAGGGAGCCCAAAATATGGTCCAACAAATATTTAGCTAGACAATTCGTGCAGAACTAGAACATGGGGAGATGAACATATTGAAAGTGGGAGACAGACATGATGGAGAGATATAGATAAGCAGGCTAAAAGTTAGCAAGTTACAAATAAGATGTTTGAGGCAGAAGTCTAAAATGTGGAAGTTGAGAAAATAATGGCAAAAAGTTAACGAGAGCTTAAGAAATGGTAATTACAACAAAAAATTACTTGAGGAAGTTGAGGACCATAAATTCACCAGTATCAAATAAACAAAAAACAATAATCACTGTAGACACAACACAAAATCCCCAAAAAACACAACCTCCAAATAATGTCTAAGAGACAAACGACTCCAAAAACGTATTTGTTATTTTTTAAGATTTCTTTATATTGTGTATTCATTTTGGTTACCTCAAATTCTTTTTGTAGCTTACATTTTCCTTTTTAAATCATTTCTTTTTCCTTTACATTTTATCATTTTAGTAGAATAGAATTTCATTTGCTAAGTTTTTTGAAGCCCATTTGTACTATCAATAAGAAGTTAGGAGCAAATTTAGGGGGAATTCCTCCCTAGCACGCCCAAATTCCATATTAACACTAACAATTTGGCCCGCCTAGTGGGCCCTAAAGTTGTAATTATGGAATGGAAAAGAAATCACTATATCTCCATGTCTAGAGAAAGAAGTCCCTATAGTAGGAGGGAATGAAGATAATGTATCTTAAATGGTTGAGAATCTCGAAATGGTAGCCTCACCTTCAGCTAACCCTCCTACTAGTGAGAATCCAAAATCTCCATAATAGAATCACGTTGTTCACATAAACAAAATTCCAAAACTGAAATCCAACATAGTCTCTATAGCCGAGGTAATCAAGATATTAATAAAAAGGTTGACAAATTGCTTGCCACTTTGGTATAGATTTCTAGTCAGAACTGTCCTGCTTTAGAGAAGTAGAACTTCAAAGGACTTAAGGGTATCCTACCCTCATGCGATAGAAGTTAGGCAGTTCAGTCGCTTTTTAACTACTTCTTCTGTAGATGAAAGATATACCTCTTCTCATAAAAAAAGTGGATTTTCCTATGGCGTCTCTATGCAATAATCCTGAAAATGATCAACAAACAGTTAGGCACCAAATAATGAGTAGGAAAATATTTGGTGTAAAAGCTGAAGCTAATGAATCATAATATAGTTTAAGGGATAACATTACAATTGTAAACTATAATCCTATTACCCACATCCCCCATAATATGAGACTTTAAGTTGATGAAAATTGTTCGAGACTTTGTTCAGGAATTGTACAAGCTTGCTTTCATATAGCTTAACTGCTTGGAATTTTATAAGCCTTATAAGAAGCATATTGACCATGATAATCCTTATCTTAATGCCTATAGAATTTCTAAATTCAACTTATTTTCTGGTGAATATTGTCAATTGATCATTGAGAGCATTGCTAGACTCACCATACAATGTGGAAAATTAGCCAATTATAAAACTTTAATAATTTTAAGCTCTGGTTGGTTCCAAATTCATTAATAGGTACTGCCTTCTCTTAGTATCCTTTTTTGCCCAAGAACTCTATTCTTTTGTTATATCAAAATAGAAAGATTATTTCATACTCAACTTTTTCAAAGTAATCATAAAGTTAGTATAACTGAGCTATTTAGAGTTACTCAGAGAAGTAGTGAGAGTATAAACATGTTCATTGTAGCACCCCACTCCCGGGAGACCCGAACCCGACATCGACGGTGATATCTGAGCTCGTGCCTCACGAGGGTGGTATGCTAGAGCAATCGATGCAGTTCCAAAAGTCGGTAATACATTTTTTTTTAAA
>JAOSBK010000006.1:29922648-29949325 GCA_027568895.1 Erythroxylum shatona | reverse complement strand
CCTCACTGAGTTCGCAAACTCACCCAAAATTGCAAATTATTTTTCAGGACCGAGAGAGTAGACTCATAGCTCCAGAGGGACTTTTCCTGCCGTGTAGTTCGAGTTGGCAAGAGAAGTCATGGCACACAGGTCGGTCAGCTGGCACGTTTCGAGGGATGACCTAGCTAGCTTTTTGTTTGCTTTTCTTTTGGAGTGATGTACAGAAAATATCAGTTGTGTAAATTACTGCTTTGAGGTTATGAAATGAGAAACTTATGGTTTCAAAATTTAGTGAATTTCATATTAACGCTTTATGAATGTTGATGCCATGTGGAGTGTTAGTGATTGTTCGTAGCGCACCCTAATCGTAGGGTGTGTATCGGAATGACCTACGGGCGTCCCGGTACATATCCTATGGTAAGGGGGTGCTACATTCATCATCCATTTTAAGAAGATTAGAGTCGATGTCAAATTGGTCTCCAAATACTAAATATGTAAAATTTTCTCATATTGAATTACAAAAGAAATTCTAAGGCATAGAATTTTTTGATTTATATGAACTAGCAATAAAACTCTCCAAATATTAAGAACTTCTTAGGGAAAATGGACACCAAAAGAAGAATTCAATAGTCAATTATGTTACAAAGATGGATTTTTATAATTTGGTAGTAGCTGAATTTAACGTCCTTAGAACTTATGTTTGCTCCACTTTAGAACATAATCTCTTTAAGTCAAAGGGAAAATTCAAACTCTATCTACCTAAAGTTAGTACACATTAAAGGAGATCTTCAAATTTTTATTGTAAGAAAAAATTCATTACCTTACTACCTGGACATATAATTTCCTTAAAAGAAGAAATTAGAGGCATGTACTACTACAAATTTCATAATACATGGAGTCTCTTAACGAATTCATAATGGGGGTATAATAATATAGTACAAGACCCAATTAACAAGGGGATTCTACTATTCATCGAAGGTAACCAAACTATGCTGATAGATGAAGAATCATTCCTACCAATTGCAACTGTTTATGTCACTAAATCTAATTTATGCTATTACTAGATGTTAAAAAGAAGCTAAAGATTGTGAAGTACCATTTAGCATTAACATCGAATTTTAGTACATGTATTTTTGTCCCTAGCTATAATTTAAATACCAGAGTTAGGACTAAAAACTAGAATATTCTTAAAATCTAACAAAAAGTAGAAATTTTAAGGAAAAATTACCAATCAAAATTCATCAAAGTCTTTAAACAAAGATATAATCCATGAATCCCAAGGGTTCAGTATAGATAGTCTCAGTTTATAATACCACTGTGAGTGCTCCTATCTTAATAATGGTAGCGAGTAAGGCATCCCAAGAATTTAATAACCTTAACTCAAACTTGAAAAATAGAGCTTCAATGTAGAGGTCTATTGCTAGGATTGAAAGAAGCAAGCCTTTACCATCGAAAAATCCTACATAAAAAAAGTCATCCTTTATAAGCATTGTCTACTTGGAAGAGAGTACTACAAACCCTAATAATAAGAAGGGACATGTAGAAATTATCAGTGAGAAGTGCAGCAAGACAAAAGAAAATTTTAGATTTTATAGGAAGTAAACTTACTCAGAGAATCAGGAGGTGGACTCCAATGAATTCATTTAGTAAATCTGATACGAAGAAGCTAAACTTCCTTTATGAGAAAAAAGAATACAGAGTATCAATATTGGCTGTGGGACTAGGAATTCCAAAAGAGGTGGTGCTAGAAAAGCTAGATGATGCTACAATGAAAAATATAAGAACTCAATATATTAAGGCCCACATCAATAGTAGGCCAACTTTAATATTTTTGGTTGATGTAGTAAACATCATATTAACTAAAACGATGATAGCTTTAGGTAAAGACAAAAAAAGTCATAATTGGAGTATATATATTGCTACATTCACTAGAAAAAACTGCAAGAGCATAGGGAATTCTCAATGTGAATATCACAATGGGGGGAAAATCTTCTCTGATTGCATTATTTGTTGTTGACATATATGCTAGTTATCAACTCTTATCAGGATAAGATTAGATCCACTCTAACTTTTGTATTTCATTGTCTCTTCATCAAATTTTGTTTCTATGGAAAGGCAATAAAATAAAAATCATTTTAGGCTGATTCACAGTCATTCCATACTAAAGGTAACATGATGGACATAAAATTCTATGGTGACCATGTAAAGCCAGTATAAATGCACAAACTTTTTAGTGGTGAATGTCCTAAAAACAGAGATGAAGAAAAAAAGGGGACATAGTTAGAAAGGTCTTTAAAAACAACTACCATCAAGCCTACTCCTGGTATAATTAGGGTTGCCATTGTAGAGGAACATGATGACTTAATTTTCACAAAAATAAAATGCAGTAGCTGCAGTTACAAAAGTCAAGTTTCAAATGCAATAAATCCTAGAGAATTCCAAGGAAGTGGGCAAATGCAAAAACGTAAAATTAGTTTTTAAAGAAGAGGAAGAACTACCAATAAGGGGAAACTAAGTCTAAGTGTTGAAATCCACTCCTGAGAAGTTTGAAGATTTTAGGAGCCAAAGCCAATTACTAGTAGAAGAAGTGAATATGGATAATTCATGAGAATTTTTTGCAGTCTTTGTTAGCAAAGATTTAAATCCAAGAATAAAGTTGGAGTTAGTATAACTCTTAAAGAAATTCAAAGATTATTTTGTCTGGGACTATATAGAGATGTTAGGGTTGAGTAGAAGGCTTGTGGAACATAAACTTCTGATAAGGCCAGAATTTTACCCTTACTGCCAACCCCCTAGGCAATGCTCTAAAGAATTTAAGCTAAATATTAAAGAAGAAGTTGAAAAATTATATAAGACTGGTTTCATAGACCATTTAAATATGCTAAGTAACTAGCTAATGGTGTGCCCATAATTAAGAAGAATATAAAGAAAAGAATTTATGTCAACTTTAGAGATTTAAATGCAACTATCCCAAAGGATACTGATTGCAAATTCCTTAATAGATGTAATGAATAGGCATTATTTCCAATGTTTTAAAAACTAAACTAGACATCAAATCAGTCAAAGGAAAGATTTAAAGTTTAAATATTCAACCAGTATTAAACCGCTATAAAACTAGTATATAATAAATAAGAAGTAAAAATTATAAAAGTAAGTAAAAATAAAATATTTTATTGAAATAAAAAATGCTAATGTCTATTATTATATAATTAACTAATAATAAATAAATATAAGCCTAATTTAAAACTTAAAATAACAATAAAATTATTATTATATTTTAGAAAGAAGTTAAGTCTCATCATCGTTAAAAGTTTCAAATTCTCTAACACTATCTAAAGACTCGTAAACAACGCTTTTATTTAAAGTATTTGCATAAATTTCTTCTACTGCATTTAAATAAATTACAAATTAGTAATGTATGAAATTATTTTCAATTGTAAATTTGTAATACATTATACTTTTAACTAATTCAATTGTTAAACGAAATTGCTAAATATTAAAGAGTGTTTGAAAAATATAATTGTTCAACTTTTAATTATCCTTTAATTATGGTCACGTCCTAAATAACTATTCACTAATACACAATTATTTTTAATTAACAATGTTTCAAGTATGTTGACTTCAAACCTAGGGTTTTTTATTAATTATTATGCTTAAGAATTATTTAAACAATTTATGTAATTTTCAAAATTCTTGACAATTGAGTATTTTATTTTTTAGTCAATAAGTTTAATTTCACAAAAATTGTTAACAATTATTTTTATTTTTAATTTTTATAATGTTTGCAATAATTTAGAATAAGAAATTATTGTGTAGTGCTATTAAAGAAGACTAGATTAAATTAAACGAATTGTTATATTATTTTATTTGTATATATTTGAGAGTGCATAATTATTATTATTTGAATATATGATGAATCAGCTTTTAATTTTGTAAAATTATATTTTTAATAAATTATTAATTTAATAATTTTAATAATCTTAAATTGATAATTTGATGCAGATGATTATTTGAAAAAATAAATTTAAAGAATTAAAAAAACTTCTTGAAAATTGTGGGAAATTTATGAGATTAGAATTCTCTGAGTTTATGACCTTGGTAAGTGTTACTTATTCATTTAATGCATATTTACAATTATTGTCTCTTATTTAAAAGGGAGTGACTCTATGGCACTAGCTAATGTTACAAGTGCAAGTGACTCTTTAACACCACAAAACCTTATCTTTGACCAAGACTGTTATGCTACTTTCACCAATGAGAAACATGTAAACTAATTGCAATTGTCACATCACCATTTAACCTTTACCATACTACTTTGCCTCTAAATGCAAGCTTTGCACTTCTGTCATCCAAATGCAAGCCCCTTGGTTCCTCAACTATACTCTCGCAGCGAAGATAGAGATTTGCCTCTTCCTCTTCTTGACAACTCCATTATTGCTCATACTGAAATAGCTCTAGCAGACCCCTCTCTGACATGGTTAGTTTCTTTCTCTTCTGTTTCACCCAGTGAAAGTCTAGTAGTCTTCTTTCCATCTATTAGCATCCATTAGAAGACCAAAGGGGGATCGAATGTTATTGATGACTTTTAGTTGGGATCAAATGTGAACTAATTGATCTCAAAATGGGGTGAATTTTTGATAATGATGATTACATATTTGCTTCTACTGAGGGATGGTAGTAAAGTTGGTTTGTGGGTTATGGAGAAACTAGCGGTGGTTGAGGAATAGCCAATTTTGATCGGTTCATTAATAAACCAGTCGATTCACTGATAAAATATCTAGTTTTTTTAGACAAACAGGTTATCACAATAAATCAAACCGGATAACCAACCGGTTTATACTATTTTTGGTCGAACTAGTCGGTTTGGTTCGGTTTTAAAACATTGATTATTTCTTTTCTTTTATAGATTGTTTTTCTAGTTAAAATCAAAATTTTATAGTAGAAAATGATGTTTTAAAAACATATTTTAGATGTCCAGGTTCAATATAGACATTCAAATGGGTTGTAATATTTTTTAGTCTAAAGAATGCAAGAGCCACTTATTAGAGGAGTATGAATGTCATTTTTCATGATTTGATAGGCCCACATGGAAGTTTACATAGATGATATAGTTGTGAAATAAAGAAGAGTGCATATCATATATAAGATTTACGAGAAGCCTTTCACATGATAAGAATGCACAAATTGAAGTTAAACCCCCCTATAATGTGTATTTGGAGTAAAAATAAGAAACATCCTAGGTTTTTAGTTCACAATGGAGTAATTGAGCTAGATAAAATGAAAGCAAAACTTATTCTTGAAGCAAAGCCACCTTATAATAAGATAGAACTTTTGAGATTTCTATGTTGGGTAACTATGTAAAGAGGTTCATTGCAAAATTGGTAGGAAAAACAAAAAATTTTTTAGAATTATTAAGGATGAAGTATTGTAAGGAATTCCATTAGGAGGAAAAGTATCAAGCGATATTTTATAGGATCAAGGAATACTTAACCAAACCTCCAGTACTGATATCTCCTAAAAAAGAATTCCATTAAAATGGTATATTTTTATTGCAAAAGAACCTATTGGGTGTTTATTGGCTCATAATAACGAGGCTGACCATAAGCAAGCTATATATTATTTGATAATAATTCTTATGTCAACAAATTAGAAGTATATTTCCATTGTTAAGTTATGTTTTGTGTTATATTTCATTTATTCAAAATTAAGGCATCATTTGTTGCAAAATAAAGTTTATGCAATTTTATAAATTGACTTGATAAAATGTATATTGAATGAGCCAGTCATCTCAGGGAATATTGGGAAATGACTTATAACTCTTATCGACTTTAAAAAACTATAAGAGGTTAGGTGCTAGTTGATTTCTTAGCAAGCCATCCCGTGATTAAAGTACAAGCAGATGTAGGACATTTTTTTCTCAGTTATAAGAAGAAGACGTGGGAATTGAAATTTAATGGTTCTAGCATAAAGAAATTAGTTGGCTTTGAGATAGTCATCACTACACTAAATTGAAGTAAGACTTTTCTCTCCCTTAAGATGAATTTCTATAATCACGTTGAGTATAAGGGCTTGATAATTAGACTAGAACTTTTAGTCAATCTTAAAGTCAAAGGAGTCATCATCATGAGAGATTCTCAGCTATGCTATGCTAAGTAACAAGGAATAAAATTGTATAAGATTTAACTCAGTCACCCTATTATAATGTTGTTGTTTAATTATTAGAATTCTTTGACAAAGTAGAATTTTAATAAATTCCATAAGGAGAAAATTGGGAAGCAAATGACATCTCACAAATTATATTTGCGTTGAAAATGTTCGAAGAATTGGTTCTTAAATATGTAATTGTGTAACAAAAATCTCATTCATTTTTTTACAAAAGAGGGATTTCTGTAGGGATTTTTAATATTGACAAAGAAGTCACTTAAGATTGAAGGGTGGAAATTAGGAGCTTTTTAATAAACCCCAAAAAGAAAGTGCCTATCAAAGTTAAACTATAGGCACTCAATTTTGTGTTGAATGAGAGTCTGGAATAAAGATGAGATGGCTTATACAATGATGTGGGTTACTATTAGCCATCAGTATTGGAAGATTGTAAATCTTATGCTAAAGGTTATAAACAATGAAAAAATATCAAACAATTTAGTGAATTTCTACTTCTGAGTTATATTATGTAATTAAACTATGATCATTTAGAGGTTCGGCCATTTATCGTAATAAGAAGATATATCCAACCTTTTCAAAATGCCATGATTTCATTCTATTAGCCACATATTATTTTATTAAATGGGTGGTAACTCAGCCTTTAAAGAAAGTTGATTAGATGGATATAGTAAATATAGCAAAATTCATTAAGGAATAAATTATTCATTAATTTGGAATTCTGAAATCATAAATTCCTAAAATATTTATAGCCAAAAAATTTAGGGATTTTATTGAATATTATAGTATATAATTGTTAAATTTGACTACGTATTATGTTTAGGATAATGGTTAAGTCGAAGCATTAAACAAAGCAATCATCAAAGTTCTAGAAAAAATGTAAGAGGATAATCCTAGAGATTGACATATAATTATGTCTAAAACCTTGTAGGCATATCGTGCTTCCAAACACACTGTTATAAGAGTTAGTACATTCACTTTGACGTATGGTCATGATGCCATTCTTCCTATAGAAATGATAATCCCATCCTTGAGAGTGGTCAAGAGAAACGCTTTAAAAACATTTGAATATTCAAAAGCAATGCTAATGAAAACAAAGTACTTATACAAAGTGTGATTTTAGGCATTGACTAACATGATTATTCGAAAAGAGAAGGTGGAGAAATTCTAAAATAAAAGAATTCACAGACGAGAATTTTAATAAGGAGATATAGTGTGGAAGTTGATCTTATTGCCTAAAGCAAAGATAGAGAATATGAGAAGTGGTCTCCAAATTGGGAAGGGACATTTCGAATTTATAGAGTTTTAAATGAGAATGCCTATTAGTTACCTAGTTTAGAAGGTCAACCTCACTGGTGATTTATAAATGGGAAGTATTTAAAAACTTATATGCTTACTCTTTTTGAAAGGTCAGGGATAAATGAATAAAAGTGAATTCATGAAATTAAATAGCTATAAATCAAAATAAGCATTTAGAAATATGGTTCAAAATTTACAAAAGACCAACCGATGGTCAATAAAATAAGGAAATAAAGAATAGTTTACAATTGGACTAGGTCAAAAGTCCATATTTCACACCATTATGTGGTGCAAGAAACTTGGTCTTTTTTAGCTTACTAAACCTACTATTTTCAGAAGCTAGCTTCATCCTTCTAAAACATGAATAAAAGTGAATTCTTGAAATTAAATAGCTATAAATCAAAATAAACATTTAGAAATATGTCTTAAAATCTACAAAAGACCAACCGATGGTCAATAAATTGAGGAAATAAAGAATAGTTTATAATTGGTCTAGGTCAAAAGTCTATATTTCACACCATTATTTGATGCAAGAAACTTGGTCTTTTTTGGCTTACTAAACCTACTATTTTCAGAAGCTAACTTCATCCTTCTAAAACACCAATGACTTCCCCTAGCTTTTTAGCTACCTACTTGACCTCATTGAACACCTGGTTGGGTTGTTGATCATCTTGTTAGAGAGTACTCTCTCTAATTAATTTGATAGGTCTTTTATGTTTAACAACCTTATTATCTAAATAGTCAAATTCATTCTTCAACTTGTGAATTTGAACTAGGATATTCTTGCCTCTAGTTTTGCATCGTAATCTACTTAGAGTTTGTGTCAGAGGCTTAATTTTTTGAAGTAAATGACCTAGTTATGGCATGAATTTTCAAAAGAAGTAAAAAAAAATTCAGTTTTGCTTAAGAGTCCTCTAATAGTAGACAATTGAGTTATGGAGCCAACATAGGACAACATGTTCAGGAAAGAACTGCACTGAATTTTATTCAAAAACTAAAGCTCTTTTTGTATAGTAAGTTTTAAAGATTCTTTAACCCTTGATAACCCCTCAGAACTAATTGTTGGTGCAATCTTGGTGGAAATTTTAGGAGAAAGGTATAAGAAACTTAGGTTTAAGACTTCTTCAAAGGATGCCAATATTGTCCAAACATTTATTACCAGTGAAATATGAAAAATTTTGTTAGAAGTCTAGTAGATAGGTGTCAATAATAAAGGGATTTCTATTTCACCTTTAGTATAGGAACCTCAATAATATTTCCTAGATTCTAGCTCAAGAGGAAGGGCAAGAGCTAAAAGGTGTAATATCATGCCATTTGTAAATGGGAGATTAAAAGTAATTCATAAAGGAAATAAAGGTAAGAGAGGTTAAAGAAAGTTGAACACCATTACTGATGTCCTTAACAGCCTTTTTAGGAGTGGAAGAAGTTCCTTCTATGGGAATGGTATCTTCAGTCAAAGGCTCTGTAGTTTTGATTTCTTCAAGCAATTTAGTGGACGAATGGGTTAGCTTCCTAACAGAAATTTTTAGGATCAAAGTTCTTGCCTTATTAAAATTTGAAGCCGTTAGTGATTTCTCTTGAAGATAAGATTTGAGGCCAATTCTTTCTAAGAAGTAGGCTTATGCTTCTTTTTCCTCTTGACATCCAAAGTTTTAAAATCTACAGTAAGAGAAGTTCAAAATATATGTATGGGAGTTAATAATGCTTAAATTAGAGGGAATATCTTTAAGGAAGGCAAAATTTGAATAAGGCATCAAACTCTAAAAGCTCTTTGATCACTAAGAGTGATAAGCCACTAACATAAAGATCTTCCACTTTATAATGTGATAATGGTAAAATATTTCATAAAAGAACTTATCATTGGTAGCACTTGCTTCAAAAGAGACTCCCAAAAAAAGGCCAAGTTTTCTACTCTAAAGATAAGGAAGGTATACTTTAAAACTCAAGGCCATAATATAAGGGAAAAGCTTTGATGCTTTATCTCCACCACAATAAAAACTCTCAGAAGTCTTAAAAATTCTAAGCCAATCAAGCCTTTCAAAGAAGTCTTTAAAAGGATTCAATTAGTCCATCACCTAAATTTTAATAATAGCAAAAATTTAAAGATATCTTTAGGAGGCTTGATAGGTAAATTGGTAGATAACGAAGATTGAGGAAGTTTGTAAATCTAAGATCGGCGAAAGGCAGACCTTATCTTTCCTTAAGTTTAGAAAAGGAAGTAAAAGTGAAAAGATTGATAAACCATACATATAAGTTAAGTCTCTATAAGGGAAGGTTTACATACATCTTCCTAAATTCTAGTAAAGGAATCCTAAGAAAGCTTAAATAGGAGTGTAGAATTTGCCAGAGGCCACTACTCTATAGAAGGGAAGGAACTTTATACTAGACTTGTTGTTTACCAGCAAAAATAAAATTGGTTTAATATGACCCTAATGAGCTTGATATGTTTTTTTTTTTAAATGGAATCTCTAGAAGAAGCATAGCTATTTATTAGCCTAGAATAAGAACAACACTTAAAAGCACTAGGGTATAAAATTGGAGTCTCCTCAACTAAACAAATGGAGTCCACTTTGATTTTAGGCAATCTAATCAGAAGTTTCAATGAGATTGAAGCATGCCCAAAAGGAAAAATAAAGGAGTTACAAGAGGGACTCTAGAACTTCAAGATAGCAAATATAAGTTTAGGTTGATATTATTGGGAATTCCTAGAAAGAGCTATTAAATGAAGAAGTCCAAATGTTTTTCTAGGTGAACATGAAAGATATAATCTATCCATCCACTTAACCCATTGGTCTATGTTTTCTAGCCCCAACTTCAAGGTTTTGAATGCTTGAAATAGAGGTAGTTCTAGAGGAAAATTTGATTTACTTACCTCTCCTAAATAGGGCAAGGATGGATGAGAAGATTTAATAGATCAAGAGATCCTGTTAGTTAGAGGCAAGCCTTTATTTATGATCAAAATGGAGAAATTCTTCCACCATGCTAAAAAAGGAATTTAGAGTTAGAATTAGTAGTAATAGCTAAAAAGGATATTTAGGTCAAAGAAGTTTATTACCTAATTATAATAAGGGAAGGAATAGGGATGACAAATGTGGCACAACCCAGCCTGACTTCAGCCTAAATTGATCGAGCCAAGGGTCGAGATTTCTTAGCCTAATCGGGCCATGGGTCATGTACAAAACAACATTGTTTTTTTTTCATTTTTCTCAAATGTAAAGTTGGGTTGGGTTGGGCAACCCGTGAGTTAGGTCGGACTAGGCTAGGAGTAGCCCAGGCCCAGTCCAGCTCGTTGTCATCCCTAGAAAGGAAGGGGTTCAACTGGAATAGAGATTAACTAAAATTTTATAGTTTGTATAAAGAAGTAAAGTTAAGGAAGTTAAATTTTTTTTTGAATAAAGTACAAAAATCATAACATACATATGTGGCATTTAGTTTAGCAGAATCAGTGGATGAAGAGGAAGATGCATGACAAGCAGAAGCTATAGCCCCAAAAAAGTATAAGAGAATTTGTGAGTAAGAGAAAGAGAAAAAACTAAAGTTGAAATAGAAGCCTAAGAGAAAGAGAAAAAACTAAAGTTGAAATAGAATCCAAGGACCTTTTTATGTTTGAGATGGAGAATGAAGTAGTACGAGAAGAATTTATAACAAAAAATAGGTGAAACCTAAAGGAATAGTAGGAGTTTGAAATTTAATTAAAGAAGAACTTCTTAGAGGAACTTTTGTACTACTTATGTGAGGACAATTGTTGATACACTAAAAGAAATCTAGCCCACAAGTAAAAGGAAGGATAAAATATGAAAGCTCAGTAAATATTTAGCCAGAGAATTCATGGATAGCAGAACCAGAACACTGAGAGATGAATGTGTTGAAAATGGGTGATGTATATGATTTAGAGAGATAGTTAAGTGGGCAAGAAGTTAGAAAGTTAGAAAATAAATGTTTGAGATAGAAGTCCACAACGTGGAAGTTAAGAAAATAATGGTAGGAAGTTAACTAGAACGTGGGAAGTGGATAATTATAACAAAAAACTCCTTAAGGGAGTTGAGGACCAAAAATTCACTAGCAGCAAATTAACATAAACAACAATCACTATAGACATAATACACAGTCTCCAAGAAAACACAACCTTCAAAAAATTTTCAAAGAGACAAATAACTACAAAAAACACCATTGTTAGTTTTCAATTTCTGTTATGTTGTATATTTATTTTGATTACCTCAAATTTCCTTGGTATCTTGCAATGTTTTTTGCTTAAATCAAATCATTTATTTTTTCAACACATTTTAGTTTTTTTAACTTAAAATTTTATTTTCTAAGTTTTTCAAAGCCTACCTATATCATTGATAAGAATTTCGGTACTAATTTTGGGAGAATTCCTCCCTAATATGCTAGAATAAAGATCAGCTCAAGTTTTATAGTTTGCATGACGAAGTAAAGTTAAGGAAATTAAACAAAATTTTGTAATAAAATACAAAAATTATAGCGTACATATGTGGCATTCAATTTAGCAAAATCAATTGAAGAAGAGGAATATGCATGACAAGCAGAAGTTATAGCCCCAAAGAAGTATAAGAGAGTTCGTGAGTAAGAGAGAGAAAAAACTAAAGTTGAAATATAAGCCAAGGACCTTTTTATGTTTGAGATGGAGAATGAAGTAGTATGAGAAGAATCTATAACAACAAACAAGTGAAACCTAAAGGAATAGCAGGAGAAATTTTGTACTACTTATTTAGTTTTCTCATCCAAACATATGTGAGGATAATTGTTGATACACTAAAAGAAATCTAGCCCACAAGTAAAAGGAAGGCTAAAATATGAAAGCTCAGTAAATATTTAGTCAGAGAATTCGTGGATGGAAGAACCAAAACATTGAGAGATGAATGTGTTGAAAATGGGAAGTTAGGAAGTTAAAAAAGAGATATTTGAGACAGTAGTCCACAACATGGAAGTTGAGAAAATAATGGTAAGAACTAAGAAGTTAACTAGAATGTAGGAAGTGGATACTTACAACAAAAAACTCCTTAGGGAAGTTGAGGATCAGAAATTCACTATCACCAAGTTAACATAAACAACAATCACTACAGACATAATACACACAATCTCCTATAAAACAAAACCTTCAAAAAAATTTTAGAGACAACTAACTCCCAAAAAACATTGTTATTAGTTTTCAACTTCTTTTACGTTATGTATTCATTTTGATTACCTCAATTTTCTTTGTATCTTGTAATTTTTTTTTGCTTAAATCAAATCATTTATTTTCTCAACACATTTTAGCATTTTTTAACTTAAAATTTTATTTTCTAAGTTTTTCAAAACGTACCTATATCATTGATAAGAATTCCGGTACTAATTCTAGGAGAATTCCTCACTAATATGCTTGAATTCTAAATTAACACTAGCACTTGTCAATAATTATCTTAGTAAAAATCTTTGAATTTAGTTAAGTTATGGAGAAAATAATTAGATTTTACAAAACAATTTAGTTTGAATAGAAAACTTAGGGTTATTCTTTTTTTTATTTGTAATAAATTTGTTAATGTATAATATTTATTGTCACGTAAATGCTTACGTGATAAAAAGTCAATTACATGATGGACCATGTTAATCCTATTAACTATAGGATTGGCAATGACCTAATTTTGTAACTAACTAAAAGTTTGAACATTGAATTATTTTTAATAGTTCTAGCTAGTATTACAAAATTAGCCAAAGTTTTTAATTTTAAATATAAATTACCTAATATTAAGTACATACCAAATTTTATTTTGTAATCTAATACATGTATTAAAATAATCTAATACATTGTCAACAAAAATTTGAAAAATATAGTTAAGAATTATATTTTATGTTATTTCAAAGGTTAAAATTTTAAAATAATAAATAGATCTAGGTGTGGCCAAATTTTATAAAAGGGCTAAAAAAAGTGTCTTAAATATAATGACTGAGTCCATTTTAACACTATTAGACCATATCATTAACATTTATTACGGTGAGATGCATTACAATAATGAAAATAGTAATGTGTAATGTTATTTAATAAATTGTTAAAAATTATGATATTTGTAATAATTTACCCCAATAACTAAAGTTATAAAATTTTCTAAAACTAGACAACAAAAATGGAAAGATATGGTATTATAATGTTTAATTTTTTTCTTCACAAAATATTTATAGAATCACCCTTAGTATATGAGATGAAGATTTGATTTTTTTTATTGCTATTTTAAAATAAAAATAAAATAGATATGATTGATAGCTTCAAAGATGAAGTTGGAAGGAAGTCATTTAAAAGTGGATATGGTTGGCCTTTGTACTCTTTATTAAAAAGAATTAGTTTCCCATATCAAAAATGTTAATGAGCATATAGAAACGTTAGGATCTTATGCTTTAATTTCATTTGAGAGATGCGTTGGATTCACAATGGGTGTATGGTGACGAACATTTCTTTTATTGTATCAAACAAAAACTTGGGCTTTGGCCAATTTAAACTGCCTTGGTCTGCTTGATTATTTTGTTAAAAAAATTTCAACCATATGTATAAGTGATTATCTCATCTGGACGCCATTTTACTATGATCAAGAAGTACGCAGAATATTTTCTTTGACTTGATAAAAGAAATCCGTTTGAACTTCAAGTAAAACTTTATGAAAGCAGGCCATTGGAAAAACCAATTATAAAGTGAGTAGTCTATGATTGTCGACGTTGATCATGATTTCTGTCGACGTTGATCATGATTTCGGTTTACTTTAACTGGAATACATGACTGCCTTTCCAATGTGGAGGAACCTATGCTTGGTGATGACGTAAATGCCAATGACATGGGCACAATCGTTTAGGTCTCGGTTGGGGTTTTTAAAGGATATATATATATATATATAATTCAGCCTAAAATTATGTTATCTATTGAAGTTTTTGGGTTAATGGGCTCATCATCTGATTATGTATGGATATTTTATATATAGAAATTAGTAACTTATGATGCACAAGTTAAGAATATATATTGTACGTATAAGTAAGTGGTTACGATAATTAATTAGGGTTTCTTTTAATATACCCATTGATAAAAAAGAGAGAGAACTTATACTTATCTCCCAAAGTTAAAAACTGCAACAAGTTAATTTCAATAAATTCAGGTGCATTTTCATAATTAAATATATCTTTAATAACTTGAATTTGAGAATCTATTATATTAAAATTAACAATTAGTATGAAAGCCTCTTTCATGTTGGTTTATTGAGATCAAATTTTCCTTTTAATTTTAAGATTTTCTTTCTTTAAGATTTGTGTGCATGCTTTAAAATTTTAAACTAATAAAAATATATATTTGCTCGTTGACAATGGTTTCAAATTGTGCTTGCCCATTAGATTATATATATATATATGATGTGAATAAGTAGTACACTTTGTAACGGTAGAGAGTGCTCTTGCCTCGTTGGTGTTGGATGGTGAAGAGAAATCTTGCATTATCTTATTAGATTAGAATATCTAATTAATGGGTTTTGTTCTTCACTGCTACACGACCTGTGCCTTTAATGGCTTTAGTCTTTACCATTTTAGGGTTTATTATAACAACGCAACAAAGTTTCATCCTACCTACAGTACATGATTTAAAAAAGAAAACATTGTGTATTTGTGTATATGAGAAATTGAGTTCGACACCTAAGATATTTTCTTCATTTTTTAGAACTCAGAATTTTATATCTTATGCCATATATTTTGGTTTTTATTGAAAATGGTATTTTTTTGTCAGTGGAAATAATATGGAATATTAATATTGACTTTCAGTAATTAATTAATTAAATTCAATATTTAGCATCATTTTTAATAATTGATATTTTAAAGTAATTAATCAAAACAATATGTCATAGGAACCTCTTTTGTGTAGATTAATTCATTCTAAAATATCAAGATGATTGTGTGTGTATGAATTTCATGTGAATAATAATTGGCCCAAAGGAAAATTATTATTTGGCCAAAATTTACATACTTGTGGTGATAGACATTCAATAGTTATTTAGTCTTTTCTTGTAAATTATAAGTCAGTCTAAAAAAGGCTTATAGTTTGACAGGAATTTATTTTCAATAGTTGATCACTACAGCAACAATACCACTTACATATTGATATTTTGTCTAAAGACTAAATCTTAATGTTGTGTTAGATATCTTGCGATGAGGTTGCCATTATTCGAATATGTTGCTTATGTTTTATTCAGATTTTAATTGTGAGTTTGTTAGTTTGTTTATTTTTGTTCTTTATTTAGCAATTACTTTAATAGCTACAATATTTGTCGACATCAACACTATACCTGTGCTAAATGGCAAAAACTTTAACATTTGGAAAGAGATTATCATGATCATTCTCGGCTGCATAGATCTAGACCTTACTCTTCAGATTAAGCAACTCCCTACTTTTGTGGATGCAAGTTCCGTGGATGACAAAAGAAATTGGGAGGAATGGGAATACTCAAATCGTACAAGTCTTATGATCACAAAGCATGCAATTCCATAAGCATTAAGGGACACAATGTTTAAATAGAAGGACGCAAAATTGTTCCTTAAAGAATTTAAACAGTGTTTTGCTAAAAAAAAGATGAAAATAAGTATTATTTTGGCTAATCTTGTTTCCAAGAAGTATAGGGATAATAGGAACGTTAGAGAGTACATTCTAGAAATGTCTCATCTTACTTCAAAACTAAAGGCATTAAAGTTTGAGTTATTTGAAGATTTGCTTGTGTAGTTGGTTTTGGTCTTTCTTCCTACACAATTCAATCAATTAAAAGTCATTTATAACTGCCAAGAGGAGAATAGACTCTTAATGAACTTATTTCACATTGTGTGTAAGAAGAAGAGACATTAAAGCAAAAGAAGGTTAAAAGTGCTCATTTGGCATTCAACTCTAAGGGCAATAATAAGAAGAGAAAGTTAGATTGAGAAGTTGTGGGTAATGTACCGGAAATGAAGCAACATAAGGAATAAAAACAACAAACTGAAAATTTTGCTTGCTACTTATGTGGAAAGACTTACCTAGGAACACTTGGTGGTTAGATTTTAGTGTTACTACTCACATAAGTGTGTCCATGTAAGGTTGCTTGAGTTATCGAAAACCTAGTGATAGTGAAAGAAACATCTATATAGGTGATGGAACGATGATTGAAGTTGAGGTAATAGAGACTTTTAGGTTATCATTTAGGACTGGAAATTGTTTGGATTTGAAATAGACTTATATTGTATTGTCTTTTTGGAGAAATTTAGTTTTTATGTATGTGCTGGACAATGTTGGTTATTGTTGTTCTTTTATAAATGGACAAATTAGTCTTTTTATGATTCAAAGCTTATTGGTTCTAGTTCTTTATCAAAATATGATATCTTGTACTTACTTGACCTAATTATACCAATTAATGAATCCTTGCATGTTAAATTATAGGGTTCTAAAATAAAATTAGCCAATGATCATTGTTATAGCATAAATGTTTAGGTATGTCTCTAAACAATGAATTGAAAGGCTTGTGTCAGATGGAATTTTTGATCCACCTGATCTATTGAAATTTAAAGTTTGTATAAAGTGTATTAAAGGGAAGCAAACAAATAAAAGGAGATTAGGTGTCAAAAAATCTTTGAACATCTAAGAATTACTCCATAGAGATATTTATGGGCCATTTCTTACACCTTCTTAGAATGGTAAAAAAATATTTTATTATGTTCATAGATTATTCCTCACATTATGGGTGCCTTTATCTCATTTATGAGAAGTCACAATCATTGGACATTTTCAAAATTTTAAATGTTGAGGTTAAGAATCAACTTAGCAAAAGAATTAAAAGCAATTGATCTGATCATGGTGGTGAATATTAATGCAGATATGACAGTTCAGGTGAATAATGCCTAGGTCTATTTACTAAATTCCTAGAAGAATACGATATCAACCCACAGTACATCATGCCAGGAAGCCTTAACATAAATGGTGTTGCTAAGGGACAAAACAAAACATTAAAAGACATGTTAACAAGCATCATTATCCATATTATCTTACCAAACTCACTTTGGGGAGAGGTATTAAAGACTAAAGCTTACATTCTCAATAGAGTTTCAACTTAAGCAATGACTAAAACTCTTTATAAATTATAGACAAGAAGAAAGTCTAGTATAAAGCATTTCATATTTAGGGTTATCCAGTTAAGACAAGGCCTTATAGGCCAAATGAAAGAAAACTGAACTTAAGACCTATTAGTAGCTATTTTGTTAGATACTCTGAATGTTTATAGGGGTATAAATTTTATGATCCCAAAAGTAAATCTATTTTTAAGATGGGAAATGTCAAATTCCTTGAGGATGTTGAGTTTGAATAGGGAGATAAGGTTAGAGACATTATCTTTGAAGAGGAATTCATTTCTCTTCTTACAATTGATATTAGCCATGAACAGGTAATCATTCCTGATGTTGTTCAAGAAGCAACCCCAAATCAACAAAACAATGTTGAAAATATCCCTAATGAAGATTAATTGAACATTCTTGAAGGAATAACTCAACACCTCAAGAATAAATGCCATTAGGAAGGTCCATTAGAGAAAGAAGAAGTGCAATTTTTGATGATTATATCGTCTTTCTCAAAGAACATGATATAGACATTGGCATAGTGGAAGATAATCCAATCGAATTTCGCAAACCCATTAAGAGTTATAATTATCAAAAGTGGATTGATGTCATCAATAAAGAAATAAACTTTATGATAGACAATGATATTTGGGATCTTGTCCCATTGCCTAAAGTTGTAAAAACAATTGGTTACAAATGAATATTTAATACTAAAAGGGATTCAAAAGGCAGTATAAAGAGATATACGACTCGTCTTGTTGCAAAAGGCTTTACTTAAAAGGAAGACATTAATTATAAAGAAACTTTGTCACCAATTTCTTAAAAAGTTTCTTTTAGGATTATAATGGCACACTTTGATTTTGAGTTATATCAAGTGGGTATGAAGACAACATTTCTCAAAGGTGATATTGATGAAACAATTTATATGGAGTAGCATGGAAACTAAAAAAAAAGATTCAAAGCAAGTGTTTTGCAGATTAAAGAAATCTATCTATGGACTTAAGCAACCTTCTTGTCAATAGTATTACAAGTTTCATTAGGTTGTCATCTCTTTTGGTTTTGAGATGAATTTGGTTGATGACTGTACATACCACAAGTTTTGTGGTAGTAAGTGTTGGCCCCAATTTTTTGTTGATAACTAAGCATGATTAGATTATTTTGGCATCTTGCTACATTAATTTATGTTGGGAATTAATTGACATGTTAATGTGAATGAGGTTAGGTGACACAAGATAAGGGAATTAAAGTGATAAGGTGGTAACTTATGCATGAGGGGTAATTTAGGAAGATCACTTAAGTGGGAAAGTCTTAAGGCTTTAAAGGAAGGGCAATATGGACATTGTGCATTCATTAAAGGTATAAAAGGGAGGAGAAAAGGCTTGTTTGGCATGGGAAGAGAGAGAAAATGAAAATTAAAAGAGAGAAGAGGGAGAGAGTGTCATATAAGGAGAAAAAGAGAGGGAAAAAGGAGTTGAGCTAGGTTTCAAGATTTTTTAACCTTCAAGAGGGATTTTGGGGTTGAGAAAGAAGGGAAAAAGGAAGAGGAAGATTAGAGCTTCCATTAGAGCCAAGAAATCCGTTGATTGGTGGAGATTTAAGGTTAGTTTGTATTTTGATATTTGGATTTTGGAAGGGTTTTAATTCAAAGAGCTTATGAAAGGCATGGGTTTAAGTATTCTAGGGTCAATTTTATGAATATTTGTCTTTGGGTTGTCCAATTTGAATTCCTTTGATTTGGAGTTTTTATCAATGTTGAAGAAAATAAAGAGAGGTAAGAGGAGCAAGAGTAGAGGCTTCTTGAGCAAGGTTTTCAAGCAAGGAAATCAAGATGGGTGACTTTTGTATAACTGAGTTAATAAGCTATAAATGTTCTTCAAATAAATGCAATTAATTGATTTTTTCAACTACTTTATAAAAGTGCATTTATTGTTCTTTAAATGCTTGAGAATTGCCACATGCTTTTTGTAAATGAATTTTTAGTTGATATGAGAATGATTGCTAAATGCTTCATAATTGTGGTATATGTTGCCTTAACATGATTTGAGAAAGGGTTATTATGATTGGCATATAATTTTGGTTGTGAAATTGTGAAACGATGATAGAATTGCATATGAATAGTTCATACTCATGAAAGTCAAGTTTTTCAAAAATAGGCCTATTGGGCAAACTGCTTTTAGTTCATGAATTACATGTTATATGGGTTTGGGGTAGTCCCTCAAGAATAGTCACGTGCACATTGACCAAGAAAAGGCTTCTCCCGCCTGCCTGCTAGTGGCACGGAGCTCCTTCATGGACTCCCTCAAGATTTATGACTACACAGAACCATTATATGGAATTGTGTAGTTCATCATGTTTATGGATTTACCCAAACCATTATGATGTGATTATATGTTTACATATGTTGACAAGTTTGATGATTGTTTGACTTGTGTGAATTGTGAGTTTGCTTGACAAGTTGACAATTTTGAGAAATGAATGTTTTATGGATTTCGATGGGGTTTTGTTACGATCATGAAAGTTTCAAATGGTTTTTGCTTATTACCGTTTATAAAACTGTTACTCACGAGCTTTAAGCTCACCCCCTCCCATTCTGTCCCATCTCCAGGTGAGGACCACGAGATCGAGTGATTGAGCATAAAGGCATTACTCCGGATTTGGCTTATTTTGTATTTTAAGTTAGTTTTTGTAAAACAATGCTTTAGTCACATTTTGAGCGATTCTAGTTTTTGTAAAGTTTGTATTTTTGGATTATGATATAAGTGGCTTGAAATGCCTACTACAGCATTGTAAAACTCTTATTGGTTTTGATGTTAATGAAATACATATGCATTATGTTTTGCTCATGATTCTCCAAGACTTTATATTGTATTTTAAAACTTTTCATCGGGGTAAGAATTGTGTTCAAAATTCAGGAGGAAAACTGTATTGATTTAGGTAGAACTAGATAAAGTTGTCTTCAAGAAATTGTAGTTTATTCTTTTAGCTTTCCAACGTTATAAAGTATGTAACTTTTGGGTATGGGAGTTAAGAGATATGAGCATTTTAAGTGATGATGCTACATAGGAAGTATGAACATGACAGCTATGGTGAATGACAAGAGTTTGTGCTTGTGATGAGTCATTTGAGTTGAATTTTGGGAGTTTTATGCACTCAAATTGGTAATTGAATGTTTTAGGAGTGTTATTGCATTCTAAGAAGTGAAATTGGGAAGATTATGAGTGAATATGATGTTAGAATAGATGTAGGAAGCATTGGAGGGGCTTTGGAGGGGTTAGGTCATATCTGTTAGACGGACTTTAGGTCTGTTTAATGGACCTTATTAGGTTAAAAATGACCCCCAGTCTCACCAATGTCCGTTTAACGGACATGGATGTCCGTTAAACGGACCTTCTCGGCCAAAAATGGCTTCCAACCCCGACAATATCCGTTAAACTAACATTCATGGGACAGCTTCAGTAAATTGCGATGTTTGGCCTCTTAAATAATCTCACTTTGTGGTCTCATAAAAGTTGTATATCTGGAAGTTTTTTTTCAATTAGTCTAAGAACGAACTCAATCCGACATATGTACCAAAAGTTATGTCAATTGCGCCAAGATAGGTACAAAATAATTAAGGACATACACATGTTGGATTCTTTTAACCATAACTTCCTCATCCGACCTCCGAATGAAGTGATTATTGAAGAAATAGATTCCTAAGACATGTTTCTATCTTTCCTTAGAAATTTGTGTCTTTTAGAGTTGATTTGTAAAAGTTTCCATTAGAGAAAGTGAGGGGTCGGTTGGGAGAGCTTGATTAAGGTATGAACATACTTTGGCTTTTTAAGCATAACTTCTTCTATAGAGATCCGACTGAGATGATTCTCTCTTCAAAGAAAACTAGAGACTTAGAGATACCATTTTTGTGAAGAAGTCAAATTATGATTTTGTTGATTGACTAGTGTGGGCTCACCACCCTTGTGAGATGACAGCCAACAAGAGTTCTTTGGAATAACCGTTTAGGGTTATAAGCTCAAAGTTTATGACTCTGGATGTTGGGCTCCGGAAATGAGGTCCAACATGTATGGTATCAGAGCAAGAGTTGGGTTCCGGAAACGGTGCCCAACAATGTTGAAGTTGATCTATGTGAGGTAATGAAAATCAAGTGATTTAGACCAAATATTTAACCCGACTTAACCCTCACCTGTCCATAATCTAAAATAACTTAATTATCTAATCCCCAATATCTTCGTCTACCTAATACCCTAATTCATCTCCTAAAATTTTTAGTAATTTTTATGTTGGTGGACTGAAGCTTCTCGTGTGTTTTATTCTTCATCTCCTCTCTCTGTCTATATCTCCAACTGTAGCTCTTTCTCCTCTTTTCGTCTACTAGTGCTTCTTAACTCTATTGCACTCCTTATCTGGTCAGGTATAATGCTTTAGGTATACATCTCTAAATTGTTGTTATCAAATGTTGGTTTTTTTAGTTTTAATTTAAACATCTTGATATTTTTAGGAGTTTTGGGGAACAAGTGTAGGGCCCCAAATTACACCCTAGTAAGAATGCTTCATGTCCATGGAAGTATATGTGATAGGAATTAATGATTATGATTTGATTGTGTTGCTTATGTCTTGCATTTTGGTTTGATGGATTATTGTTAGTAACTTAGAATTTTTTTATAGTTGGGGAAAAATTGATGAATTAAAATGCATATTTGGACTAGAAAAAATATTAAGTGGTAAGACAAGTTAACACATGAAAAATTAAGATGACTAAGCTTATGAATTAGTGACATTTAGCATTTGGCATGAAAAATTAAGTGACAAATGGCCTAGCCTAATGCTGACATTTGGCAGCTTATGGAGTGGACAAATGGGATACATGTTTAGTGACAAATGTCAATGGAAGGAAGAGACATCTTGCACCTAATTAAACTAAGCTTGTGCAGAACATGTTTTTGCTGTGTTTTCTCTTTTTTCTTCATCTTTCACCATCAAAAACATGTTTTTATCTTACAACCCTACGTTTTGTTTGAATTGTTTATGAATTATCAAATTAGAATACTACATCAAGGAAGCTAGATCTTGCTATCTTCTATGCTGGTGTCTTCTTGGTGCTAAGATCATCCTAATTTCACCTTGATCTTGGAATTGTGTTTGTTTGCTTGAAAGGCTAAATTGGCTTATTCATTGAAGTAGGAATTTGAGTTAAACATGTAAGTGGAATTCTAAACTTAATGGCATGTAGTAATAAAAATTCTATGATGATTGAATTGGGGTAGAATATATGTTGTGTTGATGATATAATGATTTCTAGAAAATGATGCTTTTTTGATAGATTTATGTCCTAGTTTTTGATGCATTGAATAGAATTGTTTGTAAGTTGACAAATGAATGATTTTGAATTGAAATTGGACATGAAATTGATGAGGAATTAAAGTATAGTTAAGGTATAATTGAGGTGTAATTAATGGACTATGATGAAGATGTTCTGAATTTGGTATAAAGATGTAAGAATCTGGAAAATTGATGAAAATTGGACAATGCACCTTCGGATTACCTATCCCATTATCATGGGAGCTATATAAGCTCCTTCCCATAATTATAGGCAATGCCTTGAAGTGAGAAAATTTTGATTTTGTGTGATATTTGAACCAACTAAGGATAAATTACTTTACTTAGGTGCATTTGGACTTGACTGGGGCTTGAAATGAGCCTAGTTTGATGTTGGATTAATTGGTTAAAGGTTGAATGAATTTTTGATTGTTAATTGAGGTGATAACTTAAGGAATATATTGTTTGATACCAATGTATCTGATTTTTGAATTTATGAGTTGTTTAAGGGATGAAGGTGTTCTTATGAACCCAAATGTGATCCAAAGGATATAATAATGTAAATTGGATATAAATGTTTAAGAATTGGGAATTTATGTGAACATATATAATTTGTAATGCAATCATTGATGTATTGATGCAAATGCTTAAATTTATAAGCCATATTGAATTTGTTCGGATATGAATGAATGTATTCAATTTGAGCATAAGAATGTATTCAATTTGAGCATAAGGAAATAAATTCATACGTTATGCATTATTCCTCTATTATGTGATTCTGAAATATGATATGTTTTGTTTTAAACCTGCCAAGTCTTAGTTGTGGGTAAATAGGCATGCCTAAAAGGGTCTGCAAACGCTTCTGTACTTAGACACTACTTTATCTTCTAATGCATTATAAACTATTATGATATAATTATGTTTTGTTCTGATATAATAATGTTCTTTTCTGATATAATTTTGTTATATTCTGTTCTGATGAATTTAATAATCTGATTATTCTATAATGTGGATAATTAAAGATTGCTTGTGATAAGTCATGATTTAGTGCATGTAAATGTTAGATGACTGTTGAAAATAGTCATCATCTTGTAACTTGTTTAGTTATTCCCCACTAAGCTATATGCTTAACATGGTAGTTTTTCCTCCGTGTAGGTCTCAATAGAAAGGATTAAGGCCGGAACACTTGCAGTGGCCAAAGAAGGACGTGTTTTGTTTTGGATGATGTTATGTTTAAGTTTTTTTTAGTTGTATCTAATATTATGAGATATATTTGTGTTTTGTATAAAATAGTTTGTAATAACTATAATATAGGATGATTTTGTATTTAAGGCATGTATTTGATAAATACAATGTGTATATTTTTGTTCTGTTTATAATTCAACAACTCATGAAATGTAAGTATGTTGCCTTATTATCTAGGAATTTCTGGAATATCTTAGTATGATTTAGGTTTGTTTTGTGTGGCATCCGTATATCCTCCTAAGGGGTATAAGGCGATTCTGGTTTAACCAATGCTTAAATATTGCTTGTATATGGAAATAAGAGTGTGTTTGGCCTAATGCTGGTTGTCCCATATTTTGGTTCTAGATTTAAGTATGGAAAGATCTCATGAGGCAATTGATGAGGTTACTGAGAGTAATAATTTTGCCCGATCTTGTCCGTTTATATCGGGAATCTCTGCGGTAAATCAGAATAAAGCTAAAGCACCATCGCCTTCTGCACTTTTAGCTAAAGGGAAGCTTTATTTAAGTTGTCGCAAGACATGATGACTTTACTACACTGAATGACTACACCCAAGGCTCCGATTGATCAGTTGTGAAAGTATGGAGCTGAAGAATTCACTAGAACATCCTTAGAGGAGTCTGAAAAGGATAAATTTTAGTTAGAAAAGGTGAAAAGGGTGTTGGATGAAGTTAGCTGCCTATTTGAACAGATGGTGCATTGTGCTGTCTCCCTTCTTCAAAGAACAACCTATGAATGGTGAAGTTTGTTCTAAGGTATCCACAGCTGCCGGAACCTCTGACTTAGGATTTCTTTTCCTAAGAGTTTAAAGCTAAGTATGTTACAGAAGCTTATAGAAAGGAATGGTGGAAACAATTATTGAATCTGAAGCAGAGAAATCTATCTGTTGCTGAGTATGATGGAGAATTCAATCGACTTAGCAAATATGCACCTGAACTTATGCTTACTAAAGATTTTTGGTGTCATTAGTTTAAGGATGATTTGAATGACTCAATCAAAGAGCATCTTGTGACATTCACTCTCTAGTAGCAAGTGAGTTATCATGTTGGACCCTAAATTTTTTCAATTATTATTGATTTATTTGTTTCATTATTTTTAGGATTGAGTCATTAATTTGATGGGCATAAATAGAGATTTGAAATTAGATGGAAAGATTTGAATTAAGTTAGAGTTAATATGGTGTTTAAGAAGATTAAAGAAGTTAGGAGGTAAATGAAAGAAGGGGCAAAATGGGAAGACCAAAGGAGAGGAGGGGTATTTTTGGAAGGACAATACCAAAATGTGGTCTTATATTTAAGAGAAGGAGAAAACGTGAATTGGGACAAAAAGGGACAGAGGAAGAGAAACAAGAAAGAGAAAGAAGAGAGTTGAGCTAGGGTTTCTTCATTTCTTAGCTTTTGAGAGGGATTTTGAAGTGGTTCAAAAAGAGAAAAAGGTAGAGGAAGAGAAGAGCTTTCATTTGAGCTAAAGATTTCTTCATTTGGTGAAGAACTAAGGGGATCAAAGAGGCAAGAGAAACAAGAGAAGAGACATCCTCGAGCAAGTTTTCAAGCAAGGAGACTAAGGTGGGTTACATGTTTATAATAGAGTTATGAGCCATTAACGTTTTTACAAATCAAGAAAGTAAAATAATTTCAATTACTTTATAAATGTTGCTTTTAATGTTTTGAGTGATCTGAGAAATTGCTACACGTTGGTACATGAATTTTGATAATAAAATGGAAAATGGTTTTGAAATATTCATATTATTCCTTGAACATGTCATGGAATTTTGTATGAATGAAAAGATGTGAAAGCATGAAATTATGAACACATGAGCAAATGATTTGAGCATGAATATGTTCTTTTGTTTAGGCAAGAGAGGAACCCGTTTTGTTAGTCACATGCACGTTGACCTATAGCCTTCTCTCGGCTTCCCACTTGAGGTCACGAGATCCTGAGAAATCGAACTTGTTTTGTTCACGGTGTAAACTTTGGTTTCTCCGTTTCGTTCCACGGAACTCTCGAGCCATTTGTTTGTGCACAACATCTTTGAAATTGTCAAGTTTGCTGCATAAATTGAGTGTTCTGCAGTGATGGTTAAATGTATATGCTATGTTGATGTGAGGACATTTTTAATTATAAGTTTTGAGCAAAAATCGTGAAATTGACTAAAAATTTGAGAACCAGTATTTTATAAATTCACTATGACTTTTGTAAGACAAAAAACATTTCAATGATTTTGCTTATTCTTTGTTATAAACTTGTTACCCATGAGCTTTCAAGCTCATTCCCTTTTATCCCCTCTTCAGGTAATAGCTAAGAGATCAAGTGATCAAGAGCCTAAAGGAATATCTCCATGTTTGTTTATTTTGTATTCAGAGTTAATTTTAGGAAAGCAACAAGTTTGTTGTTCAAGAACCTTTTGTACTTTGAGATTTTGAGACAATGATGTAATGTGGCTTGGAATGCCATTAAAAATTTGTAAAACTTTATTCTTTTTATGTTAATGAAATGTGAATGGTGCATGTATGATGTGAGTTGAAGTTAGACATACGTGAAGAAGTAATCAACTTGAGTTGATGATTGTGGAACATAAATCATT
>JAOSBK010000006.1:29870969-29911053 GCA_027568895.1 Erythroxylum shatona | reverse complement strand
TACATACATAATTAACATCATAGAGTTCATTTAAACCATCAATTTCAAAAGATATTCAAAATTTCACAAACTTTCACTAAAAGGGGACAATTTCGATTTTGACTTAATGAACCCTCTCCATAATGCATTTCATTCATATAAACCATGTTTCATACATATTCAAGCATGGAGAACAACATATCTTAACCCCAAACTCAAATTCATAATGTAGAGAGAGATGAGACAAAATTTACCTAAACCTTCCTTTAGTGATATCTTCAAATTATTTGAGAATTTCTCAAGTCTAATGATAGATTTGAGTTCCTTGACCTCAAATTAGCTTAGAACACCTTGGTTTGAGTTGAAAAACCAAAAAGAAGGGTGAATTTTAAGCCCTTTAACTTTATAAAATTACACATTGGTCCTCCAAGAATTAAAAAGTTACGTTTAAGTCCTTTAACTTTTAACAATTTGCAAACAAGCCCTTATGTACATCAACTTTTCCAATTAAGCTTTCTAAGTGTCCAATAAGTCTATAAATCGTATCTAATCACCTTTAAAGCATTAGAACACATTTAATTTAAGCACCATGGTCATATCTATCCAATGGACTTGGTTTTACACACTTAGAAGCTTATATGTCAGAAATCTCCAAGATTTCGCTTACCGATGAACTCTAAGTTCATGTAAGGGCATATAACATTATAAATCATTGGCAAACGTACCAAAAGGATTCAAATTCATCTTTGAACTCATATACAACCATATATATATCAATATAAAGTAGTATCTCCAAATATGGAACAATCACCAAAGGGCTCAGAAAGTTCGACGTTACATACAAAGTGAAGACTTCGAGTTTTTGCTGAAACTAAGGGATGAAGTGAAGAGGGAAACTGGGGATGACTTGGGAGGGATTAATGTGAAGGTGGGTGAGTTGGTAGTGCCAGTTAAATATGAGATCAAGAAGGTGAGAATGAGTTAACAGGGTATGTCGATTGTGGTTCTAGATTTTGGCTAGTGAGATTTGATGTGAGATCATAGCGAATGGAGGAAGTTGATGATCAAAACCGAAAACTCTCCATAAGAACCCTAAATCCCATTTGGACTTCACTTCACCGAATTGGAATGAGCTTGAAGAGATGGTCTTAGCTTGTTTTTGTCCCTAAAATATTATATAGGATATATATGATTTCAAATATTAATATTTGTTTAAAGATTACAAAAATAATATAGTCCAAATTGGTCTAGCCTAAGCGATCCGAAGTGACTCGAATTAATTAAACAAAATTTAGGTCGAGTTCAAATTTTTAAACAAAAAAATTTAGACTTTAAATCGTACTTGGTCTTGAGTTGCCGAACCTAAAACTCAAAATTTTATGTAAAATGATATCATTTTGAGTAAAATAACATGGTTTAAGCAACAAATAAAGTTTGAACCTGATTTGGCATAAATTTAGGATGGGTGGCTTGGCAGAGATGGGCCTCAAGTTCAGGGTTGCGAGAGTTAGTAATTTGCATAACACAATAACCAATGACGCCAAGAACCACACTGCACACGATAATAAAGGCAAAGACGAAGGGTTATAGTCTTCCTCACTATCCACCTCCATGTTTGGCTCTTCTCCTATAATATCGACTCATGAGTTTTAATTTTATTAAATAAAAATTAGTGACTAATTTAATTTTCTAGACATATTCTGAATACTCATTAGTGAGTAGAAATTTTCTATATTTTAAATATACATTAGTAAATAGCTATATAAATAAATACATAACATTAATGAATACCCTTTAATAAATAGGTGACTGGAACTATAGCAATAATTCTGGATGTTGCATATATAAGACTTTATTGCAACATTTTTTAATTTTATTGCCTTTTTGTTATATATAGCAACAAATTATTCTTATCGTTGTCTTTTAATATTAGTAAAAGCAACACTTTAAAAGTTGTTATGTTATATTAATTTTTAGCAGCACATTTTTAAACTATTGCAAACATGTCGTTGCTTAAAACTCTTTTTCTCCGTAGTGTATGTTTAATTTTGGAAAGGAATTACATGTAGGTTTTACAAAAAAATCATTTGAATATCTCTTATTTTCTTACTTTTTTAATTGATCAATTACATGCTCGTCTTGTCTTTTTGTTTTTGTTTTGGAAATTGTGTTTCTCAAGGTGTTTATGTATCGTCATCTTCAAAAGTTTCAACTTCTCCAACTCTATATAAACTCGTAGATTACATCTTTTTTCAAAGTATTTGTATTAATATCTTCTTTTGAATTTAAATAAATTACTAATGTCTGCAACTATTTTCTAATACGTTATACTTTTAACGTTAAATATATTCAAAATAAGATATCAACTGATTATCAACAAATGTTATTAATTTATTTATCGTGCATTTTCTCCATAAATTACCTTTTAAAGTTCATTATAATCAAGATTAAGTGATGGTTCTTTTTTTTTGATTAAAAAATTAGTATGGTCAATACAATTCATATCAACCGGATGAAATGTTATCGTTTTATTAAGTGCTCTGAATAAATAATAAAGAAATTATAAAACAAATAACAAAATTATAATTATTTTTAAAAAATTCAATAAATAAAAATACCTTTTTTCACATTGATATTATAAGTAACGTAAACAAGGTTATTGAATCTTTAAGGTTTGATGTGATTTTGTTTTTTGATATGAATATATATGTTCAAAAGCGCTCCAACTATGTTCACACATAATGTAAAAGTTGTTTGACTGAGTAAGTAATAATAAGTTTTCTCTACATTGGAGCACTTTTACCAAGCAATCTCTACCATTCCTATGCATTTTAAATCAATGATTATAAATATAAAAATTATATTATTAACAAGTAAAGAATAGACTAAAAGTAGGAAAGTTTATGATTATCTATTTGGTGACAATCTAGCAAAACCCCTAAAACTTTCACAACACATTTTAATTTTAATTTTTTCTCTTTGATTGGTCTTCATTAGAAAAAATATATTTGTATTCAATCACATTAAAAACACCACTTATGATATCAATGTGTGTACATATATCTATACAATATAAGCAATATGGATTGATGAAGTAAGCTCCTAAGTTGAAATCTTTGAATAAGATATTTTGTCGCTAACATATATGCAATAAGGGTTGAGGGAGTAAGCTCCTAGGTGAATCCCTTAAGATTCTTACTTTGATGTGGATGAAAACTCCTCGTGATCTTTCAGTTACACCGGACTGGGTGAACGACCACAGGTTATCCACGTGGAGTCCTTCACAACCAGAGATTTGACATGATATTAAACGGTAAAAATGAAATACATGGTCTATTATAATTATTAATTAACTTATATTCTTATCCACACATTTTCTCTTTCAAAGAACGATGCAGGACGGGGCGATCATGGCTTGATTGGTTTGTTGACGATATCCCACTGGCGAGCTGTAGAATTGAGCTGCGCTGAAACCAAGTTGAGATCTTTGTATGTCCCATGAAGGCTTATGCCTATACATCGCCCTGGGGTGCCTACTACTACACTTCTTCTTCCTCTTCCCCCTGTAACAAGGTCGTTTTTGCAATGGCCAAGAGAAGGAAGATTCACCCTTCTTCTCCTGAGGTTCCTCTTCTTATTCTTCCATCATTTCATTCATTTTATACTCTATATTGATTGATTTCTCCCACCTTGGTACTTGAAAGCTTCTCAACCCTCCTGCAAAAATGTTGGCAGACATTTCTTTTCACCTTGCCCGACCATGCTTGGTTTTAGGCGTCTAACAAAGTTATGTGTTAGGCTTTTCTCCACTTTGAGACTGTTTTAACAACCATTTCACAGATAGGGTTCTGAGCCTGGGCCTCCAAGAATTACCTCAAATGTCAAGCGGAATTTGCAGTTTTTACGGATATGGAAGGTGAGAATATATAACATGATATAGCCCAACATTCTCCTTGGGAATCATGTCAGTGATCTCACCGTCTCTTCTTTTTCACGAGTAGGAGCTCCAGGAAAGAAGATCTAGCACACCTAGGCCCGCGACTAGTTACCGCAAAAAGAAGGTGCAGAAGGAAGACCTCCCAGAAGATGAAGAGTTCTACCGTGATCCCACATTGTCTCTTTACTAGTAATACTTTCTTGGTCCCCTTCTTGTTTGAATTGGTTATTTCACTATTCAATTGTTCTATATTCCTGGAAATGCTGCTTCTTTTTTTGGGTCTCTAACAGGATTTTACAGTACTAACCAGGTTATGTATGGTGTGGTCCCTGTATTGCTTGTTGATGGCTATAATGTGTGTGGCTATTGGTTGAAGCTAAAGAAGCATTTTATGAATGGAAGACTTGATATTGCTCGTCAGAAGTTAATTGATGAACTTGTAACGTTTAGTCTGGCTAGAGGTCTGTAATTTCTTCTCCTTTTTCTGTGTGAATGCAAATTCAATAGTAAAATGAATTATGGTGTGAAGTGTTGCTTAGTTTATATTTAACACACAAGGGTGAAGTGGTTGTTGGACGATTGTGCAGGTTGAAGTAAAAGACTGTTAGAAGTAGATTAAACCATGTATGCTACCTGTATTTTCCTAAAGTAGTTGGATTGTATGTTGTTTATGTAATTAAGAGGAAAGTGTTTTCAACCAGAATGCTGAGACATAAATTTCTGCGTTTTAGATAGGCATCTATAATAATTTAGTATTGTTATCTTCTATACCACTCTTCAGTGATGCTTGTGCGACATGTTTGTCAGACTCTACCAAGGATTTCCTCTAGAGATTATATATTGAATATCTTCTTGTTTTTGTGCAAAATGAGTGCTTGGATGCATGCGATTAAACCTTAGCTTACCTCAAATTTCAGTACTTGGAGTTCATATATTTGGGGAGAATGGATTTGAAATTCTGTCACACGTTTTACAGGTACAGTTACCTTGAAAAATAAGACTTGTTTCACTTAATGCCAATTTTGTTAACTGAACGAGTTGGATAACCATCTCAAATTACATTTGAACACTCAGCAGTAATACACAGAGAACAGCTAATGAACCTGAACTCAAGGTCTTGTTCCTGCAAACTTCGTTTTTAACTTTGTTACCTTCAATTTATTTACTTCTCACAGATGTGGAGTTTAAAAGGCTAAACTAAAAGTGTCCATTATAGATATGCTCTTTCTATTCTATTTTAGAAGTACATACTATGTGTTCGCATTTTCTTTTATGGATTTTTATCAAAATCTTGAATTGCTCAAAGTTAAGCAGGGTTTTATAGAGTATAGGCTTGCATTAATACTGGCTTATTAATCTTTTAGTGTTTTTTGAGAAAAAGAGATGCTTGAACATTTTATTTTTCTTCTGTCTTCTTTTTTTCATATGCTTAGCATAATATTCTTTTTTTCATATGCTTAGCATAATATTGGGAAGCACTGAGATGGCTCACATAGAAAAGCAAATGATATTCTATATTGCATTTGACATATTCTGTTGATTAGTGTTATTACTCTGAAGTGGAGTAATGAAAGGGGCCTATATGCTATAATATCCTGTTAATATCAGCAATATAAAAAGGAAAATGATACTCATTAGTTGAAAGATCTATATTAGGAAATGTTTGGCAAGTAAAATTTATGAATGTGGAGGAGAGTAGAGGGGGGTCTTTGAATTTGAGCTCAGGACGTGTGAATTTCTGCTCTTTTTTTATTATATTGGGTGATATGTGCTTTGTTGAGTGGAAATGAGCTTAGGATTCTGAGTCAAGATCTATTCCAAGAAACTTCAATGCCTACCGTTTGATGTTTTTGGAGCGATTTCTTGTTGTGTACAGGAAAATAGATATACTTCTTGACGATGTGCACTTTCATACTCATCCTTGCATATTGTTTTTTGCTTTCTTGACAGATGTAAAAGTGGTGGTTGTCTTTGATGCCATGATGTCTGGACTCCCTACGAACAAGGAAAATTTTGCTGGGTACTGTTTATGACAGTGATCTAAAATTACCTGTTCTTAATTATTCCTGTATTGTTTGTGATGACTAATAAAATTGTGCCATTCAGGGGTAGAGCAGAATGTAGTGTATTACAAGAATACTCACAATTATTGCTTCTAAATGTACATAAATATTTTGTAGAATTTGCATGATTGTATCTTAGTTGATGGTATGCACAGTTACAAGATATATAGCACTTAATGTTGTCAAATGATTACTAAAATCTTTTACTTAATAAATTCACAGTTATGTCTAGGTAGAACATAAACTTAACAGTTGTAGGTTCAGCAGTGGAAATATCTTTGAAGTCCCCTTTCTCTTTACCAATCTGTGTTCAAGTTTTTAGAATTTTAATCACAGTACTAATTTTCAGTTTTCTGTTTGCACCATCAGATGTTGTATGGCTAGATATATGTAGGCCAAGGAACTTAGACTCACTAAATTGACAGGTTTGAGGGATGAGGAAATGTTCAAATAATTGGTAAAATAGGGCTGTCGTGCACTATAGCTTTTATCACAGGGATGGATGAAAACTTAATTAATTGTGATAAAGAAGCATTAACAATTTGGAGAATGTGATAAGTCTTTTTCATGCTGTTTTGGATTTATGTTTAATTAGGATGACCACTGAACTTCAGTAACACATGTATTATATGGATCGATACCTTCTACTCAAATCTTTGCTAATTGTGAAAAAGAAGCATTAGCAGCTGGAAAACGTGATGGTCTTTTTCCACACCGTTTTGGATTTCTGTTCAATGAGGATGACCATTGAACTTCAATAACATAAATATATCCAACGTTGAAATTTGATCAGCTCTTTCAATCTTTTAACCTCCTCAAGTTATCCCGTAATCTCTTCCCTATCTAGATGTGATTGAATCCAAAGTAGAACCTGAAGGTTAACCTTTTTTCAGGTTCAACCCTGTTCATACTGTCCTATAATTATAAAAGCTGTCTGCTGTGTTATTCTCTTTTGTATCTGTTGTTCAAATTTTTTTGTTAGTTTCTTTTTCATGTTGACTGAAGGCATTTACATGCATGATGTTCATACCCATGCAGTGTTGATGTGATTTATGCTGGTGAATCATGTGCGGATGCATGGATAGAAAGAGAGGTATGTTTAAATAGTCAAGTTTGTAAGGATGAAAAAGTTTGAGTTTTGATTAATTTTACAACATAAATGTATACATGTGTCCAATTTTCATATGCATGTTTCAGGAAGTTAGGTATTTCACGGGTTTTTGGAGGCTTAGACAAAAGCACCAAAAACTGCTTTGTCTAGCAACCAAGTTGAGGACTTTTGCCAAACACTTTGGTCTGCATGTCTGTTTTGGGACTTTAGAATACATCTCAACTTAAACACAGAATATAAGGAAATATGGTTTACAAAAAGAAGTGTTACAACTAGTATGTGTGTGGGTTTGTCTATACTTGTTTATATTATATGAGGTTTTAAATTGTGAAGCTTATTTTTAAATACTAAAATACTCTCTGCTGTACATGTTTAAATTGAATACTAGATTGATTAGTCCAATAATTATACGAAGGTCTCTATGTGCACTTTCCAAGTGAGCCATCAATATTCCAATTGAGTTGGCCAACAAAATACAAGGGCCATTCTTTGTCACCAAACCAAACTTCCAAAAGATGGGTCTAACTTTAGGAAAGACTAAAGATGGCAACGGGCTAGGCTGGGATTGACCGGGCGCGAGACAACAGCCCAAGATCCAGCCTGAATTTGACTCGATTTGTCCTAACTAAAATTTTTTATTTTTAATTGTAAGTGCAAAATGATGTCGTTTTGCCTAGAAGGGTCAGGCCTCGGACCGAATCGGGCTTGAACAGCCCAAACCTTGCCTCAGATCGAATCAGGCTCAAAAAATCGACCCCGAGGCCCAGTCAGCCCGGGCCCAATTGCCATCCCTAGGGAAGACGAAAAATTTGGTCGGACTTATTGACTCTTTGATTATGTATAAACATACCTTAAAACTAAATATTTATGCAAACAAATCCTGAAATAAGAAAAATCATCTAATCAGGAATATACACAAATATTCACCCCCTAAAAGATAGGAAAGAAAATATGTACACACCCTAATTTTATGCACAATCCCAATACCTCACCTCACCCAACTTGGAAAGTAGACTATCAAACTGTCGTTTGCTTAGTGCCTTCGCAAGTTTGAGACATAAATGGGTTTAATATTACCCTTTGTAATCTCGTCTTACACAAAATGACAATCAACTTCAATATGCTTTGTGCGTTCATGATAAACTGGGTTATTGGAAATCTGAAGGGTTGACTGACTGTTACAACATATCTACATTGGACAAGAATGACCAACTCCAAAAGAAGATAGCAACCCTTTCAACAATTTTAATTCACAAGTAGTAGTGGCCACAAAGCGATACTCGGCTTCGATAGATGAACGAGATATAGTAGACTGCTTTTTAGTCTTCCATGAGATGGGAGAATTTCCCATCAACAAAAAATAAGTTGTTAAGGATTGTCTAGTGAGAAGACAACTAGCCCAGTTAACATCACAATATCCATACAAACGTAAATCATAATTGGCATGTAACAAAATTCTTTGACCTGGATTTCCTTTCAAATATTGAACAACATGCTAAGTTGCGTCCCAATACTAAAGTTTTGGATTCTGCATGAATTTCAACAAGATATGAACACAATAAGATAAGTCAGGATAAGTAATGGTCAAATAAATAAGACATTCCTCAAGTTGTCGAGTCTTTCAAATTTACTCCATCAACAAGTGCCAATTAATGATTTTGTTCAATGGGAATAGTAGTCAGTTTTGCACCAACTAACCCATAATTAGATATAAGGTCTAAAACATATTTTCATTGAGAAAGAAAAATAACATTGGTATTCTGCATTGCCTCGATACCCAGAAAATTTTTCAATTTTTCAAGATCTTTTGTTTGAAAACAATGATCGAGATAATCCTTGAATTCTGGTATAACACATGTTGTTTTCAAAAATAACAATATCTTCAACATAAATCAAGACATTCAGTTCGTGTCATGGACTCAAAATGTGAAAAGGGAATAATTTGAATACGTTGTTGGAAGCCCTAAACTTTAAAAGTTTCAAATAGTTTAGAAAAGCAACACTTGGGAGCCTATCTCAAGCCATATAAAGATTTGTTGACACAACACACCTTACTAGGTGATTGAGCCTCAAAGCTAGGTGGGAGTTTCATATATACTTCTTCCTCCAAGTCTCCATGTAAGAAAATTGAACATCCATCTGATGAAGTTCAAGATTCTTTGCAACAACCCTAGCTAGGAAGGTCTGAACTGTCACCATCTTTGTTGTGGGAGCAAAAGTCTTGTTATAGTTGATTCCTTTAACCTGCCTACTCTAATGAATCACCAACCTTGCTTTATGTCATTCAATGGTACCATCCAAATTATATTTAATTTTGTATATCCATTTATATCCAATTGATTTCTTTCTTGGAGGCAGATCTTCTATCGTCCCAAGTACCATTTAAAGAGGATTGAAAAGCTGTATATTATTCATCCATACATGAGTATTTAAACTCAATTACAAATACAACAAATCAACGATTTGATTACCCAAGCTAATCAAGGGAGAGATTCTGGGAGCTAAATCTGAAGGTAATTACAATTGACAACTATTTACAATAATCAACGTTTGACCAAGAGTATGTCAAGAAATCACATACATGTGGGTGCACTGTTACGCCCCCGCAAGTTGTGCATATTTTCACCCAGATCAAGTTTCAAGAGATTACGTTGAAACGCAGCTCTTGGTAATGGCTTTGTGAGAATATCCGCAACTTGATCAGCAGTATTGAGATGTTCGACGCATAGAGTTCCATTTTGCACCTGTTCTCTAACAAAGTGAAAGTCTATGGCCACATGCTTCATTCGGCTATGCAAAACTGGATTGGCACAGATATATGTCGTGCTGACATTATCACAGAAAACGGACGGTGCTTGAGGTATTGATATTCGAAGTTCAGAGAGCAAGTTTTGCACCCAATTGGTTTCTGACACCGCTGCAGCCACCGCTCGATATTCAGCCTCAGTGGATGAGCGAGACACAGAGCGTTGCTTCTTCGAGGACCAAGAGATCGGAGTCTTGCCAAAGTAAACAATGAATCCCGTTGTGGAGGTCCGATCGAGAGGATCACCTGCCCAATCAGAGTCTGAGTATGCTAGAAGTTGCTGATCGTGGTCTTTGTTGATGGTGAGACCCATGTTAACCGTTTGTTTAAGATACCGAAGAACCCGTTTAGCTGCTTTCCAATGTAAATCACTCGGAGCATGCATAAATTGTGACAATTTGTTGACGGCATACGCAATGTCCGGTCTAGTAAAAGCCAAGTAGTGCAATTTTCCAATCACTTTCCGATATAGAGTGACATCAATAGAGGTATCGGCAGGCATTTGAGAGAAATCAATCGTCGAAGTCATCGGCGTCGGAACCCCTTTACAATCTGCCATGTTCAGGTCATCAAGCATATCTAAGATGTATCGGCTTTGTGAGAGAAACAAGCCATTCGAAGTATAATTAACTTCAACACCAAGAAAGCAATGTAACCGTCCAAGATCCTTGAATGAGAACCTGTTGGAAAGAGCGTCAATAATGCTTCGAACACCCGTGGATCGATTGCCCGTTACCAAAATGTCATCCTCATAAACAAGAACATAGGCTAGAAAATAATTCTTGTGTAACAGAAACAATAAGGAGTCGGATTTGGCAGCAATAAATCCAATCTGCAACAAATACGATTGTAATTCATTGTACCATGCTCGGGGGGCTTGTTTCAGGCCATAAATCGCTTTGTGCAACCGGCAAACATGATTCGGATATTTTTCATTCACAAATCCGGGCGGCTGTTGCATATATACTTCCTCATCGAGGTGACCCTGTAAAAAGGCATTATTCACATCTAATTGATGAATCGGCCACGAATTTTGAGTGGCAATTGTTAAAACAAGTCTAACTGTGACTGGTTTCACCACCGGACTAAAGGTAGCATGATAGTCAATGCCCGGTCTTTGAGTGTACCCTTTGGCAACCATTCGAGCTTTATACCTGTCAATTGAGCCATCAGTCCGATACTTAATACGAAACAACCATTTACAGCCTACAATGTTTTTGGAAGAGTCATATGGGACTAGGTTCCATGTGTGATTTCGAACAAGGGCATCATACTCGGCTTGCATCGCATCTCGCCAATGCTCTATAGTTTGAGCTTGCTTAGGTGTTCGGGGTATGTATGTGGGGGAGTGGGTTGTGGAGGCATGAAATTGCCGAGGTTTAAGGCTGTTGGTTTTGGACCTTGTGAGCATCGGATGAGTGGATAATTGATTGGTGGTATTCGGTTGTTCTTGTGAATCACTGGCTGGCAATTGAGTTGTGGTGGTGACAGGTTGCTCGGCTGGTGTACTATGTTGTAATGTGGCAGGGACAATGGCATGTATGTTGTTGGGAATGGACGAGGCAGATTTGGATCGTCTGTGGTAAACTCGAGTGGGTGCTGGGCGTGAGATATCGGTGTGTGGATTAGGTGGTTCAGTGTCACGGTCATCGGTTATCAATGAAGGAGAGGAGTGGCATGTCATACCTGATTCCGAGGACACCGGCAGTGGGGCAGTAGTAGAGGTCGTCTCCGAATACAAGTAGTCGGGCAAATCAAAACATGTCGGTGTGTTCAAAACCGGATTCAAATGGTTTTCATCCTGCAAAATTTCCCATGAAAGTGTCGAAGAAGAGTCCTTTAAGTGGGAAAATATTGTACTGAATGGAAACTCTTCTTCATGAAATATAACATCACGTGATACATAGATTTTGGAGGTGACAGGGTCATAGCATTGGTGGGAATGATACTTGGTCGAGAAACCAAGGTAGACACAAGGTGAGGATTTCGGTTGTAGTTTGTGTTTGGAGTATGGTTTTAACCAGGGGTAGCAAAGGCATCCAAATGTTTTGATCGACTCGATGTTCGGCTTGGTTTGGAATAGGATGTCATAGGGGCTGTTGTTGTCTAAGTTTGGTGTTGGCAATCGGTTTATTAGGTAGGCTGTGTGTTGGCAAGCAAAGCTCCAAAAGGATGTAGGCATAGATGCTTGGTGCATAAGAGTCTTAGCGGTTTCAATTATGTGCCGATGTCGGCGTTCAACTAGTGCGACTCTTTGAGGAGTATAGGGTGGGCTGACTAGGTGTTCTATTCCATTGAAATTTAAGTAACTGTCAAGGCCTTGAAATTCACCTCCGCCATCAGTGTATAGTGAAATTATTTTTGTTTGAAAACGCCTTTCAAGCACGGGATGTAGCTGTTGAAAAATAGTGAAAACTTCATTTTTATTTTGCAGTGTAAATAACCACATGTATTTTGAAAATTGATCTACGAATAAAACGTAGTATCGTTTTTTGTCAATGGGCAAGACCGGAGATGGTCCCCATAAGTCACTGTAAATAATTTGTAACGGAGTTGAACTTTGCAAAGTATTTTTTGAAAAGGGTATCCTGTGCATTTTATTTGAGTTGCAAGAGTTACAAACGAAAGTAAAACTTTTAAAAGGAATTGAAAATTGCTGCAACGTTTTATTCAAAATTCGGTCATTTGGGTGACCCAAACGCCGATGCCACAGGATACTAGATGCCGCCACATTGCATTCGGGTTTTTCAGGAAGATCATTTGGTGGCCATTGATAAAGGTGTTCTCTACTTTGCCCTTGAACCAGCGGCGCCCCCGTTGTCAAGTCCTTCACAACATAAGAGAAAGGAAAAAACTCAATAGATGTTTTGTTATCACGGCAAAATTGAGCAACGGAAACAAGGTTATAGGCAATAGACGGAGAGCATAAGGCATTATTCAAGCTAAAGTGATTGTTGGAAAGGGTGAGGTTCTTGTTACCGGTGTGGGTGATCGGAATAGATTGACCATTACCTATAGTGATTTCTTTCGGGCCATTGTAGTCGTGAATGGTCGTTAGGTGTTGAGCATCGGACACCATGTGATGAGTTGCACCACTGTCAATGATCCACGGATCATGTTGATATGCCATGTAACTGCAAAGTTTGCTCGAGCACGCTGATGGTCATGGGACGCGGAGCGGCAAACCCGAGCTGTATGACCAATCTTGTGGCACAATTGACACTTTACCTCAGCATCAGATTCGGATTGTTGAGGCTGGTAGTTCCTCCTCGGACGGTTGTTTTGCTGCTTCCAATTCTGATTGGTGGACATGGCATTTGGTTGAGTTTGCCGACGATAATTGGAGGAGCTGGTACCCTGACGGTTCGATTGATGAGGCTGCTTTTGAGCAACAGCAGCGGTGATGGGGGTGGACAACGGTTTGCGATCTGCTTCATGTTTGAGAAATAGTTCGTGATCAATTAATTTTTCATATAGTTCCTCATATGTGATTTGTGAATCACGGGACCGGATGGCGACTGATATTTCCCGGAATTCTGATCCGAGACCGCTGAGAATTTTGACGATTAACTCGTCATTGGAGACAGGAGCACCAGCAGTGGCTAGTTCATCAGCTATAGATCGAATCTCTCGAAGGTAGGTGGCCACGGTTTGGGTGTCTTTGGATTGACGGGCAAGCTGGTCACGTAGGCTAAAGATACGGGTTTGGGACTTGTTGGCAAATGCCGTGTGAAGGGTGGTCCATGCTGCGTGGGCAGAGGAAGCATTGGTTACGGTGGAGGCCAAGGTCGGGTCAACGGAGCACATCATAGCATTTTGGATCAATTGATCCTGTCGGAACCAAGTGGTAAAGGCTGGGTTGGGGACGGTGGTATTGTTGTGGGTGATTGTTTTGGCCGGGGCTGGGGTGGTGCCGTCTAGGTGACCATAGAGGTCATGGCCATTCATAAGCATGGAGATCTGAGCCTTCCATGTTGCAAAGTTTTGGGATCCGGTTAGTTTGATGGGCAATTGGGTGGCCGGATTGAACTGTACTATGACAGTGGATGAGGAGCTGTCGGCGTTGACAACGGAGGTGGGAGCCATTGGTTAAAGCTGGAGATAGGGAAAGGATCGGAGGAAAAAAAAATCTCGCTGGAGAGCTTAGGCTCTGATACCATAAAGAGGATTGAAAAGCTGTATATTATTCATCCATACATGAGTATTTAAACTCAATTACAAATACAACAAATCAACGATTTGATTACCCAAGCTAATCAAGGGAGAGATTCTGGGAGCTAAATCTGAAGGTAATTACAATTGACAACTATTTACAATAATCAACGTTTGACCAAGAGTATGTCAAGAAATCACATACATGTGGGTGCACTGTTACCATTGTCTTCTAGAGCTCAAATCTCTGCTTTTATTGCATCTCTCAACTTCTCATCTTTATTAGCCTCAGAAAATGAACTTGGCTCATATCCTCCATCAATAGCTGCCAAAGACCCACGATGTTCTATAGAAAATTTGTTACAATTAATAAAGTGTGGAATAGGATAGTGTGTGTTTAAGGATTTTGATTGGAGGGGCAAGCTAGTTGAAAGGCCTATACAGGCAGTGTGGGTGACATAATATTTCGAGGGCGAAGAAAGTTTCTTGACCTAATGTCTACGACCAAGGAGCTCATTTGCCTCATCCATGCCCTGCTGTGGAACACAATTATAATTTGCTCCCACCGTATTCTCGACTTCTTGTTGTACCTCATTCGCTTCTCCAAGATTTTATTCTCCTGTTGTCATTTCCCAATTGTATATTTTGAGAATTCAAGTTACCCCTTCTAGCACTAACTCGATTGTCTACATTGTTCCCTTCATCATCAACTGAATCAAGAAACCTCTTCGGTGGTCCTATTTTTCTTTCACTTATCACACTAGTATTAGCAAAAAGAAAGACGTTCTCCAGAAATTTCATGTCTCGTGAAACAAAGTACTCTGCACTTTCAATATCATACACTTCCCACCCTTTTTCCCACAAGGGTATCTCACAAAGACACACTTTTGACTTCGGCTAGCAAACTTATCTCTTCCTCTATTATCATTATGAGCATAACACATGCATCCAAGTGTTTGAATATGCTGATTTAGGGGCTTAATGCCAAACATCTTATAAGGAGTTTTCCCAAGTAGTGCAAAAGGTATTCGATTAATTAGGTATCCTGCAATAACTATACATTCTTTCCAAAATTTGACAGGCAAATTTAAAATATGATGATGTTTCCTCTCTAACCTTCCATTTTGCTAAGGAGTCCGACGAATTGAGGTTTGATGTAAAACACCATTTTCTTGAAGATAATCTTTCAGACCTCGAAAGTCTACCCTTATCCCTTCTTACAATTTTGATCTGTTTATTAAATCATCTCTAGAGTATAGCAAAATATTTTTTATCATTTCGAGGAACTTCATCTTTTGCTTTCAACAAGTATACTCATATAGCACGCAAATAATCATCCACTGTTGTGAAAACAAGTGTACTAATATAGCATGCAAATAATCATCTGCTATTGTCAGAAAATAAATAGCACCACAAGAATTAGGCATTCTATACTTGTCCGACACAAAGGTTATATATTATATGAGGTTTTAAATTGTGAAGCTGGTTTTTAAATACTAAAATACTCTTTACTCTACATGTTTAAATTGAATAATTTCAAAAATTAAGCAGAAAGTGTATTTCCTCTTGTGTATTTGTTATAACACTACTAGCTATATATATGTACGAAGACATAGTATCCAAATCTGGTAGATACCCATAAATCATGGAGTATCTTATCATAATCTTAGCCGATCCTATCAGAATCTTGACCAATAATATCCTAATTTAAGTATACAATTTGTTACAATATATTTTCCTAAAATAGTCTCCTAACTATATAGTTTTTCCACACTCCCCCTCAAGCTGGTGAATAGGTATTCTCCATTCCCATCTTGGATACAATAGTCTGAAAAATTGAACTGCTTAACCCTTTGGTAAGAATACTAGCAAGTTGACCATGTGTAGACACATAAGGTACAAATCCGTCCACTCTCCAGCTTCTCCTTGATAAAGTGCCTGTCGATTTCGACGTGCTTGGTTCGGTCATGTAGCACTGGATTGTGAGCTATACTTATCGCAGACTTGTTATCACAATAGAGTCTTATAGGACCGTCCCATTTAATCTTCAAGTCTTCAAGGGTGATCTTCAACCGAAGTAGTTCACATATACCATTGTTTGAAGTTCGGCTTCTGCACTTGACCAAGCTACCACTCCTTGTTTTTTACTTCTCCATGTCACAAAGTTTCCACCAAGGAAGGTTCAATATCTTGAAGTCGATCTTCTATTGACAACCCACCGATTTCTTTCCTACTGGTAACTTAACCAACTCCTAAGTTTTGTTCTTCTCTAATGCCTCCATCTCTACATTCACAGCTTGTTTTCATTTTCCATTAGACAAAGCCTCGGATAGGGTGGTAGGAATGGTGATGGTATTCAGGCTTACAAGGAAAGACCTATGAGATGTTGAAAAATTCTTAAATGACAAAAAATGTGCAAGAGGGTATAATGGTCGTTTTGTACACTGATTCCTTTCCTGATGGCAATTGGAAGGTCTTGGTCATTGTTATTCTCATGAAATTCATCTTGTAATGGAGAGTTAGATATTGTTTTCTCATTCAAAGGATCGGAGATGGACTTCTGGACTTGCATAGGTTACAGGACGGTCGTATTCCTTCTTATTTATACGTTAGCTTTGCCAAATCTTAAACCAAGTTTTTCTTATGGTTCATTGGATGTTTTGGATGAACAAAGAGGTGTAGAAGAATTAGATGAACAAGGAGGTGCGGAAGCAGATGTAGGAGGATCAGATAGAGTTTTAGACAATGACAGACCAAGCAAAAAATCTTCCTTATCTTCTCTAGTTAAATCCTTCTCCTGAAGATAAGGTTGGTGAAATAAGGTTGTTGTTCGTTGCATGTGACATCTACCGAAACATAGGATTTCTTTGATGGAGGACTGTAACACTTGTACCCTTTCTGAGTTGACGAATAACCCACAAAGACACACTTTAGGGCCCTTGGATCTAATTTCCCCCTGTTTTGACTGTGGACGTGGACAAAGGATGTGCACCCAAAGACTTTAGGGACAAGGCTATTTGTAGTGTTTAGGTTTGGGTAAAAAGTTGAAAGAATGTCCATAGACTCTTAAAACCTAAGGTTCAAGAGGGCGAACGATTTATGAGATGAGTGGCAGGAAGAATTACTTCTCCCCAAAAAAACTTTAGACGACACATGGTTTTGAAATAACAAGGCTCGGGTTTTCTCAAGCAGGTGCCCATTTTTCCGTTCTACTAGCCTGTTTTGTTGTGGAGTTCTTACACAAGAAGACTCATGGATTATTCCCTCTTTTTGGAAGAATAGGGCAAGAGTTTGATTGAAGTAGTCCTTGACATTATCAGACCTAAATCTTTTGATATTGACCCCAAATTGATTCTTGATCATAAAATAGAAGTTTGGGAGTACGGTACTAACATTAGACTTATGTTTGAGCAAAAAAATCCATGTAACATGTGTACAATTATCAATAAAAGAAACAAACCATTTTGCCCCAGAAACATTAAAGACATTAGATGGACCCCAAATATCACAAGGATACGAAAATAATTGGAAAAATTGGATTCAATTGTCAACTGCTCCTATCAAAAATAGAATTGACTACGGATTCGAGCCATAGCACATGGTTTCATAAAAGTGTATGATTTTCCCGATCTAAATAAAGCAGGTTTTACATGAAGAAGATTTGGCTCAATATGTTCTATTCGATACGGGTAGGAGAAGACCCTGACTCGATATTCTTAAAAAAAGAAAATAGAGAAATCAGAACCAAGTCAAGATGATATGGATCAACCCCTTCTTCTTGCACCAAAGATCTTACCATTTTTGAAGGAACTGGATTTATATCTTCTTTTCATTTCCATTCAAGAGTTCTTATGTGTTTCCACGACCCTTTGAGACCCCAAAAAATGGACAAATTCCTTTTCTTAGTTGTCGAGCGTCTGCAAACTTTTGCTTCCCGCCTTTGTTTTGTTTGGGCGGCCATTCTCGTTTGAACAAGAGTGTGGTTTCCCTTGGTCTTCTCTTAGACAAAAAACTTAAATGCCACCGGGCTTCTTATTTCAAACTTGAAAATAGAAAGAAAGGACTAGCAGTCTATACTTCTCTTTTTTTAGGCTCTTAGGTCTTATTCCTTGCTAGCAGCTAAGGGTATACCGATATTGACAAGATCATTTTATCGGGAATTGGGGATATTCTAAGCTAGATAGCTGCCCCTTTCTCTCTTTTTACAGCCTCGTGGACAGACGAAGGAAGGGAAGTTACAGAACAGAGCAGTGGGCTCGCGAAGTAGACAATAAGCAACGGCTTCTCTAGCCTTATTGAGTTTTACTATCATTTATTTATATGAATTACTCTAAGTTTAACGTATATGAATTACATTAAGTTTAACGGACGATTGAGAAAGAATAAAATGAGTGGATGAATAGGAAGACCAAGATACGCAATGGATTAGTAATATAGCTTCTTTAATTTATTCAAAAGAAAATTTCTGCATAATATTGAATTTTCATTATTATAGTGGATCCTAAAAAAAAAGAGTTTGTATCGAATAAAATATATACTTCAACTTTCTTGTGTGAAAACTTCGACTTGTAAACACAAAAGTACTTTACGTTTTTTTTTTAAAGATTACGTTCAGAATTCTTGGAATAATTTTTTACGGAAGAACAATAGATTCTTTCTTTGATTTTACCAAGAGCGTCTTCTATTTCATGAAAGGTATATAGAGAGCGGGTTTAGTATTTGGATATTCTTTGTATCACGATCTGGTCACAATTCTATCCAATTCCAAGTTTTGTACCAAGCTTCCCTTCTTAATAAGTAAGAAAGAACTTGACTTGTTCAAGTCAGTCTAGTCAACTCTCCTCACTCTATCGAGTCAGTAATCCATTCCCTTCGAATCTAAGGCTCAATGATGGATTTAGGCGCTTTCCAGAGGCGAAGACTGATATCACCTGGCTGTGAATGAGATAGAAAGGAGTAGAACTTCTTTTATTACTACTTGGAAAAGCTACACGTTTGTGTTTAGCAAGTTCGCACACCTCACATTGAAAAATTTCAACATCTAAACCTTTAAGCAAAGAGGGAAACATAATCTGAACAATCCTAAATGATGGATGCCAAAGTCGACAATGATGAAGCAAAATTTTCTCTTTATTGAAAGAAATAAGTTATGAAATGAAGGAATGTGGTAAGTTACTCTTGGTCATGTTTAGTTGGCTTGGTGCTTCTAGACAGTAAAGGCCATCCCTTTCCCTAGCATGTCCAATCATCCTCTTCGAATCCTTGTCTTGAAATACACAATAGTTATTGTAAAAAATTACGTTGCAAGATAAATCTTGGGTGAGTTTTTGTATAGAAAAAAAGGTTTGTGGACAATTTAGGAACATGAAGGACATTTCGTAGAATTACTGATGGGCTTATTTTGACATCACCTATACCGACTACAGTGGTTAAGGATTCATCAGCTGTGGCTATTTTCTTACTGCTTGGACATGGGGAGTAGGTTAAAAAGATATTGGATGCGTGGGTCATATGGTCAGTTGCTCCTGAGTCCATGACCCAAGAGTTAGTGAAGGTTGTACCCGAGGCATTTAATCCAAGAGAGAGAGGAAACTCACCTGAATATGCCAAAAAACAAGTACCTGATGGCTTTTTAGTTTTCCCAACGCTGCTAATAAGTGCCCTCTCAATTTCTTCTTTGTTGAGGCTACTCGGCTCTTGTGATATTGATTCGTCTTGTGATACAGTAGCAATGTGCACTTGTCCATTGTTTCGTGGTTGATCTCCCTTCTGACCCCACTCACAACTTGAAGGCTTTCCATTAAGTTTCCAGCATTTCTCACGTGTATGTCGATGTTTCTTGCAATAAGTACACCATAATTCATCACGGTTTTAAGGCTTCGACTAATTATTCTTCCTTCCTTCAAAAACTGCTCCTCTCTCCGTATTTGTGGTTGATTTGCTATTACCAGCCACCAAAGCTAAACAGTCAATGATTTGCGGTTCCAGCATTAGCCCTCTCCTACTTTCTTCACTTCGGATTAAAGCCACTACCTCATTAAAACATGGAACCTCCGGTGTTAGAGATGCATTCATTGGAAAAAGTTATGCAAGGCGTGGTCAACAGAACACAGATGGCAACAACATCACAAATGGCAGCAATAATTTTATAGCTGTTGTTAATTAAGATATTATTCTGATTGTAATGTTCTGAATTAAGGCCTTAAGTAAAGGCTTCAATTAAGGAGTTATTCCTACTATGTAATCATGTAATCTCTTTATAAGGAGAACACGTTTATGAATAAGACAAGCAGAATTTCATTACAAATCACAAGAGGTCGCAGCTCCCTCTAATGAGCTTTCTTTAATACAATCCTATTTTTCTTCAATTCACCATAGGTCGTTCAAGGAAAGGCCAAAACACCAGCTTTAGGAACTTAGACAGCATTGAAGAAGATTATCCTGTCCAATGACCCGTGACACGATCCTACGACAGAACCCATAACAACCGACTTCCCAAGATTTTGTATCGTTATTTGATCAAATTCTGGATTCATTCCAACCAGAAAATCATAAAAAGGGGCATTAACTTGGCTTCCAACCAACGATTTACACCTTCCTTGACATTTGGGCGCACCTCCAAAATTGCAAGTGGCCCAACAGCTTCAGTGCAGAGCAGCTCCAGCAATACTTCCTCTCCCTATATAAAGAAATTAAGTTCAGCAGAGATGGCAAAGAGACGAGCGAAAGCCCTATGCTACAATTGCGATGAGCCTTACTCCTTTGGACATCAATGTGAAAAATTGTCTTGGTTGGAGTTAGCCGAATCTGAGAATTTCGTCGAGAAACCAGGAAACCCAGACCTAGATGAACCTGAGATATCCTTGCACGCAATCACGGGTAAAAAAAAAGCCCGAACCATGCAATTGAGAGTTGTTATCAATAATCAACCCCTGCTAGTGTTGGCCAACTCTGGGAGCATCGATAATTTTGTTAGTAATATAGCGCCAAACTACCTTGGCCTCTCAATCCAACCAAGAACAGGAGTGAGTGTATCAATGGCCAATGGAGAAAAAGTCACAAGCAAAGGCATTTGTCAGGCGGTAACATTTACAGTTGATTCTAATTATTTTACCGTTGATTTTTTTGTTATTCCCTTGGATGGCTTTGACATTGTTTTAAGTGTCAAATGGTTAAAAACATATTGGGCTCGATCCTTTGGGACTTCAATGCTCTCACTATGTGTTTCAGGTTAGAAGACAAACAAGTGACTCTCCATGGACAACAGATTGCACAAGGGCGTCGAATACATGCATTACAAGGAGCTGAAAATTCTAGAATGATGTTGGGCGAAATTCTAGAGAATTTTGCATTTATTTCAAACCCAACAGGTTTACAATGTAAACAAATTCAGCCTTATCGATATCCACACTTATAGAAGGATGAGATGGAAAACCAATGTAAACAAATGCTTCAACAAGGCATCATCAGACCCAGTCATTCACCATTTTCTTCACCCGTATTATTGGTTCGCAAGCAAAACAGGACATGGCGCTTTTGTGTTAACTACAGAGAACTCAACACTCGAACAATTAAAGATAAATTTCCCATTCCAGTTGTCGAGGAGTTGTTAGATGAACTTCATGGAGAAACATACTTTACAAAATTGGATCTTAAATCTGGTTACCATCAGATTTGAATGGACTCGAACGATGTGGAAAAAATGGCATTTCGAGCACATCACGGGAACTTCGAGTTCTTCGTAATGCCATTTAGCCTTACCAATGCACCCTCCACCTTTCAAGCACTCATGAATGAGGTATTCAAAGAACAATTGCAAAAGTTCGTCCTTGTCTTCTTCGATGATATCCTTATTTATAGTAAAACATGGGATGATCATATGATTCACACTCAAATAGTCCTCAACCTGTTACTTGATCACCATTTATTTCTTAAAAAATCCAAGTGTTCATTTGCAGAATCACAGGTGGCATATCTTGGACATGTCATTTCTGGTAAAGGGATCTCCGTTGATGTCAACAAAATTCAAGCCATCAGAGATTGGCCAATACCACAATCTATTAAGGCTCTTCGTGGGTTCTTGGGGCTAGTCGGATACTACAGAAAATTCATCCATAATTATGGAGAAATCGCAGCTCCTTTAACCAATATGCTGAAACGAAATGCCTTTCAATGGAGTTACCCAGCCTTCAACTCTTTCAATGACTTAAAACGAGCCCTTACTAGTGCACCAGTCCTTCAATTGCCCAATTTTGATGAAGAATTTGTGATAGAATGCGGCGCATCCGAAAGCGGGATATGTGCTATGCTTCAACAACACGGACATCCTATTTCTTTTTTCAATCGCAAATTGGTAGAAAGGTACTCCAAATTATTGGCATATGAGAGGGAATTGATCGGGTTAGCTAAAGCCGTGCAACATTGGCATGCTTATGTTTTGGGGCAGGAGGTTCCTCATTCACGCGGATCATTATAGTTTAAAATATTTTACTGGAATGACTCTCCACTACCCCTCAATAACATTGAGTTAGCAAGCTTCTAGGGTTTGATTTTAAAGTAGAATATAAGGCAGGAAACTTGAACAAAGCTGCCGATGCTCTCTCTTGATGTGATGAAGAAGCATGTGTCCTTTGCGCCATCTCACAACCCAGAGTTTTATTGTTTGATGCAATCCGTGATGAAGTTGTTGAGTCTGAAGATCTTCAGGGCTTACATGCTAAAATTCAAAATGAAGAGGTCGACAATTCCTGGTCCTATGAAGATGGATTAATCCTATATAAGGGTCAAGTCTATCTTTTACTTACATCTCCTTTGATTTCAACAATCCTCTCAGGTATCCACGATAACAATCATGAAGGGTTACACAAAACATTGCAAAGAGTGCGCAATGATTTTTATTGGAAAGGAATGAAGGCTGTAATTCAAGAATATGTTGCTTCTTGTCTGACTTGTCAACGTAATAAAACAGAACATTTGAGTCCAACTGGGTTACTTCAGCCGCTTCCCATTCCATCACAAGTTTGGGCAGATATTTCCATGGATTTCATTGATGGATTGCCCAAATCTTGTGGCAAGTTTGTTTTGTTTGTTGTGGATTTTTGAAATATGCTCATTTTATTCCTATGGCAGACCCATACACGGCACTTACAGTAGCTAGTATTTTTTTTTGAGCAGATTATTCATTTACATGGCCTTCCAAAATCGGTGGTATGTGATAGAGATGTGGTTTTTACAAGCAATTTTTGGAAAGAGCTTTTTTGCTTAAGTGGCACTAAGATCGCCTTTTCCTCAACCTATCCCCCTTAATCTAACGAACAAACTGAGGTTATGAATCGAACCATTGAAATGTACCTATGTTGTCTGGTAAGCAATGCATCAAAAAAGTGGATTCAATGGCTTCCATGGGCAAAATACTGTTACAACACATCCTTCCATACATCTCTTCTTACTTCTCCATTTAAAGTTGTATATGGTCGAAACCCACCTCGCTTGCTCTCTTAGAAGCTGGAACAACTCGAGTAGATATTGTGGATCAAGCCTTGATTGACAGAGATCAAATGCTGAGCGACATTCGTCTTCGTCTCCAACAAGCTCAACAACGGATGAAAGCAATTTACGATCAAGGCCACCGTAATCTAGAATTTGAACCTGGTACAATGGTATGGCTAAAGTTACATCCTCATCGCCAACATTCCCTTGCAGGCAAGCTCAAACATAAATTAGGTCCTCGATTTTATGGTCCTTTCAAGGTAATTCGTAAGATTGGTCAAGTTGCTTATCAATTAGAATTACCCCCGGGTTGTAAGATCCACAATGTGTTCCACATCTCACTGTTAAAAGAGTTTAAAGGTCTACCTCCTGCAACTATTCCATCTCTACCAACGACAGAGAATGGTCATATAATGCCTACTCCCCATAGCATCCTTCATTCTCGTCTCAACCGTGACATTTGGGAGGTTTTAGTTCAATGGAGTGGAATGCCTCAATCTGATGCTACTTGGGAAACAGTTCCTAATTTCCAAGCTTCTTATCCAGATTTTGAGCTTGAGGACAAGCTCTTTCTCCAAGAAGGGAGTAATGCTAGAGACGCATTCATTGGCAGAAGTTATGCAAGACATGGTCAACAGAACACAGATGGCAACATCACAAATGGCAGCAATAAATTAAGATATTATTCTGATTGTAATGTTCTGAATTAAGGCCTTAAGTAAACGCTCCAATTAAGGAGTTATTCCTACTATGTTATCATGTAATCTCTTTATAAGGAGAACATGTTTATGGATAAGACAAGCAGAATTTCATTACAAATCACAAGAGGTCGCAGCTCCCTCTAACGAGCTTTCTTTAATACAATCCTATTTTTCTTCAATTCACCATAGGTCGTTCAAGGAAAGGCCGAAACACCAGCTTTAGGAACTTCAACAGCATGGAAGAAGACTACCCCGTCCAACAACCCGTGACACAATCCTACAACAGAACCCATAACAACTGGCTTCCCAAGAACTTGTATCCTTATTTGATCAAATTCTGGATTCAGTCCAACCAGAAAATCATAAACTCTATCCTATTCAATGAAGGTTTTCAGAACTGTTGCATCTTCGAGACACTTGGTTGTTATCACCCGGTAGTGATCCAATTCTTGCCACAAGGATTTCAATTGATTTGCGTATTTCGTGACTGTTTTGTTTCCTTGTTTTGCAGCAACAGTTTTCACCTTTACTTCGTACACTTTTGCCACATCTCTAGCCTTGGAATAAGTTTGTTGGATTGCATCCCATATGTCCTTGGCAATGGCCAAAAACATACACGTCTCACTGATTTCTGGGACCATAGAGGCCCACAACCATGCCATAATCATAGCGTCTTCATCCCATTTTTCAAATTGCGGATCCCCTGATTTAGGCCCTACACCTATGAGATGACTAATCTTCCCCTTTCCTTTCAGCATAGTTCGGGTGAGTTGAGACCATTTGAGATAATTTTTTCCATCTAATCTGGGGGTAGCTGGAATGATCTGCAATTCTCCAAATTGTTGGGTTCGGATTACCTCTTTCGATTGGGTTTTGGCAGTCTCCCCACTCTTAATCGTAGACTCCTTGATTTCTGACATCTTGCTTGACAAGATTCTGGGCAATTAAGGCCAAATTGTGTGGGAGACAGAAGAAGAAGAGAACGTGTGGAAGGAAAAAAATTTCAGCAATGAAGGCTGGAAAAATATGGCGATGAAGGCCAAAATATGGTCAGGTTATTGAACCTAAAGCTCTGATACCATGTCAGAAATTAAGCGGAAAGTGTATTTCCTCGTGTTTTTTGTTACAGCACTACTAGCTAAATATATATATATAAACCAAGTATCCAAATCTGGTAGATATCCATAAATCCTGGAGTATCTTATCAGAATCTTAGCCAATCCTATCAGAATCTTGACCAATAATATCCTAGCTTAAGGATACAATCTGTTACAATATATTTTCCTAAAATAGGCTCCTAACTATACAGTTTTTCCACATATTCCTTGATTATAAATTTAAAACTTATTTAAGAATATAGAATCTTTGTTAGTCTAGGCTTCAATTCTCTTTAAAAAATCTTAATTTGGGAATTCCTTTGTTATTAGAGTATGTATTCAACCCTTCAATTAATAGAGAATTGATTATCTCAAATTTTGATTTCTAAATTTACAAGAGGTGATGTTTTTCTTTTTTTGTAAGAATAATCCTTAGGCCTTTGAAGTGATTTCTAGTTTCATAATACTAAAAGTAATTCTTAAAACTACCCATTGTTTTGTTTTATTTACCAAAATTCCAAAAATCATAATCTGAATTTCCAGCAACCTAAACTTTAAGTTTTAGTAGCCTATGAAATTTCAAATCTGATATTTAAATTTGAGTAACTTAGAAAAAACAGCAGAACAATCACTTATAAAAAGAAGAATATCTTACATTTGCCCTACATTAGTATCACACTTGTGAAAAAGAAGAAGAATAAATACAATTAGAATGGCAAGAGAAGTATGATATATAAAAAAGAAAACAAGTAATCAAGCTCACCTGAGCAGGACGATTTTTTGTTCTCCTTTGCAGTGCAAGTCGAAGTTGGTTAAAGAGATCACCTACAACTTCCTTTCGGTTGATCAGTTCAACAAGTGCAGCTCGATCACCCCGACCATTTATCAAGGCATTATACTGTAGTTTCAGATAATAAACAGTAGGAAAATGAGTATGTAATCATTAAGAGAAGTCCAAAATATCCACAAATGTCAGTCATTCCTCACCTAAAGAATTATATCCATTATCTTCAACTGCATACATTGTCTGAGACTGGACTTAAGGAAATGAATGTTTCATGGCATTGTACAGTATTACATTGCCTTTCTCAAGTGGATCATTTAGCACACGAAAATCTGAACTTCAACATGAACAAATATGTACGTAAAAGTTAGTATGCTAACCTCTTCTTCTAGCTCCCGACAAATCAACGCTGTTCTCCATCGCAAGTGGACTTTGGATTGACTAACATCAGTGTAAATATGATCCCCTACATATAATATCTCATCCCCATGGACATCTAAGAAGTTCTCAACCATCTGAGCACTGCCACCTGAGTACAACCCCCCTGCAGAAGAATAAGAAATTGATGAGACCTGAGATTCTTATTCAGGACCGTTGACTACTAAACAGCAAAAGTTTTGGCCTTGCAAGCATGGGCAGTGCTCAATGACTGATCAAATATGATTAATGTATTTAAAACTGAAAGAAAGTATGCAGATAATCCATTTCGTAACTTTATTTATTCTACATACATAAGTTCCTTGACATGAAAATGCTTGAAATATGCCTCAAAGTATCTTAAGCCAAATTAATGGAACATGACAAGATTTATAATGTTACATATTTGATATCTTTTGTTATTTATCCTATATTGAAAAAGTTTAGGCATGTTAGTATGGAAAACTAGTATTAGCTTGTATTACACTATAATAAATAGATTGGCTGGGGTTAAAGTCATTCAACTTATTCTTTCCTTCCCTACATGGCATCACGCTTTCCTGCTCTTAATTCTTTTCTCAGCCACTCTTCTACTAATAAAAAAATTAAAAAGAAGTGAACAAAATCATCTATATGTGAACAATACTGAAATGTACCATTGAATGAAGCATCTTTTTAACAAATCTTAGACCACATCCTCAATGACATACTTTTGGGCCCTTGAGTATCGGTAGGTGTGGAGTTAAATATTAGCTGTATACCATTTAGGAAAGTCAATGATAAGATACCACCTCTGCGGACCTACTTCAGGAAGCGACGTAAGATTGATCCACCTACTCACAGAGGCATTTTACCAACAACTTGAATCAGTCAAACTTGACAGGGTCCACGATCTTCCAGTAGCATCCCACTACAACAAGAACCACTTTGCATGATCTTCAGTTTTTCCTAGTTTTTAGCCTTTGTTATTCACGTCTGTTATTTCATATTCGATAACTGTTTTCTTAGGTGCTTTAATCTATAAATAGCTAGTAGGCTGTCAGTGTTAGGGGAATCTTGTTTTTTATCATTTCCAGTTGTATTCGGAGAGTTGTCCACTCCATAAGGACTATTTTATTGAGAATATAATGTTTTAGCATCCTAGCATTATAAACTCAAGTATTGCTTAAATTCTTTTGTCGTTTCTACCCAATTCTTATCAGTCAATTTCTTAATATTCCAAAGATTGTTGGATCCTAAGAGATTGTTTTCCTTTCCTAGGAGAGTGCAGAATTCTAGGAGGCTGTCTTCTTTTCTTAGGAGTGTGAAATCTGAGGAGACTATTTTCCTTTCTTAATAAAGTGTGGAATCCTAGGAAACTGATTCCTATTCTTAGATATTGTTCTTATTTTTCTTCCTACTACAAGTTGTGTAAAACATGTAGTCCATATCATTTAGTAAGAAGGTAATTCATTTTCACTACTATTTTGTGACATGGTGTCAGAGGCCTAGTTTTTTTTTCTAGGGAGTTCTCTTCAAACAGCCTTCAGTTTTTCTTGGGACTTTATTCTTTTTTTTTCTCCCTTGTGCCCAATATGTTTGCGCATCTGAGAACACCCAAGGTTTGAACGTGAGGAGACTGAAAAACCAAGGAATTTATTTAGATTTCTTGATGTCCTTTGGAGGTGGATCTTTGTCTCTAAACTAAAACTTTATTTTCTTTTTACAAGAAGGCCTTCGACAAATATTATGCCAATACTTGGATAATTGACTCCAGTACCACAGACCATATGATTCCCTCATCACATTTATTTCATACCTACCACCCATATACTAGTAATAAGAAGATTGAAGTGGCCAACAGTTCATTAATCACTGTTGCAAGAATAGGATTATACCTTCTCATTGTCTCAAAGACGTTATTCGTGTGCCAAAACTATCAGCCAATGTTGCGTACTAAAAAACTTACACATGATTTTGCAATCTTTTCCTCTTCTTATTGTGTTTTCAGGACCAGGATTTGAGGGAAAGGAATGAACTTGCTAAGGAAAGGAACAGTCCCTATCATTTTGAATCTTCTCGAAAAATCATAAATAATTTGTCTCTGTCATTTCTTGATACGTCAAATAAAGATGTAATTCGGCTTTACCTTGTAAGTCTTGATCTTAGAATCAAAGTTTCCACATCTTCCAAAGGATTAGATATCTTCGTTTTCCAAGGTGAATGTGAATTGGCAGAACATACTCGTAAACTCTTTCCTATTAGCAGTTCTAACTACCACACATGATGAATAGACTTCCCTCATGTGTCAAACAATAAAAGTCTCATGGAATCAGTTAATACCTATTATCTGAATTTCATAACCTCAAATGGTCTTAGTCCTATGATACTTGATTGCATTGCCTTTGCACATATTCACAGTCAACACCCATAGATGGCTCCCTCCTTCTTCTTCTTGTTAGGAAAGGTACTAAAGAGTGTACTAAAAGACCAGTATACCCGTTGTCCCACTATACATAACTTGAACACTTGTCGACAGCCTACAAAAATTCTATTGACAATAGTAATCTTGTGGGTTAAGTTTGGTGTATTCCTAGTTTAGTAGGGATTTCTGTTTTAGGCCCTAATTATAAATATTGTTCCAATATATTTTATTTTCCTATTTCAGAATTCCTATACATGTAGGGATTATTGTAAAATACAAATAGATATGAGAGTTACTTTCTCTTCTATCTTTGTCTTAATTATTTCAACATGGTATCAAAGCTGATGCTCTAAAACATAGCGGCTTAAGAAAAATCAATTCTCAAATCTTGCAGCTTTCACTCGATCAAGGCATAAATTTGTTTCCTTTTCTCTTGACTGATAAAACATATCTTTTACTCTAAAAATGACAGAAGGAAAAAATTTTGGAGTCAAAGTTTGATTTATAGTTGAAGATCCTTCTTTGTAAATCAGTCCATTAAAGCATATGGAACCGGTCACCTTGGTTGGACGAGGTCTTCTTTATTGTTTATTCAAGCTTGGGGTTTACAGGGATATGTTACAAGAGACAAGTCAGAGACAGCCACTAGTGATCCAACACTCATTCAATGGGAATCATAAAACTCTCTTGTCATTTCATGGTTACTCAACTCAATGCAAACATAGATTGCTTGAGGCTATCTGCTATTCAACACTGCACAAAAGATTTGGAGTGTAACTTCTTAGACCTATTCTCAAGAGGGTGATGATGCTCAGACCATTAAGATATGAAATAGGTTACATGAGACTAAACAAAAAGAGATGACTATGGCACAATAATTTGCTAAATTAAGTGGTCTACGACAAGAATTAGACTATTATCAAGATTTCTAACCTGCATGTCCACAAAAAAGGAACGCGTCTATTATTCTCTTACTGATCTGAATATGCAATTTGAGACAAGCTTACTTTTACATTCAACAAGAAGAAAGCCAAAGGAATCTTATGATACATACAAACCCTATAGAAAAAGCATGGCTACTTGTCAATAACACTCGTGAACTAGAGAAAGGGAGTGACCACGGTCCATCAAATAAAGATCACTTGAAATGTGATTATTGTTGTAAACCGAGGCATACTAAAAATTGTTGTTGGAAACTTCATGGTAAGTAAACGAATGGGTCCACTAGGCCATAAGCAAATATGTTCAAGGCTATAGATGCACCTGTGTCTGAAGAAAAGTGTTGGTTTTTTCAATGAAGAGGTGCAAACTCTACGACATCTTTTGTCTCGACTCAACTCACATTCAACTATTGCTTCTTCTAATTTTGCCAAATTAGGTATTGCATTTCTTGCCAATTTTGAAACTCTTAATAATCCATGGGTTATAGATTCTACAACCTTAGATCATTTGACAGGCTCTTCCAATGATTTTTTGACCTATACTACATGTTTAGGCAAAGGTAAAGTCGATATTGTAGACATTTCCTTATCTCCTATATCTGGAACAGGTTTTGTTAATTGTAGTCCTTCCATTAAATTGTCATCAATTCTTCATGTTCCTAATTTTCCTAACAATCTATGGTTTATTAGTTCCTTTACAAATGAAGTTAATTGTAAAGTTGAATTCTATCCTATGTATTTTGCCAGGAACTGAGTATGGCAAAGATGATTGGCTATGGTGGATTGCAAGATGGTCTGTATGTGCTACATAGGAGTAGTCACTCACTGCTATGTTATGTTGATATTCTTACCAAAAGGTTAAGCAGATCAGTTTTCCAGACTATTGTATCCAAGCTGGGAATGGAGAATACCTATTCACCAGCTTGAGAGGGAGTGTGGAAAAACCGTATAGTTAGTAGACTACTTTAGGAAAATATATTGTAACAGATTGTATTCTTAAGTTAGGATATTATTGGTCAAAATTATGATAGGATTGGCTAAGATTCTGATAGGATACTCCATAATAGAGCTCCAAAGTATTATCTAATCTAGGGAAAAGTTGAGCAATCTATATCTAATTTAGGGAAAAGTTGGGCAATAAAACAAGTATGAAGCATGGGTGCATGCACACACACACACACGAGGAAAAAATAAATCATAGGTAGGCAAATTACAAACAATCACACATGTAATATTGTAGAAAGTCTCCCTATTCTAACTTTATACACATATAACAACACAAAATTCCTTCCTCAATGAATGGAAAGAGTGTTCCAAAGAATTATCTAATCTAGATGGGAAATGTTAAGCAATAGAACGTACCAGCACGAGCTTTGAAGCATGGGCGCATTAACCCCTCAGTGGTAACCACTTCATATAGTGGATGGGACATTTGAAAGAACTCTGGTTTTCGCGCAGAGACTATCACCTAGAAAGGTGACAAGTTGTAACTAAGGTTCACATATCACAAGTTGTTGCATTATAACATCAATAAAAAGGCATTTTCTTCTTTTGTAGGAGAAACATAAGAATTTAGAAAAGCATCCAATGTTTGTGTGCTCACACAAACACTCAATCATCTTGGAAGTTATTTGCATGAGTTGGAAAAACAATGATCTAAAAATGATAACATGATATGCTTCCAAAAAGGAAATTACCTTCAACTAACCTATTTTCTTTAAAATCTCAAATCATTTAGCAAAAGGAGAAAATTCAGGTTGATTTACCATATCAAATAGGTCTCGCCAGCCCATTTCATTTGGAAGGAATCTGTTAAAGGAATGTTTCATCATTTTGTTTGTGTACTGATAATCCGAATTTGTAATAAGCAAGAGCTTTTTACCAGCCTGTCATGGGAAAATCTCCAGGTATAACAAATAATTGAAAGGTGTTTAGCACTAATACAAAGATGAAAAAGAGTAAGGCAATACCTCCTTTTGATCTAAAAGTGCTAAAGGCAATTGTGGATCTGGCTCCACAAACAATTCTGGGTTTGACATGATCTCATTCTGCATCCATTAATCAGTAAATTTTCTTAAACCAAATTACTATAACAAATTGATAACACAGCCATAAAAAAATTTACCTTAAGCTGACCTTCTACATGTGCTCGGAATAGAGCCCTTCCAACAGCCTGACAAACATGTTAAATGATGTAATAAAGATGCATATACTTAGTTTATGCTTTTGTAGCATGAATATATAAAAATAAGCATGCCTTATAGAGTCCTTTGTAATCAAGTGGGCCAAGTTCTGCAGCTATGGCTCCTTCATCCAATCGGTTGACCATCTGGAAAACGGATCAAAATCAACAAATACTAAAATGATTAGTGTGAAAAAACTGTATAGTTGGAAACTATTTTAGAAAAATACATTGTAACAGATTGTATCCTTAAGTTAGAATATTATTGGTCAAGATTCTAATAGGATTGGCTAAGATTCTGATAAGATACTCCATGATTGATGGGTATCTACCAGATTTGGATACTAGGTTTTTGTGTGTGTGTGTATATATATATATATAGCTAGTACTGCTGTAACAAAAACACAAGAGGAAATACACTTTCTGCTTAATTTCTGACATGGTATCAGAGCTTTAGGTTCAATAACTTGACCATATTCTGGCCTTCATCGCCATATTTTTCCAGCCATCATTGCTGAAAATTTTTTCCTTCCACACATCTCTTCTTCTTCTTCTGTCTCCCACACAATTTGGCCTTAATTGCCCAGAATCCTATCAAGCAAGATGTCAAAAATCGACGAGTTTATGGTTAAGAGTGGGGAGATTGTCAAAACCTAATTAGAAGAGGTAATCTGAACCCAACAACCTGAAGAATTGCAGGCCACTCCAGCCACCTATAGGTTAAATGGAAAAAATTATCTCAAATGGTCTCAACTCACCCAAACTGTGCTGAAAGAAAAGGGGAAGATTAGTCATCTCACAGGTGTAGGGCCTAAACTAGAGGATCAGCAATTTGAAGCATGGAATGACGAAGACGCTACGATTATGGCATGGTTGTGGGGCTCCCAGAAATCAGTGAGACAGGTATGTTTTTTGCCACTGCCAAGGACATATGGGATGCAATCCAACAAACTTATTCAAAGGCCAGAGATGTGGCACAAGTGTACGAAATAAAGGTGAAAATTGTTGCTGCAAAACAAAGAAACAAAACAGTCAAAGAATACTGATGAGTTAGGAGCTCCGCAAAGGTGAAGAGAATAAGAATGTTATATTGAAGTAAGAAATTACAGAGTTTTTAGGCTCTGTCCAAGCGTATGCCGATAGTGCTAATTGAAACAATGATTGCGTAAAAAGATGATCTCTCTCATTCCTCTCTGTACTATCTATAGAAGCTAGCCTCTCAATTCAGTTATAACCGTTTCCTTGTGCCCACGTTCGTTATCAAATACGCAAATCAATTGAAATCCTTGTGGCTGGAATTGGATCACTATCGGGTGATAAAAACCAAGTGTCCCGAAGATGCAGCAGTTCTAAAAACCTTCATTGAACAGGATAGAGTTTATGATTTTCTGGTTGGACTGAATCCAGAATTTGATCAAGTAACGGTACAAATTCTGGGGAAGCCGGAGATTCCAAGTTTTAAAGAGGCAGTGGCTTTAATCCAAAGTGAAGAAAGTAGGAGAGGGCTGATCCTGGAACCACAAATCATTGACAGTTCAACTATGGTGGCTGGAAATAGCAAATCAACCACAAATACGAAAAGAGGAGCAGTTTTTAAAGGAAGAATAATCAGTCGAAGCCTCAAAACCGTGATGAATTATGGTGTACTTATTGCAAGAAACTCCGACATACACGTGAGAAATGCTGGAAACTTAATGGAAAGCCTTCAAGGTATGAGTGGGGTCAGAAGGGAGATCAGCCACGAAACAATGGACAAATGCACATTGCTGCTGTATCACAAGACGAATCAATATCACAAGAGCTGAGTAGCCTCAACAAAGAAGAAATTGCGAGGGTGAGATCACTTATTAGCAGCCTTGGGAAAACTGAAAAGCCTTCAGGTACTTGTTCTTTGGCATATTCAAGTGAGTTTCCTCTTTCTCTTGGATTAAATGCCTCAGGTATAACCTTCACTAACTCTTGGTCATGAACTTAGGAGCAACCGACCATATGACCCACTCATCCAATATCTTTTTTACCTACTCCCCATGTCCAAGCAGTAAGAAAATAGCCACAGCTGATGGATCCTTAACCATTGTAGTCGGTATAAGTGATGTCAAAATAAGCCCATCAATAATTCTACAAAATGTCCTTCATGTTCCTAAATTGTACACAAACCTTGTTTCCATATAAAAACTCACCCAATATTTATCTTGTAATGTAATTTTGTACAGTAACTAATGTGTATTTCAGGACAAGGATTCGAGGAGGATGATTGGACTTGCTAAGGAACAGGATGGGCTTTACTATCTAAAGCACCAAGCCAACTAAACATGACCAAGAGTAGGTTACCACATTCCTTCATTTCAAAACTTGTTTCTTTCAATGAAGAGAAAATTTTGCTTCATCATTGTCGACTTGGGCATCCATCATTTAGGATTGTTCAGATTATGTTTCCCTCTTTGTTTAAGGTTTAGATGTTGAAAACTTTCATTGTGAGGTGCACGACCTTGCTAAACACAAACATGTACCTTTTCCAAGTAGTAAAAAAAGAAGTTTTACTCCTTTCTATCTCATTCACAGGGATATTTGGGGTCTATCTAATTTCTCTAATGTTTCTGGGGCAAAATGGTTTATTTCTTTCATTGATGATTGTACAAGTGTTACATGAATTTTTTGCTCAAACATAAGTCTGATGTTAGTACCATACTCCCAAACTTCTATTCCATGATCAAGAATCAATTTGGGGTCAATATCAAAAGATTTAGGTCCGATAATGCCAGGGACTACTTCAATCAAACTCTTACCCTATTGTTCCAAAAAGAGGGAATAATCCATGAGTCTTCTTGTGTAAGAACTCCACAACAAAACAGGGTAGCAAAATAGAAAAATGGGCACCTCCTTGAGAAAACCCGAGCCCTTTTATTTCAAAACCATGTGTCTAAAGTTTTTTGGGGAGACACAATTCTTACCGCCACTCATCTCATAAATCGTTTACCCTCTCGAACCTTAGGTTTTAAGAGTCCTATGGACATTTTTTTCAACTTTTTACCCAAACCTAAACACTACAAATAGCCTTGTCCCTAAAGTCTTTGGATGCACATCCTTTGTCCATGTCCACAGTCAAAACAATGGGAAATTAGAACCAAGGGCTCTAAAGTGTGTCTTTGTCGGTTATTCGTCAACTCCGAAAGGGTACAAGTGTTACCATCCTCCATCAAAGAAATTCTATGTCTCGGTAGATGTCACATTCAATGAACGACAACCTTATTTCACCAATCCTTATCTTCAGGGGGAAGATTTAACCAGAGAAGATAAGGAAGATTTTTTGCTTGATTTGTCATTGTCTAAAACTCTATCTGATCCTCCTACATCTGTTTCCGCACCTCCTTGTTCATCTGATTCTTCTGCACCTCTTTGTTCATCCAAAACATTCAATGAACCACAAGAAAAACCTGATGTAAGATTTGGCAAAGGTAAAGTATACACAAGAAGGAATACGGCTATCCCAGAACCTATGGAAGTCCAGAAGTCCATCTCCTATCCTTTGAATGAGGTAACAATTTCTAAATCTCCATTACAAGATGAATTTCATGAGAATAACAATGACCAAGACCTTCCAATTGCCATCAGGAAAGGAACCCGAGAGTGTACAAAACGACCATTATACCCTCTTGCACATTTACTGTCGTTTAAGAATTTTTCATCATCTCATAGAGCTTTCCTTGTAAAGCCTGAATACCATCACCATTTCTACCACCCTATCCGAGGCTTTGTCTAATGGAAATTGGAAACAAGCTACGAATGTAGAGATGGAGGCATTAGAGAAGAACAAAACTTGGGAGTTGGCTAAGTTACCGACAGGAAAGAAACCGGTGGATTGTAAGTGGGTGTATACGGTGAAGGATAGAGTAGATGGGTCGATTGAGAGATACAAGGCATGGTTGGTGGCCAAGGGGTATACACAAACATATGGAATTGATTAGAGTGTTTGTTAGCACGTTGAGTTAAGGATCGAGTAACCGGACGATGAACAGGAAAATCAAAATCTGATGGAATTAAATTTCCCTTGTTCTTGTTGGAGTTCTTCGAGCGACCTATCTTGACTAATAACTCAACTCATCAAAGGGAGGCTGAAACCTTGGATCTCGTTAAAGAGAGCTCCAATCGTTTGATAAAAATTCAATTGTAACCTTTTTATTCCTTCCTTTAACCTATAAATAGGGTAGACGTATTACAAAATTAGAAGTCCTATTTTGTAGGCTTCTTTAATAGATAACTAGGAATCCTAATCAAATAAAATAACAAACGTCCTAATAAATAGCTAGCTAGGAATCCAAATTAAATAAAATAACAAGCTTCCTAATCTAATAAAATTATTCCACTAGCTAAGAACAACCATATTATTAAAATAAAGCCTACTTCTTGCATTCGTAGGCAACTTGGCCAATGCGGCGGGCAATTGAAAATGGCCCATAAAACCGAGGAGAAAGCTTACTATAGCCGTTCAATCGCACCGAGTGTTGATGATAGGGATGCAACCAAAGCCAAACCCAATCCCCCACCTGAAATTCCACATCACGATGGCCCTTGTCATAGTCCTCTTTCATCCAAGTTTGACCCAACAGCAGACGATCCCGAACATCTCTCAAAAACTGATCTCGATCTAAAAGGGCATTATCCACAACATCAACCCTAGTGGAACCTGATGTATAAGAGATCAGGCGAGGTGGATCTCGACCATACACCGCTTTAAAGGGAGTGATTTGGAGAGTCATATGAAAGGAGGTATGATATTCCGCCCAAGGCACCCAAGCAACCCATTTCTTAGGATAGTCACCAACAAAACTGCGAAGATACATTTCCACAGTACGATTTACTACTTCAGTTTGCCCGTCAGTCTGGGGGTGATAGGCAGAATAAAATTGTAACTTAGATCCACTTAGGCGAAACAATTCCTTCCAAAAGGTACTAGTGAAGACCGCATCTCTGTCACATGTAATTGTCTCTGGAATCCCATGTAAACGCACCATTTGATCAAAGAAAATTTGAGCAACCCGGACAGCTATATACGGATGTGCTAAGGGAAGAAAGTGCACATACTTCGAAAATCTATCAACCACCACAAACAAAACAGATTTGGCCTATGATTTTGATAACCCGTCAATGAAATCCATAGAGATGTCAGCCCAAACTTGATGTGGCAATTGTAGCGGTTGTAATAAACCTACTGGATTGAGGTGTTCAAATTTGTTGTCCTGACAAATAGGACAAGCTGACACATATGTAGCAATATCAGCCCTCATACCCTTCCAGTAAAAATCCCCACGAATCCTATGCAATGTCTTTTGAACCCCCTCATGGAACCCTTGGGAAGGTAAATTCGATCTTTAAACATCAACCATCCATCCCGCATAGCCCAATCAGCCCCTAGCTCACTCGATTCTGCCTTGGACCGCAATTCCTGCAATTCTGTAGAGCTCAAGAGGTCCATGTGAAGGGAATCCAACAAGGAGCAGCGAGGAGAACTAATGGCAAACAAAATTGGATCATCCGCACAGCAGCAGGATAAGGCATCTGCTGCTTTATTCATGGAACCGGCTTTGTATTCTACCCGGAAATCACAACCCATTAACTTTGCAAGCCAGTGTTGTTGTGTGGGTGTGGTCAACCACTGTTCCAGCAGGTATTTGAGGCTAAAATGATCAGTTCGGATAAGGAAGGGATGCCCCCATAGATATGGACGCCACTGCTGCACTGCTTTTGCCAAACCGATCAATTCTCTCTCGTAAGCTGCCAATTTTTGATGTCTAGCTACTAGTTGTCGACTGAAAAAAGCAATGGGTTGCCCTGATTGTTGTAAAACAGCCACAATACCACCGCCGGAGACATCACATTCAATGACAAATTCCGTCTCAAAGTTGGGCAGTCACAATACCGGCGCTGTGGACAAAGCTATTTTAAGTTGTTCAAAGGCTTGTAATGCTTCTTCACTCCATTGGAAGGAGTTCATTTTTAACATAATAGTCAAAGGTGCCGCTAACTTCCCATAATCGCACACAAACTTTCGGTAGTATCTTGCTAAACCCAAGAACCCCCACAAGGAAGTGATGGACTGTAGTTGTGGCCAGTCGACAATAGCCTATACCTTACTAATGTCTACACCAGCTCCCTTTGCTGAAATAACGTGGCCCAAATATGCAACAGAGGGTGATGCAAAATAGCATTTAGATTGTTTGAGGTAAAGTTTATGTGCGCGAAGCAACCCAAAAACCATGTTCAAGTGGAGCAAACGACTCTCCCAATTGCTATTGTAAATCAGAATATCGTCAAAGAAAACAAGTACAAATCGGCGCAAGAAGGCAGACTAGACATCATTCATCAAGGCCTGAAAGGTCGACGGGGCATTGATTAGGCCGAATGGCGTTACTAGAAATTCGAAATGCCCATGATGAGTGCAGAAGGCTGTCTTTTCTATATCATCTGTAAACATACGAACTTGATAGTGTCCTGATTTCATGTCCAATTTGGTGAAGAAAAAGGCGCCATGTAATTCATCTAAAAGCTCATCCACCACGGGAATCGAAAATTTATCCTTTACTATCTTGGCATTCAACTCACGGTAATCTACGCAAAGTCGCCACGATCCATCTTGTTTCGGAACTAGTAAAACTGGAGAAGAATAGGGGGACTTGTTAGGCCGAATAATCCCTTGTTGGAGCATTTCCGCACATTGCTTCTCAATCTCATCCTTTTGTCGGTGGGGGTATCTATAAGGCCGAACCACTATAGGAGTTGTCCCCGGTAGCAAAGGAATCCTGTGATCACACTGTCGAATAGGAAGGAGCCCCGTGGGGTCAAGGAACAGGTCCTCAAATTCCACAAGCAATTCATCCAAGTCTTGCGCTTCTATTTTGGTGGGCGTGGTGGCACCCATCATGCAAAGAGCCTTGGGACCATGACGCTGTTGTCCATGAAACAAAACTGATTTCCCTTCCACCGCAAAAGACATAGTAAGAGCTGAAAAATCCCACAATATTGGCCCAAGCGTTTCTAGCCATTTAATACCCAGCACAATATCAAAGCCATCTAAGGGAATTACATAAAAATTTGCAGAAAAATCGTGACCCGCAATAGAGAACGGTACCCTAAGACAAATCCCAAAGCTTTGCATTTTGTCCCCATTTGGAATAGAAACACTGGCATTTGGTAGAGAATGCATGTGGAGGCCTAATCGTTGGGCTGCCGCTATGTTGATAAAATTGTGCGTACTGCCGGAATCAAGTAAACTGAGTACTGTTTGTCCGTTAATAATAACTTGCATCTGCATAGTTCTGCTATTTTTTTGATCAGTAAGAGCATGCAATGAGATTTTTGGAGCTGCCTCCTCCTTCTCTTCTATATGTTCCTCCTCCGAATCTCCTACTGCAATCCAAAAGAGCCGTTTGCATTGATGGCCCATCGAATATAGCTCATCACAATTGTAACATAACCCCTTTGATCATCGTTCGGCCATTTCAGCACGGGATAGCCGCTTCACAAAAGGGCCCTGATTATTCGCAAACGAACTAGCCGTGATTGACGAGGTTGGTCGATTAGGTGTGGTTCTGGACTGTGAATTTCCTGAAGTCATGGAACTGGATCTGAATGGCTGTCAATTATTTCTCCTGCTGTTACTCCCATGTTGCAAGTGGTATTTTTGTTCATAAGCCCGTGCTAAGCTCATCGTTGTTGCTAAATCAGGAGGTTTGAGTATTTGAACGTCTAACCAGATCGAATCATCTAACCTAGCTATGAATAGTCCGGTGTATACTGCTTTCGAAAGGTCATCTACGCGTGCTAGTTTTTCTTGGAACTGGTGTTGATAAGTTTCCACCGTTCCTATTTGTCAAAGGGTGCTTAATTCCCCAATCGGATTATAGCTATCCAGAGGTCCAAAACGTTGGAAGCAATATTTCAATAAATTGATAGACCCAGGAACCCAGAAATAAATTTACATATATAGTAAATATATATATAGAGACATGTGTTCTGTTATTTGG
>JAOSBK010000006.1:29852499-29863309 GCA_027568895.1 Erythroxylum shatona | reverse complement strand
CCCTTTGATGATCTTTAGCTATTCCTAAAAATTGAGGAATACCTAATCTTAGGATTAGGTATTCTTGACATTTTTGTCTAACCAAACAAAGGAATAGGAAAATTTTAATAATAGACAATTCTATTCCTGTGAACCAAACATGCCAATTAAATAAGAAATAGAAGATCAAGAAACAAAAGGATCATACAAGCAATAAAGACTTCTTTTAATTTATAAAAAAGACATAACAAAATTCATAAGTAATTTTGTTCTTATCAATATTGCAAATATGACAACCCTATATTTCCGTAAATCAAAATCTATCAGGTTCATTGTCCAAGGCCGTTGAGTTGTCAAGTTTCTTGCTCCTACTAAATCATCCTTGCACTAAGTGATTTTCTTTTATAATGTGATCCAAAGTAAGGTAATAGGACTATAATGTCAGGCTCTGTATGGAAGCAAAGTGTTTCTGCTACATCTTTATGTTCTTTATTCTAACTTAGATTTACCGCCAGGCAGCAAAAGTTTCTGGTAAGGAGTTGGAGTTTGATGAGAACAAGTTGGCAAATGTTAAGTCTCATCTGGTATACTAACGCTTCCAAATTCCCATACATCTTTCTAATAACAATTTTAGGAGACAATAGATTAAGGTAATGATTTTTGTCACAGGAAAAGTTAGTGGTAAACGACTATTGTTTCAATTAGTCAGTGCCTACAGATCCTACACAGATTCACACTCTATGAAAGACATCTTTAATGTTCATTGCCTCAATCTGCAGGTATCGTTTAATTCATAAATTTTGTTTAGAAATGATAGGATCTGTTTTGATGGCTTCCCAAGTTACTTGATCGATTTGTTTATTTATGATGGTTAACAATGTGTTAATTTCTTTGAAGATGTGAAGTGCTTAATGTCGCTTCTTTACTATAGAAAGAAGAGAAACAAAGTGGATTCATTGAAAGCAACAAATATGGAAGGCAGGGAGGTGAAGATGATCAACGACAATTTTGCAAGGTATTAGCTGGATTAATTCCGGAAAGTTATGACTACGCAAAATTGGCACGAGTTATATTGTAATTTTTGCAGTTTCATATCTTTGTGGTAGGAGCTTTAGGCCCTATGCACAAGTTTTGTATATTTCTAAGTTTTCACCGTTCCCAAATCAATTATCGTGATGTATATCTGTTGAATCGATAGCTTGATTCCTTGTCGTTGTATCACTCTTCTGTTGAGGTTTTCAAGTCTGATAATGTCCGAGCAAAGCGTTTTGTGCTCTTAAGGGGTTATTCATAAAATTAAGTTGTTAAGCAACGATATTGAATATATATAGGCAGCCATTGATTGAGAGACGGAGATATTGCTCAAAAAATAATAATTTTTTTCAAATGCACGTGGCCTCAGTTTAAAGTGAAAATTCATTGGTTCCATGATATATTGTCTCAAGACCCAAACTTTTCTCAATTACGTTTGCCAATCTTTTTATCAGGATACGCTATTTCTTGCAGAATGAGATCATATTTCTTGTATCCATGTCGATGTTTTAAGGTTGACAAAAAAGTAAAAAGTGTTTATGAACAATAATAGCTCATCAAAAGAGGAAAACCTTGCCAAGTTAGATATAATTAAAGTGGCGAATCATAGTTGGGGGATTAAAAATTCTAGGCGCTGATTATGTAAAAATCCATTAGGGTAAGATAGGAGAATGCTATAGCTATCATTTTTCGTATATTATTATACTAACTAGATAACCAAAGGGATAACAATTTGGTGAGCACTAGTAGTATGTAAAATGAGGACTCAGAAGTAATAATTCTTACAAAGAGGATATCCTGAACAAGTAATTAAATGAGTCAAGCAAGAGATAATCAACCAACCATGATTAAAGCCAAAATCACAAAACTCTGGTCTCATTTCTCCTATATATTAACCTCTTCTCATAGCAACAGTAATTGAAGGAAACATAGAACAAGCAATAAGTTAGAGAACGACAAATAACTACGTACATATTTGCCTCTACTAATTAATTAACAAGACATAGGAAAATTAAACTAGGAGTAAAGGTAGAATGGGCATGGCGAGTAATATAATAAAAAAGGGCGGCATTGCATGATTAGCTGCACCACTTTCTTGCTTATCTGTGTTGGTTTGATTATTTGAAGTTGGAGGAGGTGTTGGGATTTGAATCTCCAAGACTTTGATGATCATTCTCTGCCCTTTCTGGCAATGTCCTGTGACCCCACTCACGAAATAGAAGAAACCTGGTCTGTCAAGCTTGAATATTAATGTTTGACCATCATTGAAGAAGAATAACGGATGATCAGATTCACATTTCTGGTACTCCTCTTCGCTGTTAACTACCATCACCGAGTCTTTGTTATACTTGAAAACTGATCAGCATCCATGAAAACAATGGAAAATTCAATTCCATGAGGAACAACTAGGAGAGAAACGATGAAAGAAACGGAGTAGTAATGTGTAGATTCAAAACATAGGTGCATGGTATAGTACTTACGGACTGTATCATCAACTTTAAACCTATTTCTCGAAGCCCACTCGTTGTACATATCGTGATCGTTCTTGGACTCTGGAGCAGTCCAACCATCTTCACCTCCTACAAGGAACTCAGTGGATGTCACTGGGTATATTAAAAGGGAAGATAAGATAATGAAGAAGCGGAAGTACTTGCAAGGACCCATAAAGAACAAAGCCGTTTCTATATAGAGTTCTTTTCTTCAAGAGATTGATGTATGTTCAACATTCAACAGTAAGAACATATTCCCACGAGTTTTATAGTTTCAGAGGCCAGTCCTGAGTACTATATGAATAGTGATGTCGGTTATTAGAGGAGAGTGATCGAGAGGGGGATAGCGAGTGGCAGGTAGAGTGGCGAGGCGATAGGAAACTGTTGCGTTGGAGGTAACTGTTGGGTTGTATTACTTATGGTTGACTTGGTCTTATAGTTACTTCTAACTGTTTTGTCAACCACACTGGATTGTGGAGCATATCCAATACAGCACGTAATACTTTATGGGATGTTGGTCTAGGCTTGCATCCTGTATGCAATTTGCCCAAATTCTTTGTAGATGAGATACTGAGATAGAGTAGAAACTAGACAAAAGATCAGATATTTTATGTCATTTGTCCGGTTCTTATCCTATGTTAGAATATCTCATCTACAATATAAACTAGACAACAGACGAGATACTTTATGTCATTTATCCGATTTTTATCCTGTGTTAGAATATTTCATCTACAATAAAAACTAGACAACAAATGAGATACTTTATATTATTAGTTCATTATGTAACATGTAACAGTAACATAGTTACGTATCCTGGATCGAACGAGAAAGGGCAAGGAACGAAAATATGCTGAAATACTTTATTTCGGTCTCTGTAACCTCAAACAAGCTTTTCAAAGTTGAAACGAGCGCAAATCTACCGTTGTCTTTTCAGAAACTCCTCTCTAGGACACGGGCAAAGTTTTTTAACAGTTTTCTCAAAACGTAAGCTCTCTTAACGAGTCAGAGAATCCTTATGTTTATGATTAATATGAGCAACTGCAGAAGACCTTAACTTTTATATATAGCTTCCATATCAGACTTCCTCATCACAAGGCCGATATGGGTCTAATTCACACTAATTGGGATCCATTTTTTACCTAGATTTCGACTAATTGATTTAGATCATTTATTTGACCACTTTATTATCTTTATCTAGATCAAATTACGTAACTTAACTGATAATTTATTAAAAAACTAAAAAATACAATTAATAGTTGTCCAACTTTATGAAAAAGGACAAAATTGTCCAACATTCTCCCTTTTGGACAAGCATTAATTGCAGTTTTGACTCTAGTTTAAAAACAGTTTAAAAACTCGGTTAAGCTACGCTATTGAATTAATCTACTCGGTTTTAAAAACAAAACATTTGATCCAAAGATAATGAAAGTCCATCATTATATCCTACAAGACTTTCGATACCGAAAAGTATCAAATGCATGTGTCATGTGCAACACAAATCTAATACAATCACGTATACCTAATACCTCACTAACATGAATGGGAAAATGGAATGTGGCAAACTAGGATGATACTTTTATGATCTAAAATGTATCATTTTCGTTTGTAGGTCTCGATTTCTCCAACTTTATGTTAAATCACATATACTCAACTGCATTAGAGAAATCATGTTTTCTTTCACCGAATGCTAAGCAACATTAGAGAAAATATTTATGTTCTCCAATTAAAAGCTAAACTACATTAGAGAATCTTTATGGGATTAAAAACTTATATCCTCATATGTCATGTCAAATTCATGGATACCGTACTAAAACTGTATACGTCTAAATGACATAGGCACAAGGTCAATCTATATATATGCCCAATGACCTTTAAATGCTTAAGATCAACACAAATCTTAAGACTTTTATCCGTATTATGACAATGTTTGATAATATGTATTACTGAGAATAAACGATGATCATCTTTATTGATGAACCATCATACTATCATAATACATCAAAATTTACAAATGTGTATGAAGCAAACATAATGATCCGCTAATAACAGTGTCTAAGGACGTCAAAACACTCATATTGTATACTTGTGTCACAAACACAAGTGGGCGAAGTCCTTTAGTTAAAGGATCGACTTACAGTTCCTCAGTCTTTAAATGCTCTAAACCTTAATATCACCTTTTCGTATCAACACCTTTATGACCAAATAATTGACCTTTAAATGCTAAAACCATGTGATATTCTTTGTTATTATTAAATAACATGATAAGAAGATTACCACAGTACAACTGAATGGGTCTAGCCACTGAATCAACTACAGTCAATCCAGAAATCAAGTTTCTGAACTAAACTGTCTATGAAGCAGCCCCATAACATGCACTCTGCATGCGTAGTCGAGGAAGTTATTCGTGTCTTCTTAACACACTTCCACGCCATTGTAATAACTGTAAACTTAAAAACGGTAACCTTAAGAGGACTTTCTATCATCAGGACACATAACTTAAATCTGAATCTGAATTTCCTATGAGGTTTAGTTTGTTGAATTTTCTATATGTCAACATATAATCCTTGTTTACCTTTAGTATCTTAATACTCGCTTGACTGCATTTCAATGGTCTATACTTGGATTAACCAAATATTGACCAAACAGTCAAATGGTGAATGCAATGTCTTGCCTAGTGCATAGCCGAGCATATATCAGGCTATCAACTATACTAAAATACAAAACATTCCTCATAACCTCTCTATTTACTTTATTCTTTGGATACTGCGCCAAAGGATATCTCTCACTATAAAAGATAGTTGCTACAAAAAGTTTAATGTTAATCGTATTAAACTTTTGTAACACATATTCAATATACCCATTCTATGAGAGGTCTGATGAGTGTTGAGATCTATCCCGATGAATCTGAATACTTAGGATAAAAGATGATACACCAAGGTCCTTCATGTCAAAGTTCTTGACCAAAAGTTTCTTAACCTCATACAATATGGTCAAACAATTTGACGAGAGCAATATATCATCCACATACAGTAATAGGAAGATGTACCTTTTTTATCTTTATTTTCCATGAAGCTGAAAGAGTCATAATCTCATTAAATGTAAGGTATTACTTTTAGGAAGGTTTGATATAAAGTATATATTGATCTGCTTAACATGCAAACCATGTCAGTTTTATCTGGATCTTGAAATCCTTCAGGTTGTACCATATAGACCACTTTATAAAGGTTTTACTCAAGAAAGTGGTTTTGGTAGTCATCTGATGTAACTCTATATCATCATGAGCTACAATTGCCTTAATTACTCAACATGTATTCTACGAGGATACGAGAGAAAAGGTAACATAAAGTTAGCCTTTCTCTTTTAGTGAAGTATTAGCCAACTAAGCGAGCTCATAAATCGCTGAATTTTATCCTGAAATTCTTTAGGTCTTAAAACTTTATTTACAACTGACGAGTATGCAATACTGATGTAAATCAACTGGCTCTCAAACCTTACTATACTTTATGGCTTGCATCTCGTCATTCATCGCATCCTACCACATATCTACATTGGGTCTAAAAATAGCTTCTGTAAAAGTAACTGAATCTGTAACATATCTAATAGCATAGTCCTATACACTTGATAGACTATGTAATCAAATGGGATAGCAGGTCATCTCACTCTTTGTGGATTTACTTAACTATATTAGATCTTGTACCATCAAGAACCTATGTGTATACAGGTATGGGTTCTTGTTCCTGTACAAACACGGTACAAAGACCTAGATCTATCGGATATAATTGTACGAGTAGCGGGTACATGATAACTGTAGTATCCGCCCTGCTATCATCCAAAAGGTCAATAGGCCCACCATCATCATAAACATCGTATTCCAAAAACTTAGCTATTTGTGATTCCACTTTCTAGTCCCTCCTTCTTTACAGTAAAAGTTGTAGCCTTGAAGTGGTCTAGATATCTTACTAAATAGCAATGAGGGGAACGAGTGTGCAATTTATCTTTATAAGGATTATATTACCTTAGTAGGGCAGCCCCTTACACAAATGTGTGCAAGGCTGGGTTTCCAAACTTTTAAATAATTAGGAAAATTAGTCATGTTCTGTATTGACTTCTTCAAGCCTTTTAGGATACAATTATGCCTTTCGGTAATACACCATTTTGCTTAGAACTATCGGCATAGTGAATTAAGTTACTATTCTAACTGATTCCAAATATTTGTCAAACGGACCTTTTAAAGTCCTGAAACACCATGTTTGTCATGATATTTTTCTATATGGTCAAATCTGACTATCTTGATGATAATCTTTAAATCAGCACAAATGTAGGACAATAATAATACTCAAAGCCATTAAATAGTATCTTTACTGAAAATATGTTCAAACATATTATGAAATACCTGTGGGCTAAATATGTAATATGTGCAACTAGACCTCCACATAAAAGCGATCATAGTACAAACCATCAACTCTCATAACATTACTACCTGTGGGCGAATAGATCATTCACGCAACGACTTTCATTTATCCAGTGCCTTTATACACATCTCAAAATCTTAGGTAAGGCCAACACCTATGGGCAGAATAACCAAACATGAGACCAGAGACATCCCCTAACATGTAAGCAGAACAATTTGAAATACTGACTTGAAAGGCCACTATGGTAACTACATCCTCATCAACACTCAAAAAGTCTACAAACACAAGGGATACATCTTAATGTTATCCTCACATTCTTTATAGGCATATAGTATGTGACAATGTAATATCAATAAATGCAAAAAATCGAATGCACAATCTCATTATCACATACTCGTGTTGAAGACATTCTCTGAAAACTTCATTTGAGACTTTCGTAAAAGAAAAATCTCAATAGAGTGACTATCGTATGTCACCGGACACTGAACCGACTACCTGAGACATGAAAACCTCATGTATCTCCCTTACGACAAGTTCGTTGCACAAAAGTTAACTAAAAAATGGCTTCAGAATGTCTTCATTCTTTTTTCAATTGACTATCATGCAATCCCAAACACTTAACATAAGACCCGAGACATAAGAACTTGAAGTATCTCCCTTATGTGATGTCTAAAGTATGAAAATTCATTCGAAATCAGATTCATAATGTCTTAATTCCTTTCCTCGAATTAAACTTTAATTTGTTACTAATGTAATAAATCTAGAAAAATGGAAAAACTTACTTTATGAATTTTCGGACCCTGAAACTAATCCAAAACACCTCAGGTCACCCTAATAAGAAATCTATAATTTTTGTGTTTTTCTGAAAAATACTATAGAAAACACGGCACAATTGACATCAACATGACGTCAGCACTGTGTCAGCACATTGTAGAGCTGAAGTCATCCCGCTAATGTCATCATGACGTCAACTATGCGTGCACACATACCGCCCAGTGACGCGTCCCAATAGTAAATAGCGTGTGCTCAGTGCGTGCCCACACACGCTTATTTGATGGTGCATGCATTGCATGCGCCCGACACGTGGCACGACATGGTCCACCCACGTGTCGGCCCGTGATTGGCACATGCGTCACACATTCCAGACATACAGCCCCTCAAGACAGTCCTGTGCATCGTCAGGTTACCAAAAATCTGCGAGTTGAAGGACAATTTTTTGCTCTCCCGGGCTCGTTGTTACCCCGTTTCTTAAGGCTATACACATGTATACTACTTTCATGTAATAAAAAGCAAGAAAAAACCAAGAAACAGAAGTTAAATATCTAAAAACCTTATGGAGAAAAAACCAAAAATTCATCGTTTTTAACCACCCGATCATGTCGCTCTGATACTACATGTAACACATAACGATACCTTAGTTACGTATCCTGGATCAAACGTGAAAGGGCAAGAAATAAATAAGTGCAAAAATACCTAATTTTGGTCTTCGTAACTTCAAACGAGCTTTCCGAAGCTAAAACGAGAGTGAATCCACCACCGTCTTTTCGGAAACTCCTCTTCAGGATACGAGCAAAGTCTTTCTACAGTTTTCTCAAAATGTAAGCTCTCTTAACGGGTCAAATATTCCTTATGCTTACGATTGATATGAGTAACTGCAGGAGACCTTAACCTTTATATATAACTTCCATATTGAGCCTCCCCATCACAAGGCCAATATGGGTCTGGTCCACACTAATTAGGATTTATTTTCCACCCAGACTTCGACTATTGATTTAGATCATTTATTGGGCCACTTTATTATCTTTATCTGGATCAAATTATATAACTTAACCGATAATTTATTGAAAAACCAAAAAATGCAATTAATAGTTGTCCAACTTTATGGGAAAGGAAAAAATTGTCCAACACATTCCTCATCTATTAATTTGTAAATGAGATCTTCTACCACAATATAGAAATTAGGCAAATGACACAAAAGATATCATTTGTTGCTTAAAAGCTAGAATTATTTAGCAGGTATCATTTGGGTGAGCAAGCAAAAACGGCCTTCACTTTGTATTAATGCGAGACTCGTTTTACTGTACAATTTTTTTTTTAAATAAAACAATAAACTTATTTTCAAGTTGAAACCTTTTGGTTTATTCAATGATAATAACTATACACTATTTCTTGGATATATTGAAATTACATTTACAATATTTAACTAAATATGATTAATGTGATGTATATTATTAAAGGTATCTGTTCCTCCTACTATGCTATTTTAAAACCCTAAATGCATTTATTAATTGACATATAAAATATATAGGGTAGACATATAAAATATATTAGATGACTTATATTTTAAAAATCAATTTTTTATGAATTTATAATACTAATTAAAAATATTAAAAATATCATCTTTTAGAATTCTAATTTGTTGTAGAAATAATATTTCATTAGCTCTGATGTTAAAAATATTAATTAAATACTCAAACTTCTAATTTATTATACATCGCGTCAATTCTAATATTAATTCTATTGAAATATAATTTTATATTAGTCAAAAAAAATAAAAAACCTTGTCCCTCATTACTCTCTTCAATTTTTCATAAACAACAATAAGCAGCTCACTCTCACTTTATGGATTCTCTTCACTTCTCTTTAACCACCTTATAAACACCACCTGAAATCTTACAGATATTTTTAAAGATTAAGAAAGTAGAGAAGTAAGTTGCAACCATTTCATTTTCTTTGAAGTGTATTCTTTATCGCCTATGTGAGCATTGACTATAGATGATAAATGTTGATAAGGGTTGGTAAAATGCTTAAGGCCTTTGTTAATTATAGTAAAAATATTTATAAATTAATTTTCTTTTATAATATGATAAAAGATTATGATCATGAATTAATAGAATAAATACATCTTGGACTAATTAATGCCTCTTTAATTAATAATTTTTTATAATCTTAGTGTTAACGTATAAAGATTGTAGAGGTTTATACATATTCATGTAAATTTATTATGATTCGAGATTAATGTTAGAGAGTTTATAAGTTTTAAAAGTTTACTTTTCAATAGGCTTGGCAATAAGATATGTTATGGGTTTGGATTTTTTTAAATTGAAACTTAATTTAAGAATTAATTGAGTTTCATGCTAAGTTAGATCGATTCAGATTAAGTTTAATCAACTTGAATTGAATGTCAAGAGTCTACAATATTTAAAATTTTCTTTTATTAAACTTGAATTGAGTCAAATCAAACTTTTCATCAATTCTATTCTCTAATGATGTTCATGTTAGATATGCTATGTGTATGACTATTCATGTAATGTAAGATGTGATAATAGAATAACTTTTTGTATGCTATGATACACACACTTATATATAGACTATTGGTAAATCAGGATAAATGAAATATGTATTAGCATATTCATTTTAGCTTCTTTTGTTATAAATTTTCAAATAATTGTATGTATTTTAACTTAATATAGGTTATATTTTTCTTGATCCTATGATTATAAATATATTATGAAGAGTTAAGTTTGACGCAATTAAAAATAGGTTAAATTATGTTTTGTATTTTTATAGTTTGATTTGTTGCAAATAATTTGATGCATTTATATATAGGTTAAATTATGTTGTATTTTTTGTAGTTTGATTGAGTTAAAAATATTTTTATAATTTAAACTTGAAATATAAGAATTTCATATAATAATTATAAAACAAAATTCTATTTTATTAATTTTATCAGAATTATTAATTGTGAGCAATTATAGCTTTTCATGTCCATATAATACCATTTGTAAGGATTTTTAGTGCTTCGTAAAAAATCATAAACCTCTTATTAGGATGTTAACGAATAGCAAAAACACCCAGATCAATTCAATTGAGAAAATAAGAGAAATAAAGAGCAAA
>JAOSBK010000006.1:29801989-29836558 GCA_027568895.1 Erythroxylum shatona | reverse complement strand
ATGCAGCCGTTATGCTGCCCGATTTTTGTTAAATAATGTTTGAGTAAAGAATAAGAAATAGAATAAGAATAAGATTTTGGTTAAAAGATGATATTGAGATATGCTTGATTAAAAAGAATTGAATAATTTGAGTGTTTGTTTATGGAAGAATTTCCAAAGGGGAAATTATATTGTTTTGTTTTGAATAAGATGAGAAAGAAAGAAAATTTTTTATACCGGATTAGATTGGTAATGTCTAAGGTTTCCAACGCGATCGTTTTTCTCTGTTCTTTGTTCTCGGATGTCAGATCCGCTTTGTTAAATTTTTGTTCCGCTTTCGATTCGTATTCGATTCGCTTCGCTATTTTTACTTTCGTTTCGCTTTGATATGTATTCGATTCCGCTTTCGCTTTTGTTTCCGCATTTTTGTTATTCTATTTTTCGATTCGATTCGTTAGATTAGATTCTTTCGCATTATGTTTTTTCTGCTTCGGAATGTGAGTTCCTTCGTTTGCTTTCGATTTGAGTCGTTCTGAACGCTTTTGATCCATTTTTCCGGTTGGGGTCCGGTTTTGAGATCGGGTCTCAACAGAGTCCCATCCAAGTCAGTTGATGTTGCTCTATATAAGATATAGACTCATAAGAAACCCTATTTTTCTCATATGAAAGTTTGGAATTGTCCTACTTATGTGAAGTAGATTCAGTCAGATAAGCTTGAAACTAAATCTAAAATGTGTCTATTTGTAGGATATCCTAAGGAAACTATATGATATCAGTTCTACCATGTTTCGGAAGAAAAGGTGTTTGCTTCAAAACATGTTGTCTTTTTAGAGAAAGAGTTTCTTTTAAGAGAAGACAGTGAGAGCAAAATTGAACTTATGAAAGTTCAAGATGGTCAAACATACGCAAATCAACTGCCTAGACTCCAGACTATTGTTCATAAAGGTGAAACAATAGTTCAACCTTTTGACACATAAGAAGTTCGTACGTCAGGTAGGATATATTATTTCCCTGAGAGATATGAATTTCTATGAAGAGGTTTTGAAGAGTGCAGAATTTGACAAATGGCTTCAGGCTATGAAATCCAAAATAGATTCCATCTATGAAAACTAAGAATGGACTTTATTTGGCCTACCTAAAGGGATAAAACCCATAGGACGCAAATGGGTTTTCAAAAAGAAAACTGACATGGAGGGTAATGTAGTTATCCCTAAAGCTAGGCTTGTAGATAAAGGTTATTGTCAAAGGCGAGGTGTTGACTATGATGAAACATTTAGCCCAGTAGCTATGCTTAAATCCATTAGGATACTCCTAGCCATTGCCACTCATTATGATTATGAGATATGGCAAATGGATGTGAAGATGGCTTTCCTTAATGGAAACCTAACCAAGGACGTGTATATGACACAACTTGATGGTTTCATACCCATGAATGGAGAAAAGGTATGCAAGCTTTAGAAATCTATTTACGGATTGAAGCAAGTATCTAGGAGTTGGAATATTCGATTTGATGAGACAATCAAAGAGTTTATCTTCTCACAAAATTCGGATAAGCTGTGTATGTATAAGAAGGTTAGTGGGAGTGCAATCGTGTTCCTTGTACTGTATGTAGATGACATATTGCTAATAGGAAACAATGTCTCAGCTTTGCAATAAGTCAAAATTGGGTTAGCTAAGAACTTCTCTTTGAAAGACCTTGGAGAAGTAAAGTATATTTTGGGGATAAGGATCTATAGACATAGATTTAAGAGGTCGCTTAGTATTTCTCAGTCTACATACATAGACAAGATGTAAAATAGGTTTAGTATGGAGCAGTCCAAGAGAGGTTGTCTTCCTATGGTACATGGGATCACACTCTCTAAATCTATGTGTCCAAATACACAAGATGAGAGGACTCATATGAGTTTGATTCCTTATGGTTTGGTTATAAGATCAATCATGTACACTATGTTATGTACTAGACCTAATGTACCGTATGCTTTAAATGTTACGAGCAGGTACTAGTCGAACCCTGGTGAGGGTCATTGGTTAGCTATCAAAAATATCCTAAGTACTTGAGAAGAACTAAGTATGTATTCTTAGTATATAGAGAAGGTGATCTTGTGGTAAGCGGGTATACTGATGCCAGTTTCCAATCCGATAGGGATGACTTCAGATTGCAGTCTAGATATGTATTCACACTAAATGGTGGTGCAGTCAGTTGAAAAAGTTCCAAATAAGAGACAACTACAGATTCAACGATAGAGGCGAAGTATATTGTAGCTTCAAAAGTGACAAAGGAAGTAGTTTGGATTAAGAAGTTCATCATGGAACTTGGTGTCATTATGAGCATCGCTAACCTAGTACAGTTGTATTGTGACAAAAACAGAGTTATAGCGTAGGTGAAGGAACCAAGGTCTCATCATAAGTCTAAACATTTACTCAAGTGCTACCATTTGGTTAGAGAAATCATTGGTAGAAATCATGTAAAGATAGAGAGAGCTCCCACTGATCAGAATATAGCTGATTCGTTGACTAAGCCTATTTCCTAAAAGAGTATTGTGTTACATATACACGCCGATGGTATTAAATATCAAGGTGATTGACTTTAGTGCAAGTGGGAGTTTGTTAAAGAAGTGCTCTAAAGGCAATCACCCGTAACACTTACTATAAACATTATTTTATGATTAATAAAAACATTTTTCATTATTTCAATGTTCATATATTTATGGATTTGATGCTGATCTTAAATTAATTTAATGAAGTCCTTCATACAAAACATAGCATGGAGGAAATCATAATGAGATCATGATAATGAGATTCCTATCATATGTAATTATGTTAGTATCTAAACTTTCCCTAGTCATATGATTAATGATATAGGATATCACTAATCCGAATAGACTAACACATGTTATACTTCTTGATTGGATCAAGCAGTAGATCTCATAAGCTGTAGACATGAGTTATTTAGAGTTAATATATGGATTCTTACTAAGGGTATTAAGTACATTGGATTGACCTACTATAAGACAATCATATGGATATTCTATTCCAGTGTCAATGTTGGTCTTATCATAGCAATGGTGCAAGTATCCTTTGACTTGTGCTCCTAAAGGATATCTCAAATATTGATCTTATGCTTTGACTCCATTCATCGATGCTTTTCAGGGGTTACTCATACAGTGGTGATTGGGTACAACTTGAGGTATTCAGAGGTAATTGAGTAGCTAATAAAGGATTCACCACTCCTGATAGAAGGAGATGATACCTACAGCTTCTTATTGGGGTCATTGCTTGGGAGTCTTTGGCCAGAGCAGATATGTGTCATGAAGAGAATCTTCAATGATACATAAAGTAATGAGATCCTCAGGACAAGATCTAATATCACTTGGACTAAGTTGACGTAGTTAGTCAAGTGAACTAAGTGGGGTATAGATGGTGAAAGGACAAATTGCAAAATTGCATATGGAAGGGTTCGTAGTCAAACTATTTACTTTTTGGTTAATTAAAGGTCATGATGTGTTACTATATACCGCTCTTGACTTACTTGAATTAAGTGTTAATTCAAGTAGCCAACATAATCAAGAACCTAATAGGTCACACATATAGGAGATTTGAAGGATGAGTAAAATAGTCTTGAATGGTGATTCAAGATATGAGAGACTGTTTTGGGATTGTATCACGATGTGATCGTGGTAGAAAACAAGTGTTGTTGGTTGCCAATTTGGTCATTAACTTCCCAAAACTTCCATTAACGTATGCTATTCTTGGTCATTAACTTCTCATAACTTCCATTAATATATGTTATTCATGACCATTAACTTCCCATAACTTCCCATTAACCAAAGAGGGCAAAAAATAATCATCATTTTCATGCATCTTGTGTAAGACACAAGAAAAAGAAAGGCTCTTTCTTACACACACACTCTTTTTCTCTCTAATTCTCATAAGAGTTCTTGTCTTTGCTACCACAAAGAAAGAACTCTAACAATCTCCTAGTGAGGTTTCATCCTTCTATCTTCTTGTGGACTTTCATTAGAGATGGTCTACGTTGATCATTTTGGTTTATGACAACCTAACTTGGAGAAGGTTAAAGAACGAAAGAGATCTCAGAAAGGTATGTAAACATCTTACATTTCATATTTTTGTTTTCTACATCTATATGCATGAGTATATCTAGTTTTTGGGTTTCTGTTTTACTTTCTGCTGCATATATTTGATATATATTATGTATGAGATGGATGATCGAAACCTAACATATTATATGTTGATTATTTCTAATGTCAACCATTAATATGTTTTTCATCAAATGGATAAGCATATTCCTTTAGTTGAGAGTTCTAATCCAACTCTAGAGGTAAAAGTGGAAACTTCTATTCTGGCATGAAGTGAGGATAAAAGTTCAATTAGAACTTAAGTTGCTCATCATATAATTGAAGTTTGGAATCACTTTAACAAGACTATATCGACCGATGGAATTGAAAAAATTAGAGTGAAAGTATCGTCAAAAGTTGTATTTGAATGGTTCGAAAGGTAGAACGTCTCATTTAAAGAGACATATGGAATCATGTACTAGAAGGACGATGGTTTTAGGAGGTCAAACAATTTTTAACCCCAAACCTTATAAAAGGGAAGAATGAATTGACCGTAACAACTTTTGATAATAACAGATCAAGGATTTTGATAGCTAATATGATTATTGGAGCTGAAAAACCATTGTCTATGGTTGAAAGCAAAAGATTCATGATATTTTTTAGTTGACTCCAACCGACTTTCAAGGTTCCAAGAAGGAATACATTAAGGAATGATATTTTCAAAATTTATGAGGAAAGGAAGAGAGACACATTAAGAGCATTATTAAGTGTTCAACAATGAATTGTCGTAACAATGGACATGTGAACAACCTATAACCAAAAGAAAGGTTACATGACAGTGATGACATGTTATATTGATAATGACTAGAAGTAATGAAATAGGCTTTTGAGGTAATTTATATTCTTTAATATTGTTATCATTTACTTTTTTCATTATTTTATGAATTTATGATTCATGATGGGAATACTTATGCATGATAGATTCATTTATGTGCCGACTCTGCATACAAGTGAAAAATTGGCAAACGTGTTGAAAAAATGTTTGATGAATTTGAACATTGACAACAAAGTATCCACCATCACAGTCGGCAATTGTAGTACAAATGATGCTATAATTGAGAAGGGCCAGATGCAAGCTGGGAGCTTATTGTTTGGAGGTAAGTTATTTCATATGCATTATTATGCATATATTCTTAAATTGATTGTGAAGGATAGGTTAAAGACAATAAAGGAAGCAATAGATTGTATTCAAAATAGTGTTCTACATTGGAGTGCAACTCCAAAAAGACTTGAAACTTGTGAAGATGGTGCATAAATTTTATGCAGTTCGAGTTCAAAGAAATTGGTTTTGGATCGTCCAATTAAATGGAACTCAACTTTTAAGATGTTGAAGTCAGCAATCCCATATGCTCAGGTGTTTATTAGACTAGTTGAAAGGGATTCTCAATATATCTGTGTATCAACAGAAGATTAATGGGACTTGGCTAGAGAACTTTGTATGAAGTTGAAATTATTTTATAATTGGACTGAATTGTTCTTAGGAACAAAATATCCAACTTCACACTGTATCTTTAGCACTATGTCCAATATAAAGCATGTTTTATCATTATGGATAGTGGGAGTTAATGAAGTTATTCGGACTATGGCAAAGTAGATGGCGGATAAGTTTAATTCCTATTAGTATAAGGTTGGAGATATTATTGCAGTATTATATATGTTGGACCTAAGATACAAGATGGACAAGGTTAAATATGTTTATAATACATTATACGATGGTGAAGCTCAAAAGTGTGTACATACTGTGAAACAATTATGGTGTCAATTGTTTAATTATTATCAAATCAAAATGCAACAAACTTATGATCAGGATCATAGTAGTGCAGACAGTTTAACTTCGACATAAATTTTCGGATCGACCTTATCTTCTGACCCATTATTGGCAGATTCTCTTTCACATTTTTTTGAAAGAGAAAAAGGCAAGGATTTTTTTTATAATATTATGGAGTTAGATAAATATTTTTCTGAAGATTATGTTCCTGAGACTGAAGGTGAGCACTTCGATATATTTTCATGTGGAAGTTGTTTGGAAATAATTATCCGATCTTGCAAGTCATCGCATAAGACTTGTTAGTTATTCCATCATCCATCGTTGCTTTAAAGTCTGCATTTAGTACTAGTGGTTAGATCATTATTCCTTATCGTGGTTGACTTTATTATCACACTGTGGAAACCCTTATCTATGCTCAAAGTTAGTAAAATAATAGAGATATTGATGGTAATTTTTTCTTTTTAATATATTAAATTTATCATTTTATATTATCTTACCTAATATTGTGTTTTAATTTTTCCTGCAGCCACAGATATTAATGCGGAGGTGACTAGTGAAATTAATGGACCAATTGCACATTATTTTAATCAAATATAAAAAGATGAAGGCATATTTAATTTTCTTTAAATTTAATATTACATTACTAAATATTCTTTTTATAATAATGTTACATTACTAAATATAATGTTTATACATACGGATGATTTAATCCAAACTGTTGATGATCCTAGCAACAAATACAATTAGATGCTCTCTCAGTCCCCACTAGCACTCTCCAATATCCAATATCCAAACTTTGTCTATCCGGCATGACATTATCTTAATTTTGTAAATTGTATCATTTCTTGTAAATGATTTGGATAATCATTCATGTACTGCAAAAATTTCTATAACTTTATTATATCATAATTATATGTTGTTATAATTTAAAGATGTGACATAATATATATATTAAAAAGGTGAAAATTTATAAAATTTATGAAATGTGATTATTAACGAAATTATTAATTAATTATTTTTATGATTATATTTTTATTATAACTTAAAGAAAGAGATTCATATTTGATTAGTATAAACTTGAATTATTAAACATAATATTAGAGAGGATTTTTTACATTGGATTGGAGAGAAAGCAAACAAAAATTGGTATGCTTATGACACTCTAAGGATGAGAATAATTTAAAATAAAACCTATATCAAGGTTTCGAGTAAAAAATTACTCTTAACAAACTTTAATTAGAGTAACATAGGAATGAATCTTTTAATATTAGAAAGGAGAAAAAAATCATGAATATAAGTTTAGATTAATTAGAATATAATCATTTTAGAAAAAAGTAAAAGAGGCTATAAACTTATAATATAATTATTAATCAATTTTTTTGCAGTCCTTATTCCTTAGTAAAATTTCTAAAGTATAGAACGTGACATATAACATTTTTAATAAATTTTCTTTATTAAAGTTTTTTTAATTTATTAGAATGTTCGTATGAGAGTGTGTATGTGTAATAGAGACATATATGCTCTAATAAGAGACAAGTAGACAACAATGACCTCGTAACTTTTGCACATTACTAACAAAAGCACTGACTATCATTAGGTGCTTTAACTTGAAACTTTTACGAGTTGAAGTGCCTGTTTGGTTTAGCTTTTGGAGGGTCCAAAAGTACTTTTGTCCACAGCAAAAGCTATTTTAAGAAAAAAGTAAGTGTTTGGCTGTAAATTTCAAAAGCACTTTTGGGGTAGAAATAGCTTTTTTAAAAGCTCAAATATAGCTTTTTCAAAAGCTAAAATTTGGAGCTTTTCAGAAAAGCCCCTTAAAATAGCTTTTTCGGGTAGACCTTTGCGATTATAAGTTGCGTCGCTTACGTTTATAACATGCGACGTATAAAAGCCTCTCTCAAACCAAAATTCCTCTCTTCTCTCTGCGTCTGCTCGACGATCTGCTCCAATCCTTTTATGGTTAGGTCTCGATTTCCTCCTTTACGCTGCAATTTATGTTCTCCATTTTTTGTTATATTTATTATTGCTTTGTTTCACCCACCCAGGAACAGCTCATCTGATCGTCTTCTCAAGCAAAGGAAAGCTCTTTGAGTACTCCAGCAATTTAAGGTTTTACACCTTCACACCTGTATCTCTACCTACCTTCTCTACCTCCATTTATTTCATTTTCTTGCATGTTTCCTGCTCCCACCTCTTCTCTGCTTCAATATTTTTGTTCTAATCAATTGACGTTTTACGGTATGAAACAGTAGACGACCAAAACATCCCTAAAACCCTGACAGGGAGAGGGCACTTACCTTTGATCCTCTGCTCGAAAACCACCGGGAAAAACCCCCGCTCTCCAAGGTACAATCTTTTCGCTATCTATTCCCATTCATGTCAGATGGGTTTTGTGCAATTTGTTGTGTGCTGTCTGCTTTCACATGGTTTAATATGTTAGTTATGCCCTTGTTATTAGAACATTACCCATTGTTTCCGTATGTATCCAAGTTATAACTTAAACTTGATTGGAGATGTAATACCCATGTGGTTGAGTGCATTCTGGTTTGTTGAGATCTTTCTGTTAGTGTATTTCTTGAGTTTGGTTTGGTAGTATCAAATCCTAGGTGCCGATGATTGGATCTCGTCGTTGTTTATGGGATTCAGCTGTAGTTTTGGTTAGAGTGGTTTTTGGTTAACTATTATAGAGAGAGATAGAAAGTATGAGGCACTATGTCGTGTTTGGGATTATTTGTTTTTGTGTATTGAAAGGAAGTTGCAAGTGAGATGAATTCCCCAACTTCTTAATTAAACTATTGTCAATGCTTTAATGGGATTATGTCAGTGCTGTGTGGCGTATATAATTGGAGACGAAATGACTATTGTTGACTCACCTAGTGAATTTTTCCAAGACTTCAGAGCCGTGAAGATTATGAATAGGAATGGCTTCTTAATCCTATTTCCTTTTGCAATGTACGACTTTGAATCCAAGAGTTAAAAGGCCCCGGTGGCTTTAATTCTCTGGCATTCCGCTATCTGAAAGTAAAGGGAATTTTGCTCATGCTACAGTAGATTATGTGGTCAATCATTACATTATTTTGTGAAAATAATTATATTTATTTATCACTCTCTTCAGCTACTTATGGGAACCGGAGGCGTCATTGGCGATAAATGGTCCATGAGAATTCTTTGGATGTGTGCTATTGGAAGTGCTATCAGTATGTAGTCCTAATCTGATACTGGCCTCTTGCCTATTGAAAGTTTTCTTTGCTTGTATCAGTCAAACTAGTTTCACTACAAGGTTTCTGGTGTTCCTTCACTTCATATTATTCTGACAGCTTTTATCAATTAATTGATTAGGCCTTTATATGGTTGCTGTGGAAAGACAAGCACAGAATAGAAAGCGTATGATGGCAGAAAGTTTGAAAGCCATGGAAGAAGAAAGCATTGATGAGAATTCTTAAACGTGACATGCCATAAATTCACTGTACTGATCTGTCAGAAAGGCTCCCTTGGTATCCTGAATAGTTCAATTCCTTATTAACATAAATTTGTTTCAGAAAATCTTCCTCAACCGTTTACTTCCCTGGTGACATAAAATTGTTGCATTTTTTACACTATGTTCCATATGGATTTGAGTGTTTCCATGATTTGGTTGAACTACTTAAATATGTTAGATCCTATGGCTAGTAGTGACTATTATTAACAAGCAAGCAAGTATATGGACATATGAGAGAATGGTTTGTTGGTTCTATGGCCAAACACCTCTTTAAACTTCTGTACTTTTATGGTACCCGTATTACAATTGATCAGTGCTGAGTTTTGCATAGGACAGTTGATGGTTTTCAAGGTAGAAACAATGGTTGATGTTGCTGCCAAAAGATACGGCACGAAATTCCTTCTATGCACCAGCAACTTAGTTCTGGAGTTTATGACCTTAGCAACGCTGAGGCTTGGAGTTTTACCCAGAAAATTTTCCCTCTTAGCCACGCTGTTCTTTGCCATATATAATAATATAGCTAACTTTGACCAGACAAAGGTTTCTATCTTCACCATGCCATGCTTGGTTGTATGTTGCCAGCATTCTACTTTGCTACATGCATTGCTTGCTGAAAAATTAGCTGATACGTGGCTTTGAATTGAAACAAAGGCATGGTTCTAGGGATAAACTGTTGCAGGTGATGATGGTGAAATTGGCATTGATTTGATTCCAGAGTATGCATCAGGTTGGATTTGGTAGTGGCTGGTATGTGCAAACGCCACTTCCATGGAGGTCCAACTTACTATGTCAGTAATTAAAATTTGAGATGGTAATACTATAACCTTGATTTTATTGTGAACTAGGACCACTTGGATATAACATTGCTAAATGGATCACATTGATTTTTATGTCACGCCATTTTGTATATAAGTTTGAATGCAGCTCTAGCCTGTATCAATCTACATAATAAGTCGTCTATGCTTAATAGTTGGTAGTGAATAAACAAAGAGAAGGAATCCCCAGTCCCGTTGCACCAGCCTAATGCATATCAGGGAAGTGAAAAAAGGACGAGAACCAATATTAGATCTACAAGTTCATGACTTGCAAGAAAAATCAAAGATCAACAAGTAGAGTGACAAAAAGAGAGACTTTATAAATATACCCTTGTTCTTCGCACCTATGACACCCTAAATTCTGAGCATGTCCCAGATTCCCTGCTAGGGATCCAGAGTTGGATTTTATAAATGGACGCAAATCCTTTGCTCTGAATTGTGTGTGACATCTTGTGCCAAGCCTCTCTCATCCACATGTTTCACAATAAATAAATAGGACTGTAAATATGAGGATGGGAGAAGTTGGCACTGGGTAAGTATAGGCAATTTGGGACAGACGATCACAAGCCTTTATAAATATTCAGCTAAATCTAGCATTCTTGTTTCTTTTCCTCCTATTTTATACAAGATCTCTGTAAAGCCTAAATCCATTCATATGAATCTTCTTCTAATCTGCAGTCTTTTCCTTGTACCAACTTTAGTCCCTTCTTTCTGGCATTGAATATGACCTAGAAACTTCATCCACGTCAAAAGTCAATGTCAACGGTGAAGAAACTGAAGCTGACGGTCGAAGCAGGGGAGTACTAACTCTAGTTGAAGTTTCATTCGCATTGGAAGCTGGTTGTAACTCAATCTCGCTATCAGTAGCGGGAGCGATCTCAGGAACTTCTAGAAACTGATGATCATCTTCCTCAAGTGACATTACTGTGCTAGTTTCTGTGCGTATTGTGGAATCGTCCATGATTCCATGCCTTCTCTTCCTCCTAGCTGCCTTCCCCCACCCATGGATAGTCTCTCTTATCCTTTGAGGAATCAAAGCTGCTTTGTAGTTTGTCCCCATCTATAAAAGAAAAAGGAAAGTTTCATGATGCTTAATAGTCAGGAAATACTCCTGTTTCGTGAATCCAACACAAAGGAGGAAGAAGATGGCCTACTTCATGTGCTTAGAGGGGCAATATTCTCTTAGAAAGCTTATTGACAAAGAAGAGTCCACCTTTTCTATTAAGTTGTCTTTTCATTTAGATTATCATGGAATCGAACTCTTTCCATCCAAGAAAAGATTCAAGCAACTAAAGAAAAGAAGGGGAGAAGGGGATTGTAAATCAAAATATAGTTTTTTCCAACCATCCTCCAATTAGGTTAAGAGGAAGACAACAGAAACTTCAGTTTACGACGTGGCAGCTAACAGAATGTTCAACCACCCAACCGAAAGTATATATTTTTCAAGAAAAGAAAATATTTTTACCACTTTTCCTCGGATTTTTTCATATCCTTCACAAGGGATTGTTTGTTTGACATCTTATGCTCTACCAAAAACTAGTAGCAACTGGGGATATGACAGTATTAATGAACTGCATAAAATCACCTCTACATAACATCCAACTGGGATATGTCCAGTTATCTGTATTCCTGCATTAATTTTACTAGAAAACCATCCAGTAATCTGTATTCCTGCCCTAATTTTACTAGAAAACATCCAAATGTTATATGTCCAGTAATCTGTATTCCTGCATTAATTTTACTGCACCTACTAATGCACTTAGCAATTATTTCGTTATCTTCTAGATTTAAAGGACAGAATCAAAGACAATAAGCCTTCCTTCCCCCAAATTTCTCTAGGACATCGATAGCTTCGTATTTGAGACTTGAGAGCATGCCAAGGATGCAAAGGACCAGACATTCAGACAAATCTAGCACCTAAAACTTGTAACAATTCTACCAATACTACAAGTCCAACAGCCCCAGATTGTTAATAACTCAATTTTATGTTAGTGAACTCTTGATAGTCCAAATTCAGGTATAAGATGTGTGGAGTACCTGGGTAACCAAAGCATATAGGGGCAAGGTGCTATAGCTGCAGAGAAACTGACCAGCAAACCTGAAAAATAAGAGAGCACCATAGTAAACAAAACTGCTAATACAGTTAACAAACTTAATACAAACTGACCATGCATACCCCAGGATAAGTCGCACATATACCAGCAAATGGTTTCTTATGAAACAAGAATTATAGCCAAATTGCCACTGAACACAACCAACCAAAGAAAAATAAGTCAGAATGTACAGATCCAACAACCTTCACAATACGGTAAGAAGTGCTCCAGTGCATTTCCAATTGATGCTGTACAGGGATCAGGGGACAGAGCATTTTTATTCCAAGTATTTAAAGTTTGGGTATTTTAATTTTATCTTGCAGGAAGATCGTCTAATGTGGTAAAACAAAAGTTATTTCAAGCAACGAAAGGTATTTACCCAGAACCAAAAGAATGAAGCCAATTCAAATGCATTCTGCGAATAGAATTCAGAGAGAGATCAGAAATATTGTCAGTACGAAAAATGGATGTTACAGCATTTAGATTACATGTACAATGAGCATTGTTACCTGGAATAAGATAAAATGAATCAATGACAACAATAGCTCAGGTTTCTTAAACCAGAAGAGACCATCTCGAGGTTTCAGTTTTGCACCTACAAAGTATCCAGTAATGCCCGCATTTTCTATTGCCAAGGTTGCAATGACATGCTGCAGTTTTGCACCTACTAGAAGAACAAGCTGCCAACAAAAGCAACAGTTTCGAAATAATTCTACAAGAAAGGGTGCACGGCACTAAAAAAGCATAACACATGGTTCATTACGAATATGAATTATGCCTATATCCAGAAATTGTCCTTTTCTGACAAAAAGACCATAAACAGAATATTAAAGAAAAAAGTACTTACACTGACAGGAATAATGGCTATCCAGAAGTACAGATTAGACCCTGTACGACGAGAAGAAAACCAAACAAGTTCAAATCTACAATCTAAGCATAGAAAAGACACATTCGACAACTAATAGGATACGTATCAGTCATTCATGGGGATTTTTACCATAGGAATCCAGAAAACAACTCACAAGAGGAAAGTGCACAAACAAAGAAAATGCCAGAGAATGTTCCTCAAAGTAAGGAACTATTGCAAGTCTAGAATCAGAGAAATAATACTTTTGAAACTCAATCCATACCTTTTATATTAAACAGCATGAAAGCAACAACAAATCCCCACAATGGACCACTACAAGGTGTTCAATAAACAGGTAATTAGCTGGCCACTTATCACATGAATACATCAGACTTAAAAATTCAGAGAAGAGAGATCAAGCCTTCAAAAAGTTTGAACAGGTCCAATATAGAAAACATCTAAAAAATTATTTTACCTTACACCAACAATCCGTTGGAATTCTTCTTCCATAGACCGTATCATATAGCTATGAAAATCGTATTTCAGAGGCAAATTATGATTCTGTCAGAAAAATAAAAGAATGGAAATACAACTTAAACATTAGTGGCAAAAAACTATCAACAGATACCTGCTAGACAAAGAGACTTCATATCTAGTCCTGAAAATGGAACTTTTAGTTTTAAGATCTCAGTTTACTTGTATTGCAGGTAATAACTTTTGAACGATAAAACACTTGAAAAGCCCTGCTTGCAGTTTTGCTGGTGGGATTATAAAAATTTTGAATTATTTTTTTAGAATTGTTTTTTATCACATTCCATTTCATTTTACATTTTAAAATTTTATTTGAATTATTTTTAGAAATTCAAAATTACAAGAAATTTTGACCCCAAAAAGTTTATTCTATGTCTTTCCCTTTTCTGGTGCTCAAGTAAAGAAACGACATGGTATGAGTTTCCTGCTAATCAAAATGGTTTCTTGACTGCATAACACGGGCACACAACACTTTTAATCATTTTTTAGGCTTGCACTTTGTATGACATGGTGTGATAGAGATGTAAAAACTACAACCAAATGCATTAATATAAACAATGCAGCCAAACATGAGATCCTACTACGTCTATTTTTTTTCAAAGCACTACACACGCAGAATAACTGAACAATCAACATGATATGCTTCAGTTTCTTGCTAATCAGAATGACTTCTTAACTGTAGTACGCCTAATCACATGCACACAACACATTTTTAGTCAATTTTTAGTTTGCCGTTGATATGGTATGTTATCACAGGATGCAAGTACAACTCTAAAATGTATCGATATAAACAAGCCAAACATGATATTACAACGTTCACAAAAAAACACTTATCTACGTGCATCACATATGTTGGGCTCCAAATAAACAGGAATACCACATACCATGATGAAGCCCTTGCGGAGAGTGAGGTAGTCTGTGCGAACCACTGAGTGGCCAAATTGCCGAAAGAAACAAGTCTACAAGTTGATCAAAATAAGTTAATTTGATTGAAGTTTCGAATTCAAACCAAAATAATAACATGCCTTAATATAACATGCAAGGATTAAATTAACAAGGGACAAAAGATACATTTTGGCTCCTAACGTGTTTATCATAATTTAAGTTAGAGCTTAATGTTTGACAGTACTTAAAGGACTTCAACGTTATCAAAACCAATCCAAATCAACCCTATACTGATGAAATCCCTAACTCCTATCAAAGTCCATAAGTCGAGGCTTATGTAGTCAATTTTTAGTGTGACACCACTACCAACATGACATCCCAATTGACCCCCACAATTTCAATCTCCTCTTTTCTCCTCTACCCACACTTACTGAAAGGCAACTAATGATGTTAAAGACCTGTTTCATTGTGGGTGGGGCATATTGCCCAGCAATGAATTGGAAAATTGTTGTCAGTACAGTAAACAACTGTTTAAAAAACATGGTGGACTTCACTATAAGGAATTGATTTCATGTTGAATGATGGAGGATAAATTAGTTTATAGATTGCATAAAGGGCTACAGAAAGGATCGTCATGATAGGTGCAAAACAACAGGAAAATAATGCATATATAATATATGTATACACTTCGATGCATAAAATCAAGACAAGAGAGAAGATGAAACATATTTCACCAAAGATTTAACCTCCAAACCACAAAATATATAAGATTGCAAATCAAACTCTGACATATAGAAACATTTGAGGAACTTGTTAAAGCTCAATCTCGAAAAAAAAAAAAAAAACCCTTTTTCTAAATTTCAAAAAGGTATTCCAGGCATGAATGCTCACATCTTGCTTATTGTATTTATAAAGGAATCATTCAACCCAAAAGTTTTAGTTGTTAGGAGTGATCCAAGAATGGATTATACATCATCCAAACATGCCTCTCATATGAAATGTAGAAATATCACAAATCTATCATAAATGTAACTAGAATAACTTCAACCTAAAAATTCACGATCATATAAGATTCTGATAACATATCAAAGAACCATTTGATCTAAAAACCTAAGTTGTTAAGTGAAATTTAATAATGGATCAAAAACAATATTAACAATGGTAAGGAACTCCTTGCCTTTACTCAAAGGGATAAATACAAAAAATATTTTCATATAATTCGTATGCTTCATTTCTAAAATAACATTCTTCTTTCGAAAGAGCATCTCCAAAGAAAAAAAAATCTTTTTCTTTTTTACCTTTCTTCCATCCTCTACCCCACATCCTCCTGCCCTCCTCCTAACCACCCCATCCAAAAGAATAATCAAGTCACAAAACTTCTTGAGACCATATCCAATCAAATTAACCATTTAAATATTTGTATACCAAACCCACTTTGATTTTAACATAAATTGAATGTTTCATTGCTTATCCATCCCCACCAACGGAAAAAGAAAGGTTGGAGAGGAGGAAGTAAGGAATTGCAATTGATATTTTGTTACAAAAAATTTGATACCATTTTCGGTTTTTTTCGCTTCATATCACAGCCATAATATGTGGAGACACGAAGTTCATGGTAAAATTCAAGCAACATAATTCAGGTTCCTTACCAAGTAATGGAAATAACAAACAAGAAAAGCAATAAAGAGAGAGCAAATGTTGGTTACTTACCACCCAGATAAGAACACTATTCCTAACCAGTGGATTGGATGCATGGTATCTAACAAAAGTTGTTTGCCTTCGCAATATTTGTTCCCTGGTGATTTCTGTTGCAAAGTAGAAACCAACTCAAGACTCTGCTCTTGAACTCATTCTTTACCAAACAATCCTAAATGCAAACTAAAAGTGCTACAAATGTCCTCAAAACTGCAGCAACTACTAAGTTTCTCTATATAAAGTGCAATTGATCAATGCAAGTTGAGACATCATACAGGTTTGCTAGATGTCATACTACTACATTGTACTCAGAAAGCTTATTAGTTTTGATCTTACCAGTTAATGCATTATGACGGTCCATTTGGGCCTCATCCTCCCACACCCTCCAACTATGGATCTGATAAAACAATCAAACATCTCACGATTAGAGAAAGGGAAAACAGTAACATGATTACCTATTTTCATTTTGCAAGATGTACCTTTTCTCCTGCTCAACTACCTCGACATATATAGGACAGTAATGTACATGAGGTCAAAATAGTTCCTCTCTTATCAAAGCCAATATTCAACTCTAGTTCTCCTAAGTTTTCTTTTTCTCACTAGCTATACCTCAAAGCTTGAGTAAGGGGGTGCTTGGTTAGTTGGTATGGGAAGAAAGAAGCGGGAAAGGAATGAAAAAAGATGGCTGGTAATATATTATGATTGGATGAACAATATTTTTATATCCCCTTTCAGGGTAAAACTCCATACCCCTCAATATAGTGAGGAATGGAAGCCATATTCCATTCCACACTATATTCATTATAATTCCTAGTACCATTCCCCCGAGTGAACCAAGCACACCCTAAGATAAGTTTGGCTATCACATAGCGATTACCATATCAGTCACATTCCTATCATATTCAGTTCAAAGGTTAACATTGTGATTGCACGATAAACATCAATAGCATTTCTTGATAACTCCTCTCTTACAAAGTTTTTAGTTCCTAAATCTGAGGAGAGATCTATAAGTCATTACTCAATAAATGTTGTGGGCCTTAGTCACTGAAAACTGTGGGCTTGGGGACGGATAAATTGACAACCGTAAACACATAAAACTAGCTCTGTACACATTAAAATTTCAGTCCTAAAAGTTTGGCAAGATATATGAAAAGGCTTATGGACTACAACAGGCTAGGCTTAATGTTACTCTATAAGTTTCCTAATCATATAAAATGAAAAAAGCTTTTATGGGTTTACATTAGCTACATATAGCTAATTAGTGATCTAATCAGTTAATTAACAAGAAGATATGACGTGATGCTATCAGAATTCCTTTTAGGAATGCGAAAAAAACACAAAATATAATTATATATAATTCACTTCTAGAAGGAATACAACCTTCACAATTGCCAACAGCATTGTTAAGCAACTGTAAGATATGTGTGTGATTGCCATGACAAAGATGAAACGATGCAACTGCTCAAGACCTTCCAATGACACAAAAGGTTCATATCCCTGCATAAAACTCAGTTTTTAGAAAGGTATAACACATCAGAAAGGCAAGCTATAAAAGTCAGATTCAATATAGTCCACAAAGGTAAAGATTTTCTTTAAAGAAAACTTCTACTTGAAATTAATTCTAATTGAATATGAAAATTCACTTATGGCAAAAAAACTTCAGATGACATAGTAGCAACATCCTCAAAAGAATTATAAACCGAGACATGACTTGCCACTTTACAGGTATTCTTGGTCAGATCATTTAGCACTCTCCGTAATGAGTGAGGAAGCATATAAGTCACTGCTAGTTTACGTTCCTTGTTAGAATTATCTTCTATATCTTCATCAATCTCGGATCTACTGCAAGGAGCAAAAGTACTGTCATAGAACTTTGATGGAATGCAAATATTGGCTATTGTGCTAGATGTAGCTGTTAGAAGGAGAGAGATGAATCCAAGAAGCATCAACTCTGAAGAGAAAACAAAAAATTGAATTCATAAGTACTTAGCTAAGATACATATAACAGAATGGGGAAGGGGAAGAAAAGAAGTAGAGGATACGCAAGTTTTTTGCAGTTTCTGTAGGCAATCTACCTTCTTTCATTTTTTCTACAGCTGCAAGCAGAGGCTTCCTATTAGTCTTCCTCAGCCACTGAAACAAATGAAAAGTCATGTCAAAAACAATGAGTAAACAAAATTTTTTGAAAATGTAGCAGGAAGGTAAATGAAATTAAACATGAACTTTAGATTTGGAAAAAAAATCCCCCCAGACTACTAAAATTGTTAAAAATAGATGTTTAACAGTATGGATTCAGCTCATTTATCAACACAGGCCTTCCATATTCCGAACCTATCATATATCTACCCAAAATCACTGCTTATATGCCAACTGGATAATGGTTTAGCATATATTATATCATTCTTCACGTCCTTTTCTACCCATAATGTGGGGTGTGAAAGATTCAGGCACCAATGTCCTGTTCATTGTTTACTTGACAGTGTAAAAAATTCAAACGGTTTATGAAGACTGGAGCTTGAGAGCCGCTAGTAGTTTGCCACCAATATACTAGTAAAGGGCTACATGCTATTCAGATAAAAGTCGATCATAGGAAACTCTTCCATCAAGCAGAATAATTTACAAGTTTCAATATTGCAAAGATTTAAATTGGAAAGCAATTTCTTTCCCCTTACTGGAATCATAATCCTATGAACCACTGAAGCACAGAACAAGAAGGAAATAAGGGACTTGTCATACAAATGCAGTGAACCACATCACCCCAAAAAAAAAGAAGAAGATCTAGCATGCGTTACATAATCCAAACGAGACAAAAACGAAGCTTCTGTTTATGTTCTTGATGAAAGAATTGAGAAGTAAAACTTACATTACTTAGACGGTGAATGGACCGCTCCACAATCAAGGAAACAACCACAAAGATCGTCAATACTGTTGCAACTGACCATGTAGGAGTTAAGGCCAACGATCGCATTTCTTTTTCTTTCTCAGCCATTCCAGAACAATCCTATTCACAGACCACAAGCCAAAGAATAGCAAGCACCAAAGGTATCCTCTCTTAGGCCAATGGCTGTGAAGCTACCCAGTTTCTAAACCACAATACAATACACACTACCAGACTCATACAGTTTCTACACTAGAAACAGCTCATTCCTTTACACTGGTTCTCTCCAATGGAGAAAAGCAATACACTAAATCTGGAAAGTACTTGGTTCCTTTTAACTTTTAAATGCACGAATCGCTCAGAGAAAAATGAATTCAGAAAACGCTTGCTTCTAAATGACGCCTAATAATGCGCTGCGAACTTGGAAATTTCTGTTGCAAAACAGAGAGATCAAAATTTTCCTTTTCACAATCAAGATTTTTTACTTGGCAAACCTATAACACCTCCTAATACCATCGTTTCCTCACTACCCATAAAACTTTTTCCTCTCCCTTTCACTGTGGAAAGTTCTGTTTCTTTCTTCTCTTTGTACAGAAACTGCAATTTGCCCAACTTCAGTCACAGAAAGATGTTATGAACACTGTCTCTACAATAGCAAAGAAAGTGAACAAGACCAGATCCGCTCCAGATTGCGAAGCAAGTTTAGAACTTGAAGTCTTGAGCAAGCCCTTTTATGTGAAAATACTTACTGGTTCTAGAAACTGTCTTTTGTTTTAACTTTTGTTTGTGTCTGAACGTAAGAAAGCTTCGAACTTCCTCTAAACCTTCACCAGTAAAGATCTTTCTCTGACGGTGCTGCTTCACATTTTCAAACTTATAGATAGTAACCCTCCTCTCCTCTGTTCACGGAGATTGAAAAGGAATGACAAAGTCATGGACAGCGACGTCGTACCACGGGGATTTGTTATAGATAGTGATATAGTCTTTGGCCTTCTTCTGAATTTATTATTGTTGTTAAAACAGTAGCAATGAAATTTGCCGCTAATGGTGGCCACCTGGAAGAAGCATGTGTTTGCCTTTTGAATTCATAAGTATCGTGCACATGCTTTGTGTATAATTAATTATAGATAGACTTTCAACCTCAGCGGACCTCTCCGTCTTGTTTTGTGCTTAGTATTAGTCAAATCATATAAATCTCAATTTGTGGAACCCACAAAGTTTCAAGATATCCAAAGGTGTCCTGTTCCTGTATCTACAATTAAACCTCGTTTTACTGCATTAGTTATTTAACGATTGTTAGCATAAGGAACATTATTGGCTATTAATCCAATTGTTAATAATTATTTAAAGCAGGCGCAGTATTATTTAGGTGCTACAAGCTTAATTGGAGGTGAGGTGAGATTCAAGGTCTTAAATATTCATAGACTGACGTCCCATCATACCTCACCGGAAGATTCTTCATACCATCCTCCAACCACCGTATCTTTCAGCTCAACTTACTTCCACTACCGTCACTGTGTCCAAATATTTCTTCCGGACACCCTCCAAATTGTAATTAAACAAGGCAAATGGAAAAAGAAACCTCTGCAATCTGGATCCATAATAACTTTAAAAAGTCGAAGTTAAAGTTTCATTTTAAAATTGAACATGTTATTAAGCTGAGGACATACTATTTTGACTGCGACTATCTTGTCATATTATGTGATCCGGATAAGATACTTTGTATAAAGATGATAGATCTTTATTCTCAAGTTTCAAATGACACGCAACCACCACCGTCGGAGTTTTAAAGAAACAAACGTAATCACGTACTGGGACAACAATGCCATGGAAAGTCTCGCCAAACTCTGAATTCCAATTAGAAGCTCATCTTGCTATTTCTTCAAAGTCATACACACACGTGATACAGTCAATATCCAACCATGAAGTTGAGAATTCATATTTTAATCTGGGAAGTGTTTGTGAACAAGATTTTAGTAGAGGGAGAGTTGTAGATTAGATGAAGCTAGAAGACTGGTAAAGAATGAACCAGTATGGCAAATAACAGGCTGCGGGGTACCCGGGATTTCTTTTTGCTTACTTAAAAATCATACGTTTGCATCAAGGTTTTTCTCACTTAAACATAAATCCTATCAATGGCAATCTCTATGAAACCGTATCCTCCAGGCAACAAGTTGAGGAGCAATTCTTAAGGCCACACTACTTCAAACTTAGCGCGGTCTCGGCCTGTCATGAATTCATTCCAATAAAGCTTTAATAATGGTCCCAAGCTCATGAGCATTGTCGACTACAGATAAAAAAACAGCAGGGCCCAGAAAGGACTAGGCAAGTCAAGTCGGATAAAAAGAACGTCGTCAAGATAGCTTAGGACTACCAACTTTAGGACATGTCCTTTTCCTTATTTATCACTTGTTTTTGGGTAGATTGCGTTGCACCGTTTAACATTTACCTGTTTCAGGATTAACCTCAGTCACTTGAATTATTATTATCTTAGTTTAAATCTGAAATAAATTAAATGAAACCTCATGGATAAATTGAAGTTATATAGAGAAAAGGAGGGCAAATTGATGATGATAATAGCCAATGAAATGTACCAACAGGAGAATCGTGGATTTGGTTAAAGCAAAAGATAATGGCACATACCTACAAGAGAAACAAATTATATTATTGTTGACGATATTGTCTATACTAACAAAGTTTGTCTAAAAGTTGATAATTTATTACTCTTTTGTATTAGTTTAAATACTTTGTTTTAATAATTTTGCACAGAAAAAATATATATATTAAATTTTTGGTATGAGAAATATAATTTATTGAAGTCAAAACACATGATCAGCTACTAATACTGAACCAGAAACCAGAAAAAAGATGTCAGTCCATAGGATAATATAATATGTTGCCAAGAAAAAGCCATCTAGTTCCAGTACAAAACGTTAAGAAGGTAAGTCATTGGAAAGAACATAGAACATAGAAGATGACTGATCTTAACTTTAAAAGTCCATAAGAAGAAACCAATCAAACCTTGCCTTGGCCAAATTCCACACATATTGCTTGCTCGTCACATTTTAAGCCGCCAATGGCAGAAGAGGTCCCCAATCCAATCACAAATTTGGAAGATAAAAAAAGTAACATTTAGCCAATCCCATTGAACCCTTGGATTCCTACAACAAAGGTTTTGTTTAAATTTTCTACCTAAAGATTCTTGTGGAGTGTCTTCAGGGAAATCGAAGAATAAATAAACGGATTCAAAGCATCACAAAGTGGGGAATAAACTAACGTATAGAGCTTATGATAATAGGCAATATTGAAACAGAGAACTACAAGTTAACACTCTTACTCCTTGCCAACCTTTTGTTGTGCACTCGGGGACAAGATCACACTAACAACAATAATAAGAAATTACATTAAATATAAGCTTTGAAGATATGAACATGAACATGTTGCAGAATAAACAATAAGAAAGCAAAACATAGCTTATGTAGTAGAAGAATCATGTTTTTATGTTTGGTAAGCTTCTCTAGATATTAACATCTTGTCCTCATCACGAAATTTGTAGAATGGAAAACTATGTCTATATGAACCTGGACAGGATTCAAGGATCCTTAGGTTGGATATTCCGGCATTTAACAAATTTTTTTTGAAGCCACTGTAGGACCGTGTTTTCCACAACAAACCTTTTGCACATAACAACACTATCCTCCTCTGTTGATGGCATTCTTAAATTAAAAGGAGCAACTTGTAAATTAAACCACAGCATTCATGCATTTCATACAAATATTAACGTACAAAATCTATGCATATAAACATCATATATAACCATAATATATATGTGAAGCAAGCAGCAGAAAGTGAACTGAAATACCTCCAGCTATCGCCTTCCACCGTAGATCTGAGAAGTTTGGAGCTCTGAGTTTTCTATCATCTTCCTTAAGCAAGATCGATGGTATTCTGAAGCTTGGCGAGAATAGGACCCAAAGCTATCGTTTTAACAACCAAACCTACTCAAAGCTTTGGCCATCACAAAGACAATGAGTTAGGTAGATGGGCAACACAATATAGGGTAGATGGGCAACACAATATAGTGGGTAGGGCTTTAAGCTTTTAAATGGATCATACTAATAATTAGGAGATAAAACTTACATTCTCCCACTTGGTCCATTTAACCTAACACCACATATAACAAGAAATCAAAGATATGAATCATGGCGATAGGTCCTCTTATAGCAAGTAGTATCTTCCATGTATTACATATACAAAATTTTTCATTACTAGTCCTTCAACTTAATGAATAAACCATATGTTTATTCTAGGTCCAAATTAAACGACATTTCTGAAAACCAATCAAAATATGTGTGCACAAAATTTATGAGAAAATATCAAACTGAATAAGAATTCCATTGAATCAATAAATATACAACAAAATCACATTGTGGAACCAAGTCCCATATGCACTACGTGATCCTTAAACTGGTTAAGTGGCATGCCTTTAGTTAAAGGATTCGCAATCATCAAATCAGTGCTAATGTGCTCTATGACAACTTTCTTTTCCTTTACACGTTCTCTTATGGCTAAATACTTAATGTCGATATGCTTACTTCGACTTCCACTTTTGTTATTTTTAGCCATAAAGACTGCAGCGGAATTGTCGTAATGCAACTTTAACGGCTTAAAAATTGAATCAACAACTCTAAGCCCAGATATGAAACTCTTCAACCATACACCATGCGAGGTGGCTTCAAAACATGATACGAACTCAACCTCTATAGTGAAAATAGCAATCAGGGTCTGCTTGGCACTTTTCCAAGATAGAGCTCAACCAGCTAGCATGAAAATATAACCAGATGTTGATTTCCTTGAATCAATGTAGCCAGCAATGTCTGAATCGGAGTATCCAACTACTTCCAAGTTCTCAGTTCATCTGTACAAAAGCATATAGTCCTTTGTTCCCTGTAAAAATATCTCAGAACTTTCTTTGCAACTTTCCAGTGATCAATACCTGGATTACTCTGATATCTTCATAACATTCTAACAACATATGTAATGTCAGGTCGGGTTCAAACCTAAGCATACATAAGGCTTCCTACAGTTGAAGCATATGCAATGTTCTTCATGTGTTCCCACTCAAAGTCATTCTTCGAGCATTGATTCAAATTGAATCTATCACCCTTGACAATGGATGCTACACTTAGTACTCTAAAATTTTGTTGATATAGGTCTCTTGAGACAAACCCAAAATGCCTCGAGATCTTTCTCTATGAGTCTTAATGCCAATGATATAAGATGCCTCACCCATATCTTTCATATCAAAATTCTTTGAGAGAAATTGTTTCACCTCATATAGCAAAACCTTATCATTAGTCGCAAGCAAAATGTCATCCACTTATAACATAAAAAAAAACAAGTCTTAGTCCTACTGACCTTCTGGTATAACACTGGTCCATTATATCCTCTTCAAAATCGAATGAAGTGATAACCTTATGAAATTTTAAATACCACTGCTGGGAGGCTTGTTTTAACCCATATATGGATTTATTAAGCTTACAGAATAAATGCTCACTATCACCAGAAGAGAATCCTTTAGGTTGTTTCATGTAAACCTCTTCCTCTAGTTCACTATTGAGGAACGTCGTTTTCACATCCATTTGATGTAACTCAAGATTAAAATGAGCTACTAATCCCATGATTACACGAAGAGAATCTTTATTCGATACAGGAGAAAATGTCTCTGTGTAGTAGATTCCTTCTCTCTGAGTAAACCCTTTGGCAATAAGTCTTGCTTTATGTCTCTCAATGTTGCCTCGTAAGTCTTTCTTTGTCTTAAATACCCATTTACATCCAATGGTTTTCACACTATTTGGCAACCCAACGAGATCCCAGACTTGATTAGATGCCATAGAATTCATCTCATCCTTCATAGCATTGTACCATAAGTTCGATTCCTTAGAACTTATGGCTTGCGAAAACGTTTCAGGATCATTTTCAACTCCAATGTTGTAATTTGACTCTTGTAGATACGCTATATGATCACTAGGTATTGCTGATCTTCTAACCCTAGTGGATCTCCTTAATGTTATATTGTTATCCTCACAAGGAACTTATTGCTCAACCTGTTGTTCAGCAGGTTGTTCAACAATTTCTGGTTGTTCCTCATTTACAACTTGATCTACTGGATTAGTATTAACAGCGTGTGGAACTTCAGTAACTAATTATCCTACACCCATTTGACTTTGAGGGGTGTGAATGACAATCAATTTATCATTTGAACCAGAGGGTTGAGCTTCATAATGGCCACTTTCAAAACCTATGTCCGAAAAATGACCACTTCCACTGATCAAGTCATTCTCAAGAAATTTTGCATTTCTTGATTCCATAATTCTACTACGGTGAGATGGACAATAGAACCTATACCCTTTATACCTTTCAATATATCCAATGAAATACCCACTAATGGTCCTTGGGTATAGTTTCTTCTCCTGTGGGTTGTAAATTCTTACTTCAGACGAGCATCCCCAAACGCGTATATGCCTCAGACTCGATTTCCAACCCTTAAATAACTCAAAAGGTGTCTTTGAGATAGCCTTGGTTGGAACTTGATTTAATATATACACAACCATTTTTAGAGCTTCTGTCCACAGGAATTGAGAAAGTTTTGTGTTACTCCTCATACTTCTCACCATGTCCATTAAGGTTCAGTTTCTTCTTTCTGTCACACCATTCTGATCCGGAGAACCAGGCATGGTGTATTAGGCAACAATCCCATGTTTTTGAAGAAACTTCACAAAAGGACCAGGTGCTTGTCCACTTTCAGTGTATCTACCATAGTACTCTCCACCTCTATCTGACCTCACGATTTTAATCAGCTTTTCACATTGATTCTCCACTTCAGCCTTAAACATTTTAACAGCATCTAAAACTTCATCTTTAGAATAAAGCAAGTAGAGATACACATCTTGTGAATAGTCATCTATGAAGGTAATAAAGTATTTCGAACTATTTACATCCATATCTGGACAAAAAATATCTGTATGTATCATTTCTAATAGGTTTGTACTCCTCTTGGCACCCCTTTTAGACTTGTTAGTTCGTTTACCCTTATTACAATCTACATAAGTCTCAAAGTCAGCAAAATCCAAAGTACTAAGTACCCTTCATTTATTAATCTCTTAATTCTCTCAATGGAGATGTGTCCTAATCTATAACGCCACAATATAGAGGATTCTTCATTCACAACACATCGTTTCAATCCAACAGTGACATGCATCGAATTATAGGCATCATCATTTGTAACTGAAGGGAATAAAGACCATCAAATAATGTACCATAACCAATAACTTTAGATCCATTACATAAACTAAAACTAGAATCTGAAAAGTTAAAGGAAAAAACAAAAGGTACAAGTCTTGATACAAAAATCAAAATTCTAGAGAAATTTGGAACATAAAAGGTCTTTTCCAATCACAAAATAAAAACACTGGTCAAAACAAAACTGCAAGTGCCGATGGCTTTCACATGTGAACTCATCTTGCTTCCTAAATAGATAACTTGTTCACTTCCCACCGGCTTCTTTAGGTTTTGCATACCCTGCAAAGTGTTCGAAACATGGATTGTAGAACCATAATCAATCCACCATGTGCAATGATTAACATTAACCATATTAGACTCATAACAAACAAATGAAATTTAAGTACCTTTCTTCTCGAGTCAGTCCTTAAATTTAGCACAGTCTTTCTTCATGTATCTCTTCTTCTTGTAAAAAAACACTTTCACGGCTTCTTTATATCAGATTAAGGAGCAACTTTGCCTTTTTCCCTTATTTTTGGCATCATCTTGCCTCTTCTTTCCTGAAATGGTCAAATTAACCCTTTCACCATCTTCCATCAACAATCTCTTCTCTTCTTACACACACATAGTCAATAGTTCATTGATCGACCACTTGTCCTTATGTGTGTTATAGGAGATCTTGAAAGGACCGTATTGTTGAGGCAGAGTGCACGTAATGTAATGCACCAGGAAAGACTTCGATATAGTAACTTCCAACGCTTTCAGATGAGCCGCTATGCTCCTCATACGCATGATACGATCACATATGCCCTTTATCCTAGTAAGCCTCAAGGATGACAACTACATAATTAAAGTGATACAAGGGCCTTATCAGATGTAGCGAATTGCTCATCAATGGCCTTTAATAGATCTTTAACATTACTATGTTGTTCAATAAAACTACGAATGTCAATAGATATTTTGGTCTTTATGAACATCACGGAGAGACGATTAGATCTCTCCCACCTTTCATAAAGAGCAATAGCTTCTAGAGTGCTGGTCTCAGTCGTACTCGGTGGTTCGTTCTTCCTAAAGCATAGTCTATATCCATCTAACCCAAATGAAGCATAATTCTCTCCTTCCAAACCTTATAGTTGTCACCTCTCAATTCGGGAATATCACACTTAAGATCAGAAATATTAATTGTTTGAGTAACTAAAAATTGAGAAATAAAAATATATGCTCGTTATATATATTTCGAGACCAATAATAATTCATGATTGGGTAAATCATGCATTTAATAGATGAATCTAGTGACATAATACTTGCTTATGGGCTAGAGTTTTACACAATTAGATTCATCCAAAATCTTATGATAAAACTATTAAATTATGTTCCGTTTCTTAATTCTTGTGGGTAAATTAAGAAATATAATCTGATATTTTATCCTAATTAATCACACAAATATAACAAAATTCCTGTGGGTAGATTTTATCATATCACATATGATTAATTACAATTAATGTATTAATGTGATCTTAAAACTAAATATATAATTATAATTAAGTTGAGATGCTATGGCTACTCCCAATTAATTAAAATCATATGATCACCAATATTATTTTAAACTTTAAATTAAAGCTTAAATATTTGCATCAATTTATAAATAATACAAATAAATCAAATAATAATGCACAAAATATTTAATCCATTTTTTCATGTATAATAATTATGAATTTATACACACAAAATTTTCAATTAATCACATGTAATTTGTGCAAAATTAAACAACTATCATATGCATGTCATAAACTTTAATTCTAACCATAAGACATACATAATTAAAACTTAATATTTTTCACAAAATATTAAGACCCAAAAATGATTTTATAATTAAAATCATAACATAATAGGTTAGGTCTGAATTAACCCAATTTATCACTAATATTAACAAAATTAATATTAATAATTTAAATTTAAATTTAAAAAAGAAAAACAAAAATCACGTCGTCTTCAACCTCCAGCCGAGTCGGGCGTGACCCGACTGGAACCAGTGGGAACCCCGAGATGTGCGCTGCACAGAGGACACCAAAATTTGTAGGAAGGTTGATGATGGGACAAGGAGGGTCAGACGACGCGCACGAGACATAGCAGAATCGACCATGCACCGATCAATAAATGGCAACTCTGAAACCTCGCGTACAGCCATCATCATCCCTTCCTCCCTACACGATTTTGTCACTGTCGATCGCTCCAACCATCACAAGACATAACTCTAACGTCTCAAGCATGTTAAAAACGTCGGAAAAATCTAACAACCTCAAGTTCAAGTTTTCAGAAGAAACTCAACAATAACAGAGTAAAATAGAGGCAAGCTTTTCGGTGGTTTCTAAGGCAAGACAGAGGTAAACTGAAGCTCTAATACCAAATGAAAAATAAACCTAGCAATAGCATGCATCTTATACAATAACTTTAACGTAAAGATATATGCATATTGATCACATATATATGTACAGCAACGGAAGCTTAACCAAGAAAAAATATACCTCTAGCCATTGCCTCTCCACCGAAGATCTGGATGTTTCTGTGAAGTTTGGATCTTCTATCCTCTTCCTTAGCACAATTGATGGTGTTAACAAGATGCGTAGTGAAGATAGGGACCCAAACCAATGTTTTAAACCCACTTCCATACCTACTTAGTCTCTACCCATTGATAAGTCAAATTATTTGTAGATGATTTTAGGCTGATTTGGAATTAATTTGACTTATTTCTATATGGATTTGAGTTGTATTTGGTCAATTCTCTCACATTCCAACTTTGTTGCTTGATAGGTACAATTGGATAGATTGTGGGGCTAAAAGGCATAACTTTTCTTATGGATACCGGATTAAGGCCACTCAAGGCTGATTTCAAAGAGGACTTCGAGTTCCACAACTTTCGGGAAGACTTTGAGAAGAGATTATAGCAACTGGAAGGTCAAAGGCGTAAAAATGTTGATTTGAGGCCTGTCCATTAAATGGACATCGCCTAGTAGGAGAAACTTCCAGATCCGAGAAGGTCTGTTAAATGGACATTCATGTCCGTTTAACGAACATCACCTGGCAGAATACAATTTCAGACCTGAGAAGGTCCATTAAATGGACATTGGCGTCCAATACGATGTTTTCCCCTGTTTAGGAAAAACTAGGTTTCTTGGACCAAGGACACTATAAATACTCAATTATTAGACCTAGAAAAGGGGGGCTGGACACTGAAAACGAGGTGACTACATTTGGGAGGCACAAAATAAGAGGAAGATAGGGAATTTGGAGGATTTCCTCAAAGATTAGAAACAATATTCTCCTGTGTCTCTTCTACCTTCTCTCTCTACTCTTTCTTAAATGTTGAGCATTCCTATGTGTATGATTTTTGTTACAATGTTTTGGAACTAAACCTTATTTTAAGGTAAGGGATGTAGCCTTGTTGGCGGATTGATTTGTATGTTATGGATTGTTGAATGTTGAATGAAAATTTTGGGTTATGCTTGTCTTTCTTAACTCTCACTGTTGTTTCTATGCTTGATCTCCATAGATGCAATCTTAGAAATCATATGATGTACTGAAGGGTGAAATATGGTTTGGGCTCTAGGAAGATGAACACTTGGATTTAGAGGTAGAGATATCCTAAGCTAGGGTGAGAACTTGTGGTTACTTGTTCCTCATGGATTTGGTTAGTAAGCATGCACATTGAGAGATGGTGCCCAACTAGCTGAATACTCTTATATGCTTTGAGAAAAGATATGGGTAAAGTTGTGCAACTGTTTTCAAAACCTAACATTCAATCAATTTCAAAATGTATGAATCAGTCCTTGAATTGGTGAATCCCAATCCCTAATTCCAAAACTTTGATTTGTCCCTTGCTGTTATATTATTAGTACTTACAATTTATTATTTACTCAACTCCAATCACATTTTAGAATTTTCTGTCTATAACATGCAAATAATTGGATTTAATTTGGTGGTGAATGATTTGGTCCTTTAGGGAGACGACCTTGGAATACTTAGTGTGTGGATACTAGTAACGACTCTGTGCACTTACAGAAATTATTGACCAAGCTTTTGGCGCCGTTGCGAGGGAACATTTTTGTTTACTGTTTTCATTAAGTCTACTTATTACTTTTATCTATTTAATTATTATTCAAGTTCTCTTCCATCATTGAATTTCAAACCCTTGAATTTGTTTGATTTCAGGAGTTTCATGCACTTAAGGCAATCACAGAGTTTGAACAACGAACCACTTGTTGAATTCAATCCTGAAATTGAGCGAACTTGTTGAAGGAACAATGCTCAAAGGAGGAGAGAGATGGCCAACAATAATCAATTTTTGGAACTGCATGAAGAACAAGATCTAGGGAATGAACCATTTCATGGGGAAAACCAAGCTGAGTCGGTTGTTGTCAACCCTGTAGTAAGAAGAATTCAAGATTTTTAGATGTCGTTTATTGCAGGGAACCCTTCTTACATTAGATTAATTATAACTGTGCAGAACTACAAGCTAAAGCAAATTCATTTGTCTATGTTGCCACAATTTAATGGGATGCCTAGTGAAGATGCGCTAGCCTTTATGAGAGACTTCTATGTGACAATTCAGACTCTTCTTTTGTATGGACTGTTGGAGGATGAGTTAAGGCTACGTTGTTTTCCTTATTGCATGAAGGGATTGGCAAGAAATTGGTTATTGAGTTTAGAGGTGGATTCTATTAATACTTGGAAGAAAGTTATGGAGACTTTTATGATGAAGTGGTATGCAGCCCACAAAATTCTTGAGCTCCGAAAGATGATACATTGGTTCTCACAAAAGGACGGAGAAAAATTTCATCAACCTTAGGAAAGGTTTAATGATTTTTTTAACCAATGTCCGCACCTTGGATTTGATATGTATTCATTGACTCAGTTTTTCTACTATGATCTCAACGATCATAACCAAACTCTGGTGGATTTGAATGTTGGGGAGAATATTAGTGATTTGAGTTCTCAAGAATTGTGGAATATCTTCAAGAAAGTTGCAGATAACTCACATTGTAAGGTAACTAGGAGCAAGGCTATTACTTTGAATGAAGTGGGCTCTAAATCTAACATGGCTTACCAAGTTTCTGAGATTAATAAGAAATTGAATTTGTTAATAAATGACAACAAGTCTAGTAGATCCTTGTACTTTGTATGGGAGATTTAGGCATATAGCAGCGGGTTGCATGAATATTGAGACAACCTTGACAAAAGAAGAGGTAAGCTATATGAACAATGGTAGGCAAGGTTAGAGACTAGACCCTTTCTCAAACACTTACAATGAAGGTTGGAAATTCCATCCAAATTTCTCCTGGAAAAATCAAGGGGAAGTAAAACCAATGGGACCACCAGTGTTTCAAGCACCATTAAAGCAACAATACTTAGCTCCTTCATCTTCTTCACCTCAACAATTTCCTTCCCCATGGGAGAAAAAGGTAGATTGGCTTGAGGACATGTTTTCTCAACTTATAGGCAAGATGGACCAGAGTACCCAAGCCAGCTCTCAAGCAATGAACAGAATGGAGTAGAATATTCAATCAAATCAAGCCGTTATTAGGAATTTAGAACTGTAAATCAGTCAAGTGGTAAAAGAAGTCAGTGAGAGAGGAAAAGGGAAGCTGCCGAACAATACCCAAGTGAATCCAAAACAAGATTGCATGGCAGTTGTTCTAAGAAGTGGTAAGGTTATAGAAGGTGCAGTCCCAAAGACAAAGGAGGCTCAGGATGTGGAAAGTGAAAAGGTGGATAAAAGGAAAGAACCTAAAGAAGTCACACAAAAGGATGAATCCCCATCTGGTTTGGATTTTACCTTCATACCACCCATATCGTATCCCCAAAGGGTAAGGAAGAGGACTGATGATTCTAAGTTCTAGAAGTTTCTCGACCTGTTCAAGAAAATCCACATCAACATCCCTCTTACGAAAGCTCTTGCGGAGATGCTTGCATACACCAAGTTTTTGAAGGAGATCATCTCCAACAAAAAGAAGCTTGACAACTTCGCTACCGTAGCCCTAACGGAGGAGTGTAGTTCTATTTTACAAAATAAACTACCCCTTAAGCTGAAGGATCTAGGGAGTTTCACTATACCTTGCCACTTTGGAAAATTTAATGTTTTTCAGTGCTTATGTGACCTAGGAGCTAGCATTAATCTTATCCCCTTGTCTCTCTATAACAGGTTGGGAATTGGAGAATTCAAACCAACTACAATTTCATTGCAGTTTGCTAATATATCAATAAAATATCCTATCGGTATAGTTGAAGATTTATTGGTAAAAGTTGGTAAGCTTATAATTTCGGCTGACTTTGTTGTGCTTGAGATGGAGTTTGACATGCAGGTTCCCATAATTTTAGGATGACCATTCCTAGCCACTGATGGAGCATTGATTGATGTCCCAGATGGTAAGCTAACTCTGTAGGTAGGTGATGAAAAAGAGGAGTTTAATATTTTTAAAGTATTGAGGGGTCCCTCTTTTGATGAGGTCACTTATCGGATAGTTATAATTGATTCTTTCACATTTGAATCTATTCCTGAACTGATGTGTGATGACACTTTGGAAGTGTGTCTATCCTTTGGAATAGAAAAAAATGAGTGGGATGATGAGTTAATGGACTATGCCTATAGGTTGCAAGGTAATGGTTTTAGGTATAGACCCCAAATTGAAGAGTTGGGCCCTCCGAAACCTAAACTATTGCCCTCCATATTAAACCCACCAAATCCTGAACTTAAACAACTTCCAATTCATTTGAGATATGCATTCTTGGGAGAATCAAATACTTATCCAGTTATCATTTCTTCTTTTTTGCACTCTTTTTAAGAGGAGAAGTTGCTAAGGATATTGCGTGAACATAAATTGGTTATTACTTGGAATATTATTGACATTAAGGGGATATTAGCCCTTCTATTTGTGTTCACAAGATCTTGATGGAAGAAAACTACAAACCTAGCGTGGAAAGTCAAAGACGACTCAATCATAACATGAAGGAAGTTGTGCGATCAGAGGTACTTAAATTACTTGATGCGAGAATTATTTATCCTATTTCTAATAGCCCTTGGATAAGTCCAGTGCAGGTAGTGCCTAAGAACGGTGGCATAACTATTGTTTCAAACGATAGGAATGAGCTAATTTCTACTAGGGTTGTGACAGGACGGAGGGTATGTATAGATTATAGAAAAGGGATTGCAACCACTAGAAAAGATCACTTCCCTCTTCCCTTTATATATCAAATGTTGGAGAGATTAGCGGGGCATGAGTATTACTATTTTCTAGATTGTTATTTAGGTTATAACCAAATCCCGATAGCCCTAAAGGATCAGGAGAAAACCACATTCACATGCCCCTATGGCACATTTGCGTACCATCGTATGCCCTTTGGATTATGTAACACTCCTACCACTTTCCAACACTACATGATGTCGATATTCTCTAACATGGTGGAGAATATAATTGAGGTATTTATGGATGACTTCTCTATGTTTGATTCTTCTTTTGATGCATGTCTGTTCAACCTAGAACAGGTTCTGCAAAGGTGCGAAGACAGCAATCTGGTGCTCAATTGGGAAAAGTGCCACTTCATGGTGCAAGAAGGGATCATCCTCGGTCATAAAATTTCCCACAATAGAATTGAGGTGGATCCAGTAAAAGTAGAGGTCATCAACAAGTTACCACCTCCAACTTCAGTTAGAGTGGTACAGAGTTTTCTTGGACATGCTAGGTTTTATCGCCGATTTATAAAGGATTTTTCCAAGATTTCTTGACCTTTATGTGCTCTATTGCAAAAAGTTATTCCTTATGAGTTTACTGATGAGTGTCAATGTGCTTTTGACAGGTAGAAGACCTCCTGCCATTGATGTTGAGAGATCTCGAATAAATGTGAGAGGGTTCTTCTAAGCTTTTACAAATGAAAATGATGGTGCATGCAGAATCATTGTAAAGCCTAGGGACCCAATCTTTATATAACTTACCTCAGCTCCTATAATGGCCACACCGGATTGGAATCTTCCTTTTGAATTGATGTGCGATGCCAGTGATTTTGCACTCGGGGCTGTCTTGGGGCAAAGACAGGACAAGAAGTTGCATGTCATTTATTACGCGAGCAAAATTTTGAATGATGCTCAACTTAATTATGCAATTACAGAGAAAGAATTACTAGCAGTAGTT
>JAOSBK010000006.1:29771004-29788280 GCA_027568895.1 Erythroxylum shatona | reverse complement strand
GAATAAGCACACAATCAGATTTTAGAATAAGACAGAAACGTAGCTTTAATATTTATCCAACGCCGGCTTTCAATATGACTTGCAAAAGGCGCCAACGTCCGGGTCTCACATGCAGTCTGTGTATTTAAGATTGCTGTGTGATTTTTGTAAGCAAAACGATGTCGTTTTTATCTTAGACAGAATAAAACAGGGGAGGGTTGGACAGACAATCCAGACTCGAGAAGTAGGGGTTTAAGTCTATCATGTTTACATTTTTGTGGATATAGGGGTTAAGACTTAAGACTTAAGAGACTAGGGTTTAAGGGACATTCAGACTGACATCGATATGGCTACTCTCTCAAGCAGAGCCTATCGTTGCGTTGTGTCTAACCCCAGAATTTCTCAAATCTCAATGCCTTTTTGCACCACCAATCTCTCCTCCTCTGAAAACCTTGACTTGGACCGGTCCAATTCCAACTTAGACGCACCATGCTCAGAGGTTACTAAAAAGCGTGAGGTCTATGATCGCCCGCTCGAGAACGGCCTCGACTTGGGCATTTATAAGGTATTTCTGGGGTCTTTCAAGTTCTAATCTTTCAGTCTTAATTTCGAGTTCTTCATCGATTGCTTTTTAATGGGTGTTAACCGAACATTTTGCACTGTTTATAAAGGTTGCTGATACGAATATGAGAGTTTAGATTTTTCGGTTATGTGATTTTTTAGGCAATATTGGTGGGTCGAGTTGGGCAGAGTCCAGTACAAAAAAAGTTGAAGGGTGGGACAACAGTGACACTCTTATCGGTGGGAACAGGTGGAATTCGCAGTTATAGGAAGCCAATGGAGAATGAAGATCCCAAAGACTATGCTAACCGTGGTACCGTTCAGTGGCACCGGGTTTCTGTTTACCCTGCTAGATTGGGGGATCTTGTAGTCAGGCATATTGTGCCTGGGTAAGAGATTATAGGTCTAAATTACTTTTTGGTTTGATCGCCTACCACTCATGACGATTTTATCCACACCGCTTGCATTACTATTTATGCCACATTCTATTGTTGATCTTAGTTTGGCTTCAAAGCATGCACTATCTATGCACTTCTGAGCTCAACAAGTTGAAGATTTCAACTTGCTTGTGCATTATCTTGCAGGTTTTATATCAGATGCATGTCCTTACTAGTCAACCTTGCTGTCAGAGTTATTCGCTGTATTGGTGTATTTTCGGTGGCATTATTTGCTGACTTTTAGCAGGTTAACTTGTAATGGTTTAATCTTTATTTTTAACACCCGATCCTTTGTATTTTTTTGACATTAAAGAGTTTGGCCTTTCCATTGTAGATTTATTTTGAGTAGACGGTTACATTGAATGACTTTTAGTAGCACTTTGTCTGATTTGCAGCTTTGTGTATGTTACAGAATTGAAAACATAGTAGTTGTTCATTACGTTTTCCGAAATGTCTCCAGTTGACAATGGCATTCAAAACTGTTTTTATTTTAATTTTAGTGCCCCATCTTGTGTTGCCTGTAACAGGTTGTGTATGTGATTAATATTAGTGAAAGCTTTTGATATACGGACAACGGGCCAGTTCAGACAGTTTTATTTATCATCAAGCTTGGATGGTATGCAGTTAATGAGAATGTTATGAAGGCTTTTTTTTTTCCCTATAACTTTTTGAGCTTGAGCCTTCTCCTTGTTTTCGAGGATTCCCTCACTTAAGTACATGAATTGTGAGGCATCTTAGTTTATTTGCTACACTAGTGGAGTTTGGTCAATTGCCTTCGGATGATAAGAGCTATATTGTTTTATCCCCCCTTTTCTTTTGTATGCTCTTAGTTTGAGCCAGGTAGGATCCCAGGAACGATGGAAAGCAATAGTTGCCGTACTAGTGTATTTCTTAAACTCAAGATTGCTGAAACTATGTTGTTTCCAATTGAATGCTCAATATTATCTTGTCAATGAATTTTTGTCATTGGCAGCTTTTGTTCGTCAAATTTTTTCCACTCTTGTGGCTGGCAACATTTCCCGTGGGTATGAAACAGCAGTTGAATTTTACCTTATTGCAGTGCTATTTTGTACGTGGAGGGAAACCTGGAGACTAAAGTGTTTAGCGATCCAATAACTGGTCTTGTCCGGCGTGTAAGAGAGGTTGCGGTTCGCCGAAATGGTACACAAATTCTTATACTTCCTGTTTATTTAATTTATTGCTTTTCATTTTGGCCACTTACTATAGTTCTCTCAGTCTTCCTCTAATGACTAGATTGTTCCCTTAAAAGGAGGTATATATTTCAATTGATATTACTCCGTACTCTCCTATTCAAATTTTTACATCCGTCCACAGCTCATACTAGACCTTTTACTTTTCAGGCACTGTTATTTTGTGTTCAGTCTTTTCTGTTCTTAGGACATATGAACCACAGTTTTTCCTTTTCTTTTTCGGTATGGGGGGGAAATTGTAGTAACTGTGAAGTTCAGTGTACAAGGGTGCTTAGGGTCGCAATGCCCCAAGCATATTATTATACCCAACACGCAAACACTCTTCAGGTAGTGATTCGATAGTGTGAGTAACAAAAAGCATTAAATGCAATAGTTGTTTAGTCTCTAGTATGTATGAGTATGACATTCATGTTTGTCGCTAGTCTCTTGAAGGAGGTTTAACCCTTATAGCACCTTTATCCATATAAACAAGGTGCGACATTGGGTTTTATAAAATTAAATTTCAGGTCGGATTGTATTTTTAAACCAAGGAAGCATGGACCAGCAAGCAAGTCCAAATGAATTGAAAGGCGTTGGCTACTACTAGAAGCGTAGTGGAGAAGACCTTATAATTGGTTTGAAATGAAACCAAGTTTTTTATATCTTGTAATTAGCTTTTCAATGTTAATTACTTGGCGTCAACGTTAATTCACTTGGGAAATGTTTTTCCATTTTTCCCTTTTCTTAAAATTTGTATTGAGGAAGCAGGAATTGTTTTCAGTGAGTTTTGATTATTTAACCTACATGATAATTTATCATTCAGGACTTCAAAACCCGACTCTTACCCACTTATCCCTTCGTTTAGTTTGCGAGTCTGTGATCTAACCAGTAATCTCACCCTTTTAATTAGGATGAGATCCCAAGAGTGCAAGCAAATTCAGTTCCAGTGTTCAAACAAGGTTTCTCAAAATGCACTCTCATTCTACCATTCTAAAAAGCAATATGTTATAAAAGAAGCCATTAAATCGCATGGGAAACTTGAACAGCTTACAACTGAATGTTATAAGTTGTGCAATTGTTTGAGGTTAGTTCAAGATGCTGAAGTGGTTTCTCCATCACTAAAAACAATAATTGAATCAGATCGTTACGCGTGTGAGATCTGCAACCAGGGGTTTCAGAGACATCAAAACTTGCAGATGCACGGACGACGACACAGGGTTCCTTGGAAGCTACAGAAGCGAGAGACTCCGGCGGTGAGGAAGCATGTGTGTTGAGCCTACTTGCTTGCACCATGACCTTGTCACGCTCTCCGCGATATTGTTGGGATAAAGAAGCATTTCAGAAGAAAACACAGTAATCACAAACAATGGCTCTGCGTCTGCGAGAAATGCGAAGGTTGTGCTGTTCAATCTGATTACAAAACATGTGGCACCAGAGGCCACTCTTGTGATCGTGGTCGTGTTGGGATCAGAATTTTGGGTTAGGTCACAAACTGAACAAATGGGTAAGAGGGTAAGAGCCAGAGCGTTGCAAACTGAGAAAGGGGGTTGGCTCATTTTCGAAAAATTACGTCTTTAGGTTTTAGTGATTAAACATCGTTGTTTTATTAATAAAATTTTTTCTAGAATTAAAAATAATAACATTTTTCTTACATAACTCATTAAAACAATGTCATTTTATTTTTAAAAATTTTTCATAAAATGAACTATTTTAACTAGTTATAATAAAATAATATTAATTTAATAATAATGATAGAACTTAATCAAAATTTTATATCGGATCTTTTACATTTGAAACTTAATTAACTTAAATTGAGACAAATTAAATTGAATTTAATTTGTTATTTTAAATATGAAGAAATTTTTTTGAGTTTATATTACTACTTTATTACAAAAACTCACATAATTTATTGATTCAATTATGATTTCTATTTTTTACATTTTATAAATAATAAAAAATTTGAGTTGATTTAGCTGTTACGAATAATGTGAAAGATTATTTAAAACTATTTCTTATAATAAAAAAAGTTTGATCTCATAAGATACTGTGAAGAATTTTGAATTAGAAAATCTGAGGAGTACAAGCTCATCATGAATGCATCCCTTCATTAAAAATTAAGTTCAGTCCCAGATAAGCTGGATTTTAGTTTCCTATTAATTACGTTATAAATAAACCTGATAAATAAAACAATTCAGTTTCCCGATTTCAGAATAAATGGAAAGAAAATAAGAGGATATAGAAACAGACACCTCAGACATGAACAATAACATCCCCGACTCTTTATTACAAAAATAACTGTCAAAAACTCGAGTTCTTTGGCAAAATAACCACGAGACAAAAAGTGAGAGGGAAAATATACAGAGAAGAAAAAGCTGGGTTAATGGACGCCAGGAAGATTGTGGTGGTAGTAGAAGATGTAGACGCTGCAAGAACAGCACTCAAATGGGCTCTCAACAATCTTCTTCGTGATGGCGATATAATAACTCTTCTCCATGTCTTTTGCCCTCTAAAATCGTCAAGAAACAAGAACAAGATGAGGCTTCTTCGCTTGGAAGGCTACCGACTCGCTCTCTCATTCAAAGACATATGTTGCCGTTTCATTGTTAACGTAAATATTCTTCAACTTTTGTTTGAGTTTGAAATCTTTCATGTTTAGGTGTTTATATATATGTATGTTGTTTCTTGTGTGTGGCAGGCGACTAATTATGCTTTGAATAATTAGATTATGTGATGATGATGATGATGGATACGATAATCGGGGAATTTTGTTGCACAGACAAAAGTTGAGATCATTGTAACCGAAGGCGAAGAATATGGCAAGAAGATTGCAGCAACGGTGAGAAAGATTGGTGCCTTTGCTCTTGTTGTGGGACTCCATGATCAGAGCTTTCTATATAGGTAAGTTCTGCCATGATTCCCCAATGACATATTTGCGCTGTGCTTTATTCTTTTAATTTGGATGGCTATGGCAAGGAGGGCAGGGCTTGTTCCATCGGATCGACCTTATCCTCTTCAAAAGCTTTATAATTACCCAGTGATACATGAACAAGGGACGAATCTGGGTCCAAGCAATTTTTTGTGGTCTCATGTGTTAACAGTAATTTCCGGGCATTACCAAATACCAACTCCATTGTTTATTTTTATCTACACTTGACAGTGATTGGCTGAATATAGTAATTGTTTTTATGAAATAGTTCAGATTTTAGCCAGGGTTTTGAAAAGTTAAAAAGAAATAAACTTTTAGTTACCGTGGAGCACAAGCTGAGTTCAAAGTGGTGTTCCCGGGGCGGGAAAGCCAAAAGGCGTTTTGGGAAATGGACAGTGGAAACTTTTAGCAAGAAGGTTCCTTTGTCATTATGTGAAATACTGGAAATACTATTCTAAAAGTCTTTGTTCCTCCAATTCATAGAGAGAGAGTCCATCCATTACCTCTACAGGAATGGGGATTGGGATTAGGACGGTTTTAGGCACTGCCAACCAATTCAGTAGACTGTGAATAAATCAGAACAAGCACATTGTGCACTAACTAAGGAGGCTCTCTTCACATGAAGAGCTTCTATCTAAGAACTACAGGAAAATTTGTATTCAGAGGAAGCGTGTAAGTGCAATTACCGAACTCATAGCATAGTAGTTTTTGTGGTGTTAGGTTGGTTTTGGCCGACAACAATATAGCAAACAAGTTGAACTGCAGAGTGCTGGCAATTAAACAAGCAGCAGCATTTAAGGAGGTGAGGACCAGCAGCAGCAGCAGCCCAAGATTAAATGCAATGCCAACGCCGGACGGTTCAACCAGCATGGACATTTGGCAGGTCCAGATTGGCAGCTTAGAGTAAGTTTCTTGTCTACTTTATTTTCTACCTTCTCCTTTCATTTCATTATATATATAATTAAAAAAAAACTAAATTGCCTACGTAGGGAAGTAGACATTTAATATAGGCCTAATTAAATAGCACAAAATAGTGGCAGGGACCAAATGGAATTGGCATCATTAAAATCATGTTTAGGTACTCGTAAGGTTGTATGTGTCAAGCAAGCAAAGCATTAGAGGTGCATCCATTTCACCTTCATAGACTTGAAATGTATTTATGGTTTTAGAAATTCAATGATTGGACTGCAAATAACTCCGGTAATGCCGAAATTTTCAATTATTTTATGCTTTTAAATGCTGAGTAGCAATTCTAGTTCTTAAAACTAACTTGGTAATTGAAAAGTTGGTGAACAAGTTATCATTGCCTTGTCTCATTGTTTTATCTTTTAAAAGTTGTTTCTTCATTTCATATGAGTTTATAATGGAAACGTATTCAACAGTTTAATTAGACTACATACCGTAGCATTTTATCATTGTATTGTAGGGTAACCCCAGGTTAACCACATTTATAAGATGGTATCTCATATGTATTGTTGGTCTTTTCAGTTCTATGTACTATCAACCAACCAATTCTTTTTCCCCTTGAAAATGGGTATTTTATTATAGTATTCCGGATGTACCAACGAGAAAAGTCCCTTACACTGTCTGCCCAGATCCATCTGCCATACTTTGGAGATGGCGGAAGTCAAGAAGAAAGCACAAATGAGACTCGGTGGGACACCAAGCATACAACTATTTCCGGTGTAATAAATTTGATCTTTTTTTTTAGGTTGATTGTCTGGACGTTGGAATATTTGTTTTTGAAATGTACAAATCAAATACATGAAATAAACACCGTATAGCGATTTGTTTAGAGAGTATTGGTCGATGTCACTCTCATGTTGTCTTTGCATCGAAGAAGTTTATTCCCTGCGCACATGGTCAATAAAGACACTAATTTGACTTTGGATACGGACACTTCTTTAGATGATTGCATTGGAACATCTGTTACGAAAACCGCCCCGAGTTACAATTTACAAATGCGAGGCATTTAATTCACCCTATGATGGGACCTTTATGATTCCCAAGTCTAGAAGCATTTGCCTAGGCCTTCTGGCATCCCAACCTCCTTGTGCTATTTGAAAATTGACATTAAGCAAAACAAAAAACATTATAAACTTCCTTGAAAACTAACCGATATAGGATAATAAATTACCTAAAATAAATTAATTGGAAATATAGAAATGTTGGTTGCAAATTTATATAATCAAAAGATCTAGGTGTTTGTGCATAACTTACTAAAAAATATTAAAGCATTTGAAACTTGCAAACTTTTGATCCTCCCTCACAATAACTTAAATCTGTTGTTAGTTGTTACAGAGAAAGTCTGTAATAAAGGAGTGTAATAAAAGGGTGTGTACTACGGCCCAGGAGAGGTGCGAACCTGTGGCCACTAAGGAGAGGAGAGGCACAATGCGTTAGAAACGCAATAAAATAATAATGAAATTTTTTCATATGATTTTCGGACAATAACTTACCTGTTTTTATCAATTCCGAGGAACTATTTTTAAAAGTAGCTCGTATTAACTAGCATAGTTATACAAGCATCTAGTCTTTAAAAGTATCTTTAAAAGAACTCTACAACTATTGTAATAGGGCTAGATAAAAAGTACAAGCTCCTTTTGAGCCTAACTTTATATATAATAGGCCTTGAGTATTTAGTAATTCAATTGAAATTAAATTTTAATTTCAATTAAACTTTATCAATTATGTTCAACTAAGATTTAATATTTCATATTGATATACATTTATTAAATATTTTATATTTAATCATAAAATTTCTTAAACTTTACAATTAAGTTTAATTTGATTATAGCACTTTTTTATGTCTTTAACTCATTTTGTGTGCGTGACTTATTAGGTTCCTATATACGTTAGCAATGTATATGAATTATAACACTAAATTATATTTATGATTAAATAAATTAAACTTCTTTAACTTATTTTTAATTATCTAATTAAATAATTTATATTCATAGATTAAGATTGGAGTCTAGTAGTGCATATGACCATTTAAATATTTAGGAATGTGAATGTCAAAGTGGTTTTAATTAACATTTTCATGCATAATTTTTTTATATAATTGAATCCTTTCTACATACAATGTTTCGATTGGAGAGCATGAAAATAATGTCTACTCTATTTTAGTCCAATCATATTAGTTCTTCATCATTAGTAATTGACTTAATTAATGACATCTGATAACTATTTTCAAAGTGTGATTTCACCTTGACCAAGGGTTTCTCAAATCAATAATAACTGAAAATAACGATTCTCTCGAATTACTTTAGGGCAATGAATTATATATTGATCATTCAACTATCTCCATATAATTCATGTTATATCTAATGATTACCAACTGAGCTATCCTTGACTAAAATAGGTTTTAAGCAGTATCAAACCATAACAATCCCTGTATGAGATACTTTAGTGAAAATTTCTGTGGACATACAAGTAATATTCTAAATAAAATTCTCTTATGAGATCAGTTTAGTAAATTTGTTCTCTAACAAACACCAACATTTTTAAAAATTTCTATAATTTAGTTTATGAGATCGACTACTTTCTTCACAACGAATAAACATAACATATACTAATCCTGTTAAGCTATATTAATGTCCAGTCTCAATATAGACTAGGAACAATTTAAAGATAATACATAAATATAATAAGAATCTCGTGATCTCATTATAATTTTAATTGCAATGTATATTTATTGCATGGGCTTTATCATATAAATCTAAATATGTATAAGATAATGAATGCTTTTAAATTATTTTATTACTAAAATGCAACCAAATGATTGACTATAAGGAAAAAATAAACAATCCCATTTACACTAAGTCAATCGTTTAAGTATCTTATACTATATTACCATATGATGATCAAGCTACTGTTGAGACAATGGCTTAGTGTGAGAATTCTACAAGACTCTTTATAATGAGCACTTGCTCAAATCTTACAACTTTAATGTTAATTATCATTATAATTAAGAGAAACTACCATAAATATATAAATTGAGACCTTAGCTCCTTTTGCACTCTTAATGGCAATAATAATTCACAGTATATTACTGCTTAAACAATATAAGGACCTATATCAATTTCATTAAAGAACTCTTGATCCAAATAATCATTTATACTACATGAAAAATCTATTTTGGTTTGATTAGCAATTAATGATACATTGAAATCTTTCCAATCTTAAAATAATATTATTCTAAATAAAATATAACTTAACTAGCATTTATTTCTAAAGTTAATATTTATATGACCTTTAAATCAAATATCAACTTATATATAGAATAATAGATATCTTTAATACTTCACAATTATTATATATCTTAAATAATTAACACTTTTAGTTCATTATCTATGTACTTGGACTAAAATAGGTATAATTCTATTTCCTATAATTAAGTTTTTATCTTTTCATATCTAATAAGAGTTATTCTTGGATATTTATATTTTCAACAACTGAAAATATGAATTATTGTCCTCTATGAGTAATATGTATCTATATACTCCCATTGAAGAAGCATCATGAAAATGAATCTTTCAATGCCTCGTAGATCTTCAACTATACATCAAATATATCAACAAATGCATTAGTTCAATTCAAATGTATTGTTAAGAGATTTGAACTTATTCAAATTTCATCTTACTCTCGTTAATTATCTTGAAAATCATTCTCCTGTTAATATTCATTGAATAAACAATTCATTTAATAGGTCTGTAAGATTATTTCCAAATTTTAGATATCTCATAACCTTTTATGATATGATTTTGTTCTAACCTTAATGGATAATATATGCCTCAACTAAGCATCTCATCCCAAAATCTTTAACTTTGTCTTTCTCAAAGCTATACCGTTCTATATTTAATATGAAATCTTCTTAATTGATTTAATTGAAAGTTATAGTAATAGGCATAACTATAGAAGAAATAAATCCTGAATTGTATAATATCTCATATTGTATTTTCTTCAAATAAATTCATATTATTATAGAATTTATTTATGAAGGTATTCACTAAATAATCTCATTCCCTATAAATAACCAAAAATTTAAACCTCATTAAATTGATCTCATTGAAGTAATTTAGCATTCTCAATCCTTAATTTATACTTATATTTAAATAACTTAAACTTTTTAAATAATTAAATCAATATTTCATTTAGTACATATGAATATATTGCATAAAGTAATTAGTAATCTAATGAAATACAAGTATTATCCTTTTATAAATTGTTTATTACGTTTAACACCTCACATATATAAGATTTAACAATTCAATATCATCATCATCATCATCCTTTCACCAAAGATTGGTTTGATTATTATTTAACTTAACAAGTTTCACAAGTTCTATACAATTTATAATTAAAAGGATATATCATCATCATCATCCTTTCACCAAAGATTGATTTGGTTATTATTTAACCTAACAAGTTTCACAAGTTCTATACAATTTATAATTAAAAGGATATATATGTCCTTGTATGTATCTAGCTTTCTATTCTTGCCACTTTTGTTAAACACAAGTATCCTTTGATTCAATATACATAAACTATTTGTTAAACTTGGGTTAATTATTTTTACTCAAGAATCTATGTTTTATCATGCCTTGAACACTATAGTAATGTTAAATTTAAATTCAGTATCGAATACTAAAAAACATGAAATATACATACATACATACATACATACATACATACATACATACATATATATATATACATACATATATATATAAATATGTATGTATGTATAAAATCTCTATCATATCATATATATATAAAATCTCTATCATGCAATCATTTATAATCTAATGACAACTATTATCATATGTAAGCCAATGCCTTTATAAAATCTCTATCATATCATATGTATATAAAATCTCTATCATGCAATCATTTATCATCTAATGACAGCTATTATCATATGTAAGCCAATGCCTTTAAGCGAAGTCCAATTTTATGCTTTAGTAGGCTAAATTGAGTAAAACAATTCCATCAAGATACCATATCTTTCAACTTCACTATACATAGCCTCTTGCATAGTGTTATCATAGTGTTGACATACATCTTACATAATGTAACATTCCATACCTGCGGGGAGGTTAGAATAGTAAATATAAGTGATTAATGAGAGATTGGAAATGTATTTTTCATGCTCATGCATAAAATGTCATACACATACACATGAATAGTAAAATTTTGCACATGAAAATAACTGTACATGTATTCATGTAGTACTTTTGTATTAAGTTTTGAGGATGCTCATGTAGTAAAGGTTGAAAGATACAATGTAGACTTTCGGTTTTACGCAATGAAATGAGGAAACGTTGGTTTTTAAAATATTGTGATTTTCTTTTGATGCATATAAGGGGTTAATGTTATGATGTCATATGAAGTGAATGTAGTGATCAAGCGTAGTGTATCGTTATTGTAGGATATATACCGGAATGACCTTCGGGCGTCCTGGTATATACCCTGCTGTAGGAGGGCGCTACACATAATGCCCTTAAACTTTATAAGGTATTAATCAACACAAAATATCATTACATATATGATATTGACATATCTTTAAAACTTTATCACTAAATTCTCAATAGATAGTAATAGCAAAATTACATAATAGACATACAATTTTCCTTTTCGACTTTCAGAACTCTTCTCAAACCTAGCATATATCCGAAAAACTTGGTTCATTAATTTAATATCAACTATACTAACCATAATAAATTCTACTCATAACAAAATATAAATGTAAGATAAGAAAGTAATTAGTTATATATCATGGCTACCATACAAGAATAGGGCTTTAATTATTTATTTGATTACTCTCATTACCTTATTCGAAATAATAGGCTAGAACTTCATTCAATTTTTTTTTGTTTTTGATATTGCTTAACAAATTAACTAAACTTAGATTAGGTAGATAAATTTACCAATCACATCTCATGTAGCTCATTGATTCGTTAATTGACAACTCTTGCTAAAATGTACGTTCTATGTTACTTCTATCCCTGCCTCTAAACTCATTTAATCATAAGTTTGCACATTTAAATTACATAAAATATGACCCATTATTGTAAGACAAAACATATTCGGGTTAAAACAACTTTGAGTTTACTTAACAAACTTACCAATAAACAGAACTCTAATTTATTTTTATAACAATATAAGGGCAATAATCACGTTCTCAACATGTACGTAGTATTTTAACAATTGATTTAATTTTATTCATCTCACCAAACACATAATTATATGTAATAATATGATACATATAAAACATATAATTATAATTATAATTATATATATATATATACTCGTATTCACACATAATCAAATTATATGTATAAAATATCAAGATTAGTTTTATTTTAGTTATTGATTTTTATAATCTAAAATAATATTTCAAACTCTTTAGAAAATTAAAGTATATTAAAACTCATTGATTTCTAAATGAATTAAACTCTTATTCTAAATAGAAATTTAATTTGATTTGAAAACAATTTTCAAATTCAATAGAAAATTCTTTTTAATTATCTTCTTTAACAAAATTTAATTAACAATAATAAATAATGTTTCTTACTTATAATAATTCACAAAAACTCATTTTTCAAAATTTTATAAGTAAGGCTTTCTAATCTAATTAGAAAACCATTTTAAATCTAATTAGAAATTAAATTTCCTTAATTAGAAAACTATTTTCTAATATTAAAGGAAACCACCTTCAAAATTAAATAAAATCTTTTAAATTTATGGTTTCTTAATTTATTGGTAAAATTTTCTTAATAAATTATAAAATTATTTTAAAAAATTAAAAACTCAATTTTCTTAATTATATATTAAAATGGCTTTTTAGAATTTAATCCAAAAAATAAATTTTCTAATAAATCAAGAAATTTATTGATCATAAATAAAAATAATTTCTAAATAAATAAAATAATAATTATTTAAATAAAAATAATTTTAATTTATTTCAACCAAATTAGAATAAATAAATTTAATTAATACATTTATTAATTATTTAAACAATATTTTTAATTTTAAGGAATCTAATTAATTAATTTCAATTTAACTGAAACATAATTAATGTTAATTTTAAAAATAATATTTTAATCTTAATCAAATTAAAAAATACTTTAATTTTAAAAATTAAAAATTGAATTTTAAATAATTTTAAATGCTAATTAGAATAATAAGCATTCCTAATAAGGTTAAATTGTTAAAATTTATTTCTATATGGATTACACAAATCCTAACTAACAAATAAACCAAAATTACCTTTGAAATATTTTTATTCTGATAGTCAAACAACGTTTTTGACCTTAGAGTTAATTACTTGTGTTGCTAAACAACCTTTATTTTGACCCAAGAATCATTTATTCCTAATCAAGAATAACACAAACTCATTTGCCAAACACTCACTATTCTAATCCTAGAAAAAATTTATCCTTGTTGCCAAACAAATTCTTTCTTTTTCAACAAACCTTAATTTCACTAACCTTAGCTGCCCGTTACATCCACCAGCCGCCGCCATTTGTTTTCTCCCACTGCCAACATGCGGCTGCCACCGTGTTCCTTGGGCCATGTCACTAGCTTCTTCAAGCTTTATCGCTGGCTGCCATACCAACCACCTTCTAAACGTCGTCTCCACGCGTCTCCAGCCGTAGCAACTTAATCATATCTTCAATGCCATTGTTATTACCACTATAAGAAATTAATACAATCCGAGACGTTTTATTAATAAAACGTCACGAATTGTAAAGAGTTTTTGAATATTTTGCAATGTTTTGTAACACTTTTTGCGACATTTTTTTAATAAAAATGTCACTAAATAGAAACCAAAACGTTTTATTGAGTAAAACGTCGCTAAAGCTTAAGCAAACGTGTTTGGTCTTAAAACATTTCCCTCCTTTTGTTTCTGCCAAAACTAAAGCAAAGCTCAAACACTTCTGTCAAATGAATACGTATTTACGTGCGTGTAGATGTTCAGTTTTGTTTGGTATAACAGAGAAAATGGAGACCACGAAATTAGCACCTATAGGATGCTACAAGTGTGGGCATCCAGGCCATTGATCTTGTGACTGCCCTGATTCAAACCCCAACACTAATCCCAATCATACCGTCTCTTTTTCTTCAAACAAATTCAACACTGAAATTCCTAAATATGCCGCCGATAAGCCCAAGAAAGTACCCAGAACTAGACCCAAGCTTACTCCTGAATTCCTCCTCGGAGACGATAGCCTTCAATATGTGCTTCGTTATTTCCCTCATCACTTCAAGTATCACGACCGCGGACATGAGGTACTTTGAACCTCACCTATCGGCAATTTACCACTGTTTCTCTTGATTCGATTTCTTTGTGTCGGGTGATTTGAATCATAAATGAGTTGGGGTTTTTGTACGTGAAAGATTTGGGGAACTTGATTCGATTGTATAATGAATGGCACTCCCAATGAAAGCAATGAAAGCAAGGTAATTCCTTTCATGTTCTTTCTTCTTGTTATTGCTGCTTGTTTCATAATGAGATACATTGTTGTTTCTATTGAGTTTGTTTAGGTTTCTCGCTTGTTTGTGTTTTACTGCTTGGAGTTTCATATTCAGCAGGACTGATGCTTGATTTTTAGGCAAAAACGTTTTTGTGAACAGGGCTTACTAACTTAGGATTTTGAATTATGGTTCGAAGTAAAATGGCTTTATCTCTCTCTCTTTCACTCTGTCACTTACTCTTATCCTGTTTTTGAGTATAATCCTTGATTTTCCAGTTCTTGTTGTTGCTTGTTATCCTTCATCTTAGTGATTCCAAGGCTTAAAGCACAAAAAAGGTCACAAATTTAAGGAATTAAGAAGATGCCTAAAGGTGGGCATGGAGTTATCGCTTTTGGTGATTGGTCTTAGGATGATGAACGTCTCTAATGCTCTAGCTAACCTCACCTTCTTGAAGGGAGAGTGCAGCTTTAGGATAATATTGTGAAAGAAAATCAGATGATGATTTCAGAGTATTTTGGGATACCATGTAGCAGTATGGAAGCTGTGAACATTCTGGATATACCTAAGATTTTTATGGTGTTCAAGTGTTTGAATGACCTTATTCATAAGTTTTTTTAGGCTTTTTTGATCTGAATATTTAAGAAAATATCACCCTACTAGATAGTGTCACCACTTTTTAACTATTTCTATAATAGCATATGTCCCTAATATATACTGATGTTGCTTGCATTCTTGCAGATGTCTTCTTGTTGAAGAATGTTATCAAGTGAACTGCCAATAAAAGATAGCCACTCTGGAAGCATCGATAGCAACATTTAATAAATATATTATTCGATGAAACAAATTATATGGTAAGTTTGGTTTATAGTTCACTGATGTATACAACAATCCATGTATTCACTAATCTCCTCTGGGCTTCTAATTTCTTGGTTTGAGTTCAAGTCTGGGTATTGAATGTGGTATTAGTAATAAAAGTCTCCATATACATATAGATGTAAATTGCAGTAACTAGTATATCGAATTTACTATGTAGTTTCTAGAAGCCCGTATTATACATGATATATGATCATTTCTATGTTTCTTCTTTTGAATCAAATATGGCATTTCTTACATTCATATCCTGGCTCGCAAAATAGTTTTGAATCAGCCACCTTAAGCCTGCCTTTTGCTTTAAGTTCCCCAATAAAATCAACCTATATCTAATAAAGTCAGGCATATGACCACAAAAACATGACATAAGAAAAAACTATTTGTTTCCCTTTTGGTTGGCCTTGGGTTGTCTTTCCCAAAATCTCAACTCGGTCGCTTTACTGTCATCTAGTTTTTGTTCCCACGTCCTTAAAAGCAGGCATAGCCCTTTTGGTCTAATTGTTTTGCCACTAAAGTCTATATGCTGGGATTTAAATCTCTAACAATGTAATCCAATTCTTTTATGGGATTAGGTGATCCTTTGGGCTTTAGGCGTTAGAGAGAGATCATAGTCACATATAGACGTGCATATATATGTTTATACGTATTCGTGTCCTTGAAATTTAATAAATATTTGTGATGATTCTTGATGGGCTAATGTAGATTTCATCGATGAAGCAGTAGGTGTTGAAATAGATGCGCCGGCTAAGGATGGTGAAGCTAAAGCAGCTCTCCTTGATTAGATTAGTTTTGTGAGTAGCTCTTTTTCTTTTTCTATTTAGCTCTATGAATCAGCTTATTGTTTACTGGTTTTTGTGTTACCTGGCAATGATTATATATGAGAATTTGCTTTTATGATATTTGGACATCTAGGATGAAGAAAGTTTTTATCTTTTTATTGTCTTTTATATTGTTTACCTGATTTTGAATGCTATTTTCTTCTCTGTGTACTGCACATCACTAGATGGAGTAAATGAACAATCTTTCTCTTTCTTTTAAGGATTTCACTTGTAGATTCAGTTGAATTTTCAGAGAAACTAATGTTATGTTGGAATTTATGATTGGAATGACCCTATGGACCAACAGGTTGTTTTTGAATCAAAAATCTGGAGTGACTTTCAATGATGAAGAAAATAGTTCAGTTCAACCATTCTTACATTTTACAGTGGTGAGAGTTGAATTTTATCTTAAAGCAAATTTGGCTTAAGCCAGTATTTTTGCTTGAGTTATAGCACTTGTATCTTCTCTCCTTCTTTTCCAGATAATTAAATAGTATATGTTTGAGTTTGGTTTTGGCCGTGTAAAAGTATCGAGTAGAATATGGTTTTCCTCTTGGAGCTATCTTTGGTAATGTAGGCTTTAAAGCTTGAAGAATTTGGAGTGAGTGGATCAGATGCAAAAAATGTTTGTTATTTACGATACTTAGCTGATGCAAACAGACTTGTCAATGTGATGCAATCTTGTCTTGGTGGGAATGTCGTTGTCATTGGTCGTGGCTACATAGGAATGGAGTGTGCTGTATCGATGGTGGCTACATAGAGATGCCATTTGTTTTTATGATAATGTTTACACAAAGATGTTAGATTGTATTTTGTAATGATCAAATTGGTTAATTGCTTCACTTTTATATGACAAATCTTTTTTTGTTGCCAAAACTTTCAAAATATTTCTCATTATCTTGTTAAGTATTTACTTAAATACAGTTATTGTTAATGATTTTACATATTACCTCATTGCAGTGGCTCGCTTATTCACTCCCAAGATTGCTAGTTATTATGAAGATTATTATGT